>LNAC01000031.1:714332-738721 GCA_002007465.1 Ailurus styani
CTCTCTCTCTCTCTCTCTCTCTCTCTCTCTCTCTCTCTCCCTCTCTAAGGGAAGGAGATACAGATCTGTCAACTGTCTGATATAACTTCAGAATCATAAATTCAGGGTTCCTGCTATGCGGTATCAGCTCAGTACAAGCGCAGGGTGACAGCAGACTCTTACCATTGTCGCCCAGGAGATTCGAGTTTGGGGAACCAGTGCTAAAGTGCTCTGTGTGTAATGATCTGTTCTCTGATCCAGAAACCTTATGTATCCTATTAGAACACGAATCAATNAAGTGCTCTGTGTGTAATGATCTGTTCTCTGATCCAGAAACCTTATGTATCCTATTAGAACATGAATCAATTTCCTTCCTTCCTTCCTTCCTTCCTTCCTTCCTTCCTTCCTTTCTTTCTTTCCTTTCTTTCTTTCTTTCCTTTCTTTCTTTCTTTCTTTCTTTCTTTCTTTCTTTCTTTCTTTCTTTCTTTCTTTCTTTCTCTTTCTTTTCTTTCTTTCTTTCTTTCCTTTCTTTCTTTCTTTCTTTCTTTCTTTCTTTCTTTCTTTCTTTCTTTCTTTCTTTCTTTCTTTCTTTCATCATCTCTCTATCATCTATCTATCCACACACACACATCAGCCATTTCCTACCTAAGAGAATCTAGAATCTTTGTTCAATGGCAATGTGCCCAGCCTCAGAGGATGATGCATGTTTCTATTGCTAGCATGGGCTTGGATAGACCAGTCCCCTTTTCATCCAATTAAGTTAGAGGTAGGTTAAATATAACCAGGATATCAAAGGAGAAGTCAGCCAAATCAATGGCAGTTCTGTGAAAGGTTTTCCTTGAAAGTGAGAAGGTGTCATATTAGGAGAATCTTATTTCCCTCCCAGTTATTTGCACTTAGGAGCTTGTCTTGTGAGGATGTGATGCATAGAACTGCAGGGCACATATTGTGACCATTAGAAGCAAGTGTGAAGAAGGAAACCAACAGACTGGGGATGGAAGAACAGAAGAATGTCAAATCAATGAGCAGAAGAGCAAAAGAATGTTCTGGATAACGTTTTTAAGCTGCTGAATCAACCCTCAACTCATTCCTTTGAAATTTTTTTTGTTAAATGTAAAAGAAGTGCACCCTACAATTCAAACAAGCTCTTGTCATTTTCATTTACTTAGAACTAAGTAATACAAGAATCTAGGAATTGTGAAGATTAAATGAAATGAGAAATAAAATAACTAGAATAGGACCTAGTAGTCACTTAGTTAAAAAGAAAAAAAGAGGGCGCCTGGGTGGCTCAGTGGGTTAAAGCCGCTGCCTTCGGCTCAGGTCATGATCCCAGGGTCCTGGGATCGAGGCCCACATCGGGCTCTCTGCTCAGCAGGGAGCCTGCTTCCTCCTCTCTCCTCTCTCTCTGCCTGCCTCTCTGCCTACTTGTAATCTCTCTCTCTGTGTCAAATGAATAAATAAAATCTTAAAAAAAAAAAAAAAAGAAAAAGAAAAAAAAGAGAAAAGAAAAAAAAATACTGCCACTGCTGCAGCTACTACTACTACTAATGGGGATTATCCTAGGTCTGAGCATCTGTAGGCCTATTGTCTAAGTGTCTGTATCATAGATCTGGGGAACTAGTTTCCGGGGGGCGGGATGAAAAGGGGGTTATTTATCACAAGGACAGAAATGGGCATGTTGATAAATGAGAGGAACATCAAGGTAAAATATAAAAGGGATAAAATTTAATTAGAACAATTATTCTCAAACAGGAACCCTTTATACTTTTATTTTTTTATTTTTTTTATTTGATAGAGAAAGAGAGCATAAGCAGAGGGAGCAGCAGGCGGAGGGAGAGAGAGAAGCAAGCTCCTGCTGAGCAGGAAGCTTGATCCCAGGCTAACTTGGGCTCATGACCTGAGCCAAAGGCAGACACTTAACTGACTGAGCCACCCAGGAAACACCCTTTATACCCTTTCTTTCTTTTTTCACAATCAATAATTTTTATTATTGGTCCTTCTTGGGGATTTTGTATTTTTAAACATTTTGTCTACCAATATATTTTCTCAGGTATTTAGACAAAAGCACACGACTTCTTTGATTCTGATCAATAAAGGTAATGAACTTAAGTTATTTACCTGACCAAATCACTAATTTGCATTGGATATTTAAAAATAAAATATCTATTATAGCTTTTGAAGCTTTAATGTAGATATGGTTTCTGATAGGCTTTTACAAATACTGAAAGTAGCTTCCAGGCTCTCTTCTTTAAAGGATCTTTGGAAAAAAATAAAAATAAAAATAAAAATAAATAAAAGAATACAAACCCTCAAAAAAAAAAAATAAAGGATCTTTGGAGATTCATAAGAACTACCAGATTTGAAGACTGCACCATCCAATGAGGACAAAAATTAACATTAAATTACAAGTCCTGATTATTCTTATTTACTTTTTCATAAAATGCTCCATAGAGTATTAAAAAGACACAAAAAACATTTTTGTATTTAGATAAGCCTTTTAAAATATAAAGGCCACAAAGCAGTGTGACAGGTTTTCTTGTCACTTGTAAACTCTAGAAGACAATCCTCAGAACCCTAGAAGTACTGTGGAAATCTCTTCAATTACAATCAGGATAAACTGTATCCAATGGGGAGTCAAAGGACCTGGGTTCTAGCTGCCATCCTGCACGGTGTGATCCTGAACAAGTCTCTCAACTTATGGATAAGAGAAGACCCATCACAGGATGAAAGGGGCTGAATGAAGTCATCCCGAAGATCTCTTCCAGCTCTGTTATTTTGTAATGCAATGAAATAGGACTAACATGTTCCAAACTGTTTGGATGTTAGGACCTACATTAAATGTGCAGTACTTTTAAAATTCCTACTTCTTTTTTGAGTCCTGTTCTTAAATTTTTTTTCATGTTCTTCAGTACACTGAAATATATTTTCCTACTTAACAGTCTCTTCATGAATAGCAATTAAAAAGCTTCTGAAGGATGTACTTCTCATAAGTTGCTTTTATTATTTTTCTTTTTCGACTTGCTGCTTTAATTTCTCCAAGATCTCTTCTGCACTTGTGGACGCTAATAACTTCACCACTTTTTCAGGAGATTTACCATTATGGACCAAAAGGAAAAAAGTGGTGTCAGGATGATCCACTGAATATTCTAGTTCTATTAGAGACAACAGGGCTCAGCGGCAGCCATCACAGCTGTGTCCTCAGAGGGCTGCCACAGATGGGCTGCAGCTTTCTCCTGGTTATTCCTGGATTTCTGGTCTAACCAAAGACTGTATATTAGATTCCACCTTAATACAAATGTTTACAACTCTCCAGGGTTTTTACCTGCGTACTTCAGTTTCTTATCCAAAACCATGTCACTCTTCCTGAGCTCCCAGATCTTGGAAAGGTACTGACAGAGCTGGGCACGACCCTCTCCTTACCATGAGGGGGAGCTGGAGCGGGGGGCTGTGATGGCCTCGCTCACAGCTTCCACCTTTACCTCTGTTACAGTGTTTTGTTTGGACCCAGGTTCGGCATGGATGGCTATGGTGACACAACCTTTAGCATCAACCGCCACAGGACCAAAGGGAGGAAGTGGTCTCTCTGGTTCCTCACTCTGGCTCTTACCCTTGTTTGTCACACCAGCTTTCTTGCCCTGGGTCCCCACAGGACGCTGGCCCGTGGCCCAGCTGCAGCCTTTACTCTTTTAATAATTATTTAGAACTCCAAAAAGTTTTGCTTATATGAATTGCCTATATCAATATTTATTGGATTAGAATTTAAAACTGAGCAATTTGAAAATTGAGTACTTTATATAAGTTACTTTTTCTAAAGTAAAAATATGAGAAATGTCATTTAAAGTTTTTGCAAATAACTTTAATGTTTGGCTTCTCATATCTGTGTCTGCATTTAAACAGTTCTGTTCTATTTGATTGAAGTATAGTGAAGCAGTTTTGGGTTTATACAGATATGTACTTAGAAAAAGGAGGAGTATTGTAATAATCTTTCAGATAATTTTGGTTATTGGTTTCAACTCATGTCATGGTCTCATGATTTTGGTTATTTTGTTTTGGAATTATATCAAAACTTATCAATGGATGGTTTCTTAAAAGTTGATTATAATACAGACTTTTGATCTATAGCAACAAATATTTCAAAGTAATAAATGTGAAATATATTGATTTGTGTTGCATCTTAATTACCTTTACTCATACATAATTCTCTAATATGCATTACTATTTGGAAAATATTGGTTAATTGAGTTATGTATATCCTTTAAAAATTGGCAAATTTATTATCACATTTGTTAGCATCAATGGTGTTCTCATAAGAATATCATTAAAGTATTGGGAAACTGTCAAGTTCATGGTGGCAGACCTGCATTTTCCAAAATTCTAATTTTTCCTTGAAAGCTTAAAATATATCATTTGCAACAAATATTGTCAGTTGTTTTCCTTAAAGTGACAGGTTCACTTCATTAATTTTTGAAAAAATGTCTGTCAAAACATGTCTGAGTAATTATAGTATGTCACTTTGTTTTCAGGTAAAAATGGTGCTCCACTAAAAACCATCTAGTTGAGCTTGCATCTGAAACAGTTGCATAAGGGCTTTTACTGGATACAGCCACATGCTTCAGAATGTAGCAGAAACATTTTATCTTTATCTCTTATTTTGTCAGATAGATTAAAGAGGGATGTATGCAAAGGTTGAGGTTAATTAAATTAGTTTTACTGCTTCATCAAGAATTCGGTTATGTGAAATTCAATGTTTTTTTCTTTTTAAAAGAATTATGAGTACATGGCAATAAAGAATACAATGACTCCTAGACTACTAATATATGATTTGGTGCTGCTACCTTAATTCATGTTAAGGTGTCAGCAGTTTTACCATCATTGTTTTTACAAAATCAGTGTACATGCCAACCAATTGAAAAGGCAAATTATATCTGAGTATTATTATGAAATAGTTTTGACCTCATTGGCCCCTAAATGGGTCTTACCAGCTATTTTTTGTCCTAGAGATCATACTTTGAGAACAATTGATTTAAGGAACAAGGGGGTGGGAGGGAAATGCATCAGTGCGTCAAAAATCTCCTTAATATCCTGATGGACTAATGGAATAAAGATGTCACATCAAGCCCATTAAAAGAGAGGACTGTTTATTTGCATTCATCAGCCATCCATACTGATAATTCCTAGTTCTTGTTCCCACTGGTCGATGTTGTGATGTAAACATCTTTCATTTGGATGGATGTTGTTGGAGAAGGTGTGATGCTGTGAATCTTTAACTGTTGATTCATGGTATCTGGGTCTTCTAGTGTAGTGGAAGGGAGAAACCAAAAGGTTTTTGAGTTTTATCAAGTCATTCAAACAAAGTGCTTACTGCAGCAGATTCAGGTTGTTACCCAAGCTTTGTCTTTTTCTTGTGTTATCATTCCTTTTCTGTCATCTAATGCAGGGATCTGCTGCATATTTTTCCTTCTCCCCACAGGCTTACATTAGAAGCAGGCAGGCGTATTTTTGCATTATTTACTTATAACATCTGCTTCGTGGAAACAGGGAGTAATTCTTGTTGACTCAACTATTTTATCTTGCTTAGTGAGATAAAGTTCAGTAACACCCAAAGCTAAAACATTTTTGTGGTCAGCAGTTACTGACTGGTACAGAGTTATTACTTTTATGTACTTATCACAGTACTTTCAGCTCATGAACCAGTGACATTTGTTTTTCTTATCCCAAGTTAAGAAAATCACACACAAACCTGTAGGAACTCTGCTTGGTATGGTACGTAAAGTTGAGATTTAATTTCTAGAGGCTAGAGAATGACTCTTTATCCAGAGCATGATGCTCTTTACTGATGTATTAGAAAGTTTGTATACTCTTACTAATAATGAGATGCTACTTTTTACACCGGTTTCAATGTTTATTTTGGTTTTTTATATGTAAATATATTTCATTTTTGTCTCATCTACTCTTATTAATTGTTATTTTATTGATTCCTACTAACCACTGTATATTATTTTTTAAATATGGTATTTTATAGTAAGTAAATAAATGTCCAACAGTGACTTCTCATACGCTACTCTGTTCAAATTCTCACTTTATTCCAATTTTTTCCTCTGATGGCAATTTTAAATGGCACAAAGAGTCTGATGGTGTGTCTTTGATACTTACATGTAAAGAGTCATGTACAAGACCATGTTTTTCTTAGACCATGATTGTCAGAGCTATGTGATCCCTGAAACTGAAGTAGACTATGGCATTTGGGGGATAACTGATTGGACAAACAATGAAAACATGAGATAGTACTACCAAGAATCCTCAGGTAAATGAACCCACGGGACATGAAATCCTCCTAGTCATAAATCACATAATGGTTTTTCATTCATATGAGAATTGGTAGAGAACACTAATATGTTTAGACAATTGATTCTAATCAATGCATGCTGAAGGCCACTGCAAAGACCATGTACATTTTGTACTATGGAAGAATGAATAATGCTTTTAAGAACCATACATTTCTTTAGAGATTCAGAAGTCTGAATACAATATTTCAAGATTTAATTGGAACTCTTCCAGTGTAAGACTAAGTTAATTTTAACTTTTAAAAATTTCTGCACTGGAGAAGATTTATACCTAGTTTGAGCAAATCCTATAGTAGTTTTGGAGTAAGAGTAGGTCACCATCACATGGGGAAGTGGAAAACATGAGCAACACATAGATATTTAGTCTTTTTTCCTCTATCTCCTTCCTTGTATTTCCTTTCCTGTATCCTCAATGCTCCCAGTCTCATTATACAACAAGTAGGTTCTAGAATGTAGGGAGTGGGGGACGAAGCATAGAATTTGGGAGAGGAAACCAAGTATCACAAGAAAAAGTTTAGCAAATCCCTTCAAAGAATGTAAGAGTCTTTTCTAGGTTGTCATTCATACACAAAAAACTTAAAGAATTCATATGTAAATCTGGCAGTGTCTGAAAGGTATTGACCCCACATAGAATGGAAACTTTTCCTTTCATTCTATCTTTTAGGAACCAATAATAGTTAATGAGAAATTAGCAAAGCATTCTCATTCTCACTTTATTCTTTGGGGATATGTTGTATCAGATTCTCATTTTAGTATAAAAATCCAGTGATCACTTCTACAAGATGTTTTTGCCATTAGTGTTGCTATTATGACCTAAAGCTTGTATATGAGAGATTTAGAACACATATTTAAGTGATTATTTCCTGACTTTCTAGAATAAAAAGTGTCCCCTCCCCACCCATTGTACAGAGAAGTTTTCAGATTATTTCTTTTTCCTGGATATCAGAAGATCAGGGAAAAACCCCAATTACTAAAACATCAGTCTTAAAAAGTTCTGCTCTAAGCACATGATTAAGTGTTATAATACAGTTTTAATTTTTTACACTTAGGTTCTTTTTTTGACTTCAGATTTACTGACTATTTTTTAAAATCATTATTGAGATATATATTACAAATCACAAAATGTACTCATTTTAATTGTATGATCTGATAATTTTTAGTAAATTTAAAAAGTTGTGGAACCATCAGCACATTCCAATCTTAGAATCTTTCCATAAACCCAAAAGATTCACTATGCCTATTTTCAGTGAATCCTCATTCCGACTGCTATCTCCAGGCAACCACTAGTCTTCATTGTCTTTAAAGATTTTTCCTTCTGGATCATTCATATACATGGAGTCATATACTATTTAGTCTTGCATCTGATTTCTTTAGCTTAGCATAATGTTTCTGAGGTTCATCCGTGTTGTAGAATCATATATCAGTAGTTTATTCCTTTTTATTGCAGGATAGTATTCCATTGTATGGAATGGAAGAGAAGTCTATCACGTTTGTTTAGAAATCTATCAGTTGATATGCATTTGCCCGCATGAATACTATTGTTGTGAACACTCACATACAAATCTTTGTATGGACATATATTTCTATTTATTTTGGGTCAGTGCCTAGGATTAGAACTGCTGAATCATATGATAAATTTATGTTTAACTTTTTAAGAAACTGCCAAGAGGTTTTCCAAATTGACTGCACTATTTTCCATTATTACTAACAATGTACATATGTTCCCGTTTTCTACATTCTTACCAATGCTTAGTATTATATGTCTTTTGATTATAGCCATTCTAGTGGTTATGAAATGACCCCTCACTGTGGTTTAAATTTACATCTCTCAAATGACTAATGAGATTGAGCATGTGTTTATTAGACATTAATAAATCTTTTTTAAAAGTCAATTTAAATATTAATTGTCAGTGACTGCAGGTTGACAGTAAGGTAGAGGATCTTGTTGAATTCACCTTTTAAATCTTCTTGATGGTCAGCCTCCCAGGCTTTTTATGGTAAATGCTACTTTGCTCTTCAGTGAGATAAATGAACTTTTCTAAGATATGACACTGTGATAACATATGCTCTCTTCTGCTTACACTGGTTAGGGAGAGATTCCTAACCCTGGTTACTCACTTGCCGTGTTTCCCTGCAGGACTCTAGCTTTCTTTTGAGGACTGTTAGGATTTGTAGGCAAAATGTCATGTATCCTGCATGGCGTGGTTGGTTAAGGGGTTGGTTTCACAGATGGGCTGCAGCTTTCTCCTGGTTATTTCTGGATTTCTGGTCTAACCAAAGACTGTATATTAGATTCCACCTTAATACAAATGTTTACAACTCTCCAGGGTTTTTACCTGCATACTTCAGTTTCTTATCCAAAACCATGTCACTCTTCCTGAGCTCCCAGACCTTGGAAAGGTGCTGACAGAGCTGGGCATGACCCTCTCCTTACCATGAGGGGGAGCTGGGGGGGGGGCGGGGTGCTGTGATGGCCTCGCTCACAGCTTCCACCTTTACCTCTGTTACAGTGTTTTGTTTGGACCCAGGTTCGGCATGGATGGCTATGGTGACACAACCTTTAGCATCAACCGCCACAGGACCAAAGGGAGGAAGTGGTCTCTCTGGTTCCTCACTCTGGCTCTTACCCTTGTTTGTCACACCAGCTTTCTTGCCCTGGGTCCCCACAGGACGCTGGCCCGTGGCCCAGCTGCAGCCTTTACTCTTTTAATAATTATTTAGAACTCCAAAAAGTTTTGCTTATATGAATTGCCTATATCAATATTTATTGGATTAGAATTTAAAACTGAGCAATTTGAAAATTGAGTACTTTATATAAGTTACTTTTTCTAAAGTAAAAATATGAGAAATGTCATTTAAAGTTTTTGCAAATAACTTTAATGTTTGGCTTCTCATATCTGTGTCTGCATTTAAACAGTTCTGTTCTATTTGATTGAAGTATAGTGAAGCAGTTTTGGGTTTATACAGATATGCACTTAGAAAAAGGAGGAGTATTGTAATAATCTTTCAGATAATTTTGGTTATTGGTTTCAACTCATGTCATGGTCTCAGGATTGTGAGATTGAGCCCCGTGTCCAGCTCTGCACTTAATGTGGAGTCTGACCCTCCTGTTCATGCTCTCTCTCTCTCTCTCCCCCTCTTTCTCTAAAATAAATAAATCTTGAAAAAAAAAGTCACATTTCCATTTCCAAAAGTGAAATACAGTAGCACAGGGAATTTAACACTACACAGTGATTATTATGTTAGTCACTAGTGGCCTTTCATAAAATCTGAATTGAGATTATTTGCTTATAGATCTACCAGCTGACCTCCTTGACTCAATCCTTTGCCTCACTGGAACTATGGTATATACAAGACCCATATAAACTTGAGGACTTGAACCTGGGTACTGTTTACTCTCTGCTTTTCAAATACCTGCACAGTGTTTTTATTCTGACTGCTGTAAATAAGACAAGAACATAGTAATATTTTTTAATATTGAGATTACCACATTTTGCATATTTTGATGCCTGTAACCACAAATTTGTAGTAATATTTAATGCTTACAAAAGAAATTAGCATAATTTTGGCAAGTTTTTGTTAGATAATATTTCAAAACTCCTCCCCTTTCCCTGTACTACTGTGATATACATATATCACATATGGAGACATTTGCCCTACTATGTTACCAGCAACTATATAGTAGAATAGTTTTATAATTCCACTTTGTATCATTACAAAATAACTGCTATTAGACCTGTTCTGCCACCATAAATAACTGCAACACTGGACACAATATATGAACTGTTTTCAGATATTGAAAAACAGGTGTCATAGGACCGCAATCACTGAGAAAAAGGAAACAAATGAAATCAGCCGCATGATTGCTCTGGTTTTCTGCCTGAATGTATGTTCCTGACTGTAGTTCAGGGAGAGGAAGCCCAAAAGTAGTCTCGTCAAACTGAGGAGACAAAGGTCAAAACTTGAGCCTACTGACATGACAAGAATTTTCAGAGCAGGGTACCAGAGAAAAGATATCTACGTAGAGAAGGAGGTTCAGAAATCTGTATACAGCTCACTTCGGGTCTTTGGTTGCATACCAAGGTGAGTATATGTAAACGACACTCCAAAAGACTGCATAAATAATAACTACCGAAAGACACACAACTATTTGGAGCCATGAGCTGAACAACTGCTCCAGCTGGTACAGAACAGATGTTGTCATTCCACTGAACCAGTGTGGAGAGACTTCGTTTAATATGATAGTGAGCAAAGAGGTCACACTTTAGTGGTAAGGCAATTCTAGCTCTCAAAGCCTGCTCTCTGTTTCAACTAATAAAGATTAAAAAAACAGAACAAGGGCACCTGGGTGGCTCAGTGGGTTAAAGTCTCTGCCTTCGGCTCAGGTCATGATCTCAGGGTCCTGGGATCGAGGCCCATATCAGGCTCCCTGCTCAGCAGGGAGCCTGCTTCCCCCTCTCTCTCTGTCTGCCTCTCTGCCTACTTGTCATCTCTCTCTCTCTCTGCCAAATAAATAAATAAAATCTTTTAAAAAAATTAATTAAAAAAATAAACAGAACAAAACAAAAAAAAACCTTGGAAAGGTAAAGATATGTATAAACAAATTAACTGTCAGATGGAACAAAACAAATGCTTCACTAAGGAAAGCAATAACATGTAAATAGTCAGTGCTACAGTATTCATAATGTCCAGTATACAGTGACAAACAGACATGCAAGAAGCCATTAATGAGACCCATAACCAGGAGAAATACCAATTAATAATGAAAATGGCAGAGGTGTCAGACTTAGCAGATAACATTATAACAGCTATTAAAAACTATAGAACACTTATGAAAGAAGTTGAGGAAGACAAAAAGAAATGGAAAAACATCCCATGCCATGGATTGGAAGGACAAATATTGTTAAAATGTCTATGCTACCTAAAGCAATCTACACATTCAGGGCAATCCCTATCAAAATACCATGAGCATTTTTCACAGAGATGGAACAAACAATTCTAAAATTTGTATGGAACTGGATAAGACCCTGATTAGCCAAAGTAATGTTGAAAAAGAAAACCAAAGCTGGAGGCATCACAATTTTAGATTTCATGCTGTATTACAAAGCTGTAATCATCAAGACAGTATGGTACTGGCACAAAAATAGACACATAGATCAATAGAACAGAATAGAGAACCCAGAATTGGACCCTCAACTCTACAGTCAACTAATCATCAACAAAGCAGGAAAAAATATCCAGTGGAAAAAAGACAGTCTCTTCAACAAAAGGTGTTGGGAAAATTGGACAGCAACATGCAGAAGAATGACACTGGGCCACCTTCTTATACCATACACAAAAATAAATTTAAAATGGATGAAAGACCTAAATGTGAATAGGAATCCATCAAAATCCTAGAGGAGAACCCAGGCAGCAACCTCTTTGACCTCGATTACAGCAACTTCTTGCTAGACATCTCCAGAGGCAAAGGAAACAAAAATGAAAATGAACTGTTGGGACTTCATCGGGATAAAAAGCTGTGGTACAACAAAGGAAACAATCAGCAAAACTAAAAGGCAACCTACAGAATGGGAGAAGATATTTGCAAATGATACAGCAGATAAAGGGCTAGTATCTCAAATCTATAAAGAAATTATCAAACTCAACACCCAAAAAAACAAAAATTCAGTCAAGTAATGGGCAGAAGACATGAGTAGACATTTCTCCAAAGAAGATATACAACTGGCCAACAGACACATGAAAAAATGTTCAGCATCACTCTGCATCAGAGAAATACAAATCAAAACCATGATGAGATACCACCTCACACTGGTTAGAATGGCTAAAATTGACAACTTAGGAAACAATAGATTTTGGAGAGGATCCAGAGAAAGGAGAATCCTCTCACACTCTCGGTGGGAATGCAAGCTGGTGTAGCCACTTTGGAAAACAGTATGGAGGCTCCTTGAAAATTTAAAAATAGAGCTACCCTATGACCCACCAATTGCACTACTAGGTATTTATCAAAAGGATACAAAAATAGTTGTTTGAAGGGGCACCTGTACCCCAGTGTTTACAGCAGCAATGTCCACAACAGCCAACTATGGAAAGAACCCAGATGTCCATCAACAGATAAATGGATAAAGAAGATGTGGTATATATTTATAATGGAATATTATTCAGCCATCAGAAAGGATGAAATCTTGCCTTTTGAAATGATGCAGATGGAACTAAAGAGTATTATGCTAGGTGGAATAAGTCAGACAGAGAAAGTAAAAAAACATGATTTCGCTCATGTGGAATTTAAGAAACAAAACAGATGAACAATGGGAAAGGGAAGGAAAACTAAAATAAGATAAAATCAGAGAGAGAAACAAACCATAAGAGACTCTTAACTATAAGAAACAAACTGAGGGTTGTTGGAGGGGAGGTGGGGGGGGGAGAGGGAGTAATTGGGTGATGGACATTAAGGAGGGCACTTGATGTAATGAGCACCGGGTTTTATATACAGTTGATGAATTACTAAATTCTACTTCTGAAACTAATAAAAAGAAATTAGTACAAATTTTAAAAGCAACTTAAGGACAATTTTGACTTTAAAATTTAATTTCCTATACAAGATGCAACTTTTTCAAACTTCACATTAAATGAGTACATAGTAGATATAAAAAATCAAACAACAGACACATACACATACAAAAAATATATATACTTAGCTGACAGGGGAACATAAGAACATCATATGTGGCAGAAACATCACAGAATATTGACCTGTTCTGTAAGATGGTTTGTAAAGGAGGGTAGTGCATTAGGAACAATAAAAGATGAAATTAGAGGGGCGCCTGGGTGGCTCAATGGGTTAAGCCTCCGCCTTTGACTCAGGTCATGATATCAGGGTCCTGGGATCGAGTCCTATCCTACATAGGGCTCTCTCCTTAGCGGGAAGCCTGCTTCCCCCCCCACCCCTCTCTCTGCCTGCCTCTCTACCTCTCTTGTGATCTCTTTTCCCTGCAAATAAATAAAATCTTAAAAAAAAAATAAAAGATGAAACTGGAGAGGTGTTAAGGAGCTAGTTGATACAAATTTTGAAACCAGACTGATGGGTTTGAATTGGCTCTAACCATAGTAGGGATTCAAGATATATCTTGATTTATCCAACTTTTATATGTGATGATAAGTCAGGGGAATGAAACACTGGGTAGGTGAGAACCTGCTGCCATTGCTGCAAGTTAGGAAAGTACTTGCTGTGTGTGCTTATAGACCCATGTGTGCTTCACATGTTTTTAAATTGAAAGACCTGTACAATTAAAGAAATTTGTCATACAATGTCCTCTGCTGAGCACAACACAGGGAAGAAAGGATAATTTTCTGTAACTTCTGATGACTATTGCATCCAGGTAAATTAGTGAAATGGCTTCCAGTGAAGGCTTAGGATCAGTTATGCCAGGGAATAATCATTATCAGCAATAAATGAATATGAGCCCTGCCTTGCAATTAGTGCCTTATCAACATTGTTGTATTATAATAACTTTGGGGTACTGCTTATCTTTCAAATTTATTAGAAATGGTGCTAGCAGTGTTGATAGTGATTCAACTTTGAAGCACATATTTTGCTATTATGTTTTTTGTAAGCATTTATTTCAGGCTAGTTAAAAAATATCTTGATATACTTTGTAGCTACTTAACTGTTTGAATCAGGATTTTATCTATATCATACAATCAAAATAAAAAAAGACATTATATGTTAGACTAATGTACAGTAGCAATTGTAATTTAATAGTTTTTGTTTTCAACTTTTAAAATCTAAGCACTTTCAATTTTGTCATTGATTGAAATGATGAATAAATGTTATAAATGTTATCTTAAAAAAATTTATACTAACCAATGGCTATGTTTATTCTTTTACTTATTGAGATTCTCTGTGAGATTTTGTTTGGAAAAAAGTGCTCATTTGCTAACAACATTTTAAACCACTATTCTGAGTTATTTATCAAAAGGGAAACTAAAAAAGAAAAGTAGCACTGATAGTTATCTGTGAAGATAAATCTAATTTTAGAAATTTAAAGTTGGATACAGATATTAAGTTTCACTATATGTATTTATAAGTTCTCTTTATTAATTTCCAAGAAAATTAATTATGGATGGGAGATCCAAAGAAGTAAAAAAGAGAATACAGGGAGCTGTGTCGAAGTGTTGAGGACATCTCATAGTTGAGAGAAGTTGAAGAGAAATTTCATAGTGTATATTGAAAAATTTACCTCATAAAAACCCAGTTTGAAACATACAGTGTTTTATTAATACATTTATGTTCATGCTGTAAAGCAAACCTGTTTCCTGAAATTATGGCCTGAAAGCCCTAGTACAAATGTGCCATTGCTGCTCTTCTATCCAAAGGTGGGTTCTGTTCTTCTACCCCTTTGAATCTGGCCTTGGGTCTTTCTTTGACCAATGGAATGTGATGGAAATGATGCTGTGCAACTTCTGAGACCTTGCACTCTCTTGTAACATCACATCTCTGGAAGTCCACCCTGATCTAGTCTCCTGGATGACAAAGGCACTTAGAAAGGCCAAGATACTCGAGATGTTACAGCTGAACCCAACCCCAGCCACCTTTTCCATCAGATGCAGCAACATGAAGGAGCACAGATGAAAACAGCACAGGAATCACCTACTCAGACCAAAGATTGGTGAAAAATAACAAATCATTGTTTTAAGCTACTGAGTTTCAGGGCAGCTTCTTACACAACAATGTGTAACTGAGACACTGGCAAAACAAGCTGTTTTTGTTGTTCATGTCACCAATTTTTAAATTCACATGTGTCAAACTCAACTATGGAGTTTGATGAATAATGTGATATTGTGTAACATTTTCTAGGGTAGTTGAAAGTAGAAGAAATATCAACAATTATTTGTTCCTTTTGTGTATGAAGGCATATTACAATATAATTCAGCTTAAGGATCAACTAAATTTTCTAGAAGGAAGATTGCAAGATTTGGAGATAAGAGAAGCAATTTACAGCAACGATTTGAGAAGGATTTGCTTTCTGTGTGATTTGAGTCAGGTTATTTAATTTTTTTAGGTCTCCTTTTTTTTTTTCAGTTTGCTTAAAAAGAATTTTAAGACAGATAATTCCCAAGTTTGTAAGTAAGCACATGTATCTGTCCTTATTGTTATTTATTTGTCTGTTTCTATGTTTATAATTGAATTAATTTCTTGGAATTTGTTGCCAATACTTCATGTATTTTATTCAGCATAATGTGTAATTGAATATAAACTATGAGGAGATTACTAAAGATATTGTCCCAGATGTGTTACTGGAAACTATTTTAGGTGATTGAAATAACTTTCATGCCAGGTTATCTTTTTTAGTACTAAGTTATAATGGCAGTTTATTCATATTAATATTAACAAGAATAAAATTTTAAAATTAAATAATAAGTGAAACTAATGTATCTTCATGACTTTGAAAGCACATACTAAAACTATGAATACTGAGTGAATAGATGAAGGCTAAATAAATAAATAAGATACATCATCTGTATGTATTTGTCAAATAATATATTCATGTGATAAGAAGGCTCTGCCACAGACTTCTGGGTGTAGCATCTTACTCATTGCTGGCTTGATTATCAATCATCTTTGCTATATGTGACAATTCAAATAAAGAAGGAAAAGTACTCACCAAAGTACTAAAATTATTCAGTTGTGGGGAGATTTGCTCATAAAGAGGTGACACCAGAAATTCTTATGATTGTCAGTTTGAAAAATTATTTTATGTCAATCATAAACTTTGGTTTTGCTCCCTGTGATTATTACAGTTTAATGTGTCATTCTAGTTGTATGCAAAAATCACTCTGATATACAGATACTTGTATAATACATGTTATACATTTATAATTTTCACTTTTATTTTGAATTTTCATTTTAAAGTTTAGGGGATAAAAGAATTTAGAATAGTGACTAGTGGGATGGGATGGAGTTGGGATATACAATTTTTATTGGTCTCCTTAGACAACTTATGAATGGCTTATGAACTATTAAAAAAGTAATTAAGTTAGGGTCTAATTCATTTTATGTTATTATGACATGGTTAAAGACACAGGGTATTTCAAAATTGTAGTCAATTAATGGCAAAGAATGAAGAATAAAAATAACTTTTTGAAAAATATGTAGAAAGGATTTTTGTTAAAAAATTTAGATTGATAGTACAAATAGTTAAATAAAAGTGGTTAGTGTCATAGAATGGCTGGGTGAGGGACACTGGAGAGGTATGTGCCATGGTGAGCGCTGTGAATTGTATAAGACTGATGAATCACAGACCTATACCCCTGAAACAAATAATACATTATATGTTAATAAAAAAAAAATGGTTAGTCTCATAGAAAATCAGTTTTATTTATAAAAGTTCCTTGGACCATTTTTTTTTTCATTTTGCACCTCATCATAAATGTTTTGTAGCATATTTATTTATCTACATTTAAGTATGATTAGATTAAAATAATCATGAATTTTCATGCCTCTATTAAAGGTTTATTATATTCCATTAATTTCTTTAAGGAACATTTTATAGTTTTGCTTACTGTGAGAAAGGAGCTGTGTTATTTTTGTACTAATTTAATTCATAGAGTCAAACCAAAATTCCTTCATTGAAGCACCACTATTTCTGTAGATGAAGAACTGGATCTCTCATTTTAGAAAATTTTGTTGGATTGGGGTTCCTGGGTGCGTGAGTTGGTTGGTCATCTGATTCTTGGTTTTGGCTGGGGTCATTATCTTGGGGTCCTGGGATCAAGCCCCAAATCAGGCTCTGCTCAGCAGGGAATCTCCTTGTCCTTCTTCCCTCCCCCAGCTTGTGTGCTCTCTCTCTTTCTCTCCCCCTCTTTCAAATAAATAAGTAAAATCTTTAAAAAAAGAAAGAAACTTTGTTAGACTATAATCCCCTATGCTTTAGTCACATTTACATAGCAAAGTAGCTTAATTAGTTTAAAAAATAGTTTATTTTCTTAATGTCAATGAGATTGGGGGCAAAGAATAAAAATACAATTAAAATAAAAATAATATCAATGAGATTGGAGCCAATCAGTGATGTGAACTGTACTCTAGATCATATATATATGTTTAATCATATTTGTTCAATCAATTTTATCAATCATTAAAACCTCATGAGATAGAATAAGTATGAGATGAGGAAAAGTACCTCCAAAACACTGTGTGAGCAAGCCTTCATGAATAAAATGCAACAACTCTGTAAAGGCTGAGAAAGGGCAATGGAAACAGATTTATCACGTAAAAAATGTAGAACAAAGATATCCTCAGTGAGCCAAATACCTCTCCCACAGGCTTTAAAGCAGAGCTGATCTTCACAAGGATGAAACACTGATAGTTGGGTTTTAGTATTTAATTAATTAGAAACAAGGTAACTTCTAATAACACTAGTGAAGATACCTAAGAAATATCATATGATATGTATGACATAAATTAAAACGCAAGTATGTATGTTTGCATAAGAAGAGTCATATAGCAAACTGAATCTGGAGTCAGAAGATCCCATAGTCTGGCTCTCCAAGGTCCTTTGGAATGGCCACTAGAAAATCACTTACTGTTTTTTAGATCTAATTTTCTTTATCTGTAAAATGAGCAATTTGGACTTAGTGATCTCTTTCAACTTTAAAATTCTGTGATTTTTAGTGACCTATATTTCTTAAGTGCAGATTGGTAAACCATATTTATAAGAGCTGTTACAGTATATATCCTTATTAGTCCATGGAGTTAAACTAAGATAAAGATATAACACTAATAAAAAATCTGTTACTTAGTTTTTCTTGAGCCTCCTCAATATGGTCCTAAAAATAGTTATGTGTTTGTTTCTTTTTATACCACATATTTTTGGGCATCAAAATACAAAATTTATTTAAAAAAATATAAAAGACCAAAGCAATTGGTTACCCTTTGTATTGCGAAGACGTCAGCAATAAAGGGAAGATGGGATCTATTGGACCTGAGAGGAATGAACTAAAATGTAGAGTAGAAAGTAACTCCACACCACCTGGAAAATTACTGAGATTTTACAACTCTTATTTATGAGTTCTTGATCTTGATAAGGAACTTCTTGTATAAGATAAATCTCAGAGTAAAAATAAAAATGTCATCCCCTAAGTATTTTCTCACTTAGGAGATTATAAAGCAACTTCTTAAGGTACAGAAAGTTGAGGGGTTTATCTCAGCACATTGTTGGTGCTCTGCAGATATTTATTGAATCAATAAGGTAAGGAACTGGACTATCACTTGGTTAAATGACAGAGGTCTACTATTCATGGTCATGATCAAAGGGGAGCAATGAAAAGAGAAATTCAGTTTGTCTTTCTGCTTTTAAGAGGGGGATTTCTAAGGGAGAATATGTTAGAATAACTGAGGTTGGAGAGCAAGAAAAATGAGATTACATAAAGTAAGATGGAGAAGATGCTGAGGAAAATTGGGGTCATTATGCATGGGAATGCCGAATATATGATTCTGTTAACTATTTTATTGACAGAATGCAGGTGTAAACTTAAGATCGTTGAAAAGATAAATTTATCATTATTTTGTTTTTGTCTATTTCTTAAAATCTTTTGAGGCTTGTGTTTACATGTGGTATTTGGAAAGATTTCTGTCATTATCAATAAAATAGCTTCCTACATCACAATAACAATTTGTATAAGATACAAATGCAGAAATGTGGAGAAGGAATAAATATGGAAGAGAGCAAAATTTGTGAAATCACTGAGACCATTTAATATAATTTGAGGAAATATTTAGCCAAGTTTATGAAGATGGATAGGTATTCATTCACATAGTAAATAATTAAAAATTATATTTGAAAAAATTATATTTCAACACATAAATATACATGGAGTTATGAGGCAAAAATATTGTATCCAACATACTCTAGTAATTTTGTACTGCTGGAATCTGATGTGCAAAGATCAAAATACAGCAAGAGAGGAGGAAGACAATTTAAGACACCAATGCAGTAATCCAGCCAAATGTTGAAAGGACCAGATCTACGTTAGCGGCAGAGAGAGGGGAAAAAAATAGATTCAAGGGGAACTTAGGAAACAGAATCTTCAAGATTTGGTGATTTTTTGGAACTAGGGGATATTTTAAGCACTTTGTTTTAAGAGCATTATTGATCCTTAAATAAATATCATGGTGGGAATGATTAGGGAAAAAAAAATGCCCTTAAGTGTTTACATGATGATTATTACTTGTATATGCTCGCCATTTAAAAACCTAGATGTTTAGGGGTGCCTGAGTGGTTTAGTCTATTAAGTGTGGAACTCTTGATTTTGGCTCAGGTCATGATCTCAGGACCTCCCCCTACTCATGTGTGCATGTGCTCTCTCTCTCTCTCTCTCTCTCTAAATCAATTTTTTAAAAAAACCTAGATGATTAAATTATTCATTTTTCATCCTGATATTTTATTGATGAGTAGATAGAGGAAATCAGTTAAGATTACAGTGTGATAGGTTTTAAAAATAGTAACAGTAAAAGATAAAATATATTAAATTAGTATGGATTTATTTAAATCCTAAAGTCAGTTAAGTGGCATAGAACAATATTTTCATGATATTCAGTATTTTCTTAATCCTTTTTACTATTTTGAGAACATACTTCAAAAATGCCCATCAACGTCTTTGCTTTTAGTTACAATATAAAAGGATAAAGTAGCAATTCCTTTCTGGCAGAAAAACAGAACCACAGCAACTTTTCTCTCTTTGATGTATGCATCTTTTTTAATATCTCCATCTGTGTCTCCTTCCACAATATAGCTAATTAAATTTTTGTTTTCTTACACTGTAAATGCAGCTGGAATGCCCTAGTTACTAAAAATGGCTAAAGTAATGTAATTCTTGTTAGAACTTGTTTGATTACAGACTTGCTCACTACAACCAGGCGACAGCAATTTCTTCTTGAGAAAAAGAGGTAATAATTTATTAAAAAAATATTTCAAAATATTTCATTGTTTAGCAGTGATCTTTGCTGGGCATAGTCCTAACAGTCATTCTGTTACTAAATATTTTTTAAAAAGGAAATTATAATTTAGTAATATAAGAAGTAATTATAAGAAGATATCGACTCTATTTAGCTCACTTCTAAAATACAGTCAGTATCAAGTAATATTTATGAACCTGGAGTTTTATACATATACACACAACACTCATTGTGTGTGTGTATACATATATGTGTGTCTACAAGTATTGGCTATAATCAATAGATACTTTCTTTGGCTATATTTTGCTGCTAAACCAACAACCACAAAACCCAGTGGATTTGAATAACATTTGTTTAGTTCCTGATTCTGTTTATCATCAGTTTGGGTGGAATCAGCACAGAATTTCTCACGATAGTTTAACTTGGGTCTACTCATGCTTCTGCAGTCATTTACTGGCCAGGCGGGCCACTCTGCTTTTAAGTGTTGACTGACTATTGGCTGGGGTAATAGGCAATTAGGTTGTGACTCTCTCACCATCTGGTTTTTTTTGGTTGTTGTTGTTTTTCCATAATGTGGCAGATATCAAGAATGGAGAGAAGGCAAACCCCAATGCCTAATTACTATTCAGGTCTCTGCTTGTGACCTGTTTGGCATTGTCTCATGGGTCAAAGCAAGTCACATGGCCAAGCACAAGGTCGGTGTAGGATAAAGATTCCAATGGGGAAGGAATATGGAGAAACATGGAGACATGGATAAATTAGGGGCAATTACTATACCAGTTTACAGCAACATGATACTCTGATGGAATGCCTATGTCTGTCTTCTATCTGCAAATCAACAGAGTAAATGACTAAATTCACGTTCTACCTTTGTAGTACAACCATTGACCCACAATAGGCCTTTTTGCTGATACTAATGGCATGATTTGAAAGAAATGATGTAACCAGAGCAGCACCTCTTTAGCTAGCATTTTGTATTTTGTGAACACTTACTTCTAATTACTAACTTATCTACTTGTTTTTAAATATGGAAATATATATGATTTTTCTAACTTCAGTTGCAGACACTGAGGTGACCCTCAGTGATTCCTGCTTTCCAGTATTCATGCCTTATATAATCCACTTACTTGTGACTTGCTTCTTCTTTATAGACTATGGGAAAAAGGATGTCAGTCCCACAATTACATTATATTTTCAACACTGTTTTGCTGGCAGTCTTCTTCCCACTCTACTCCTGTCCTTGAATAAGCAAACGGTCATGTTGTGAAATGCCCATGGGAAGGGCCACAGGGTGAGGAACTATGGATGACCTTTCTCTAGGAGCTGAGGGGTGGCCTCTAGATGACAGCCAGCAAGAATCCAGGGCCATCAGTCATAGCTTAGAAGTTGATTCGTCCCCTTTCAAGTCTCCAGATAAAAATGAAGCTCAGATGGACACTTTGCATGAAGCCTTGTGAGGGACCCTGTTAGAAGATCTAGTCAAGCTGTGCCTGGACAAGGAAACTGAGATAATAAAACTATTGTTTTAAACCACTAAGGTTTTAGTAATTTGTTATGTAGCATTAGAAAACTATAGGGAGCCCAGGTGGCTCAGTTGGTTAAATGTCCGCCTTTAGCTCAGATCATGATCTCAGCCTGCAAGGGGCTCCTTCTCAAAAGGGAGCCTGCTTCTCCTTCTCCTTCTGCCTGCTGCTCCCCCTGCTTGTGAGCTCACTCTCTCTTTCTCTCTCTCTGTCAAATAAATAAATAAAACCTTAAAAAAAAAAGAAAAGAAAACTAATACGCAGGCAAATAATCCACTTCAGTTAAGATCTACATTGAAAAATGTTTAAATTTGGACTTGGTTGTTTTTGTTTAAGGCTTATTTTTACACAAAGCCTATCAAAAAACTAATAGCTTTATGTTTTATAAGTGAAAATATAGAAATTTCTTGCATTACACATTTTTCAGACATTGTCAACACATTTTCATATATTAAACTTCAGATTTAGGCAGACGTTCTGTTTAATTGGCTCTGGGAATAGAAGACTTAATCGAAACAATTTGAAATTGCTATTTCCTCACTGTATTCAGCCCTAAGCCTTGACATGATATATGTGGTTACAACTTTATTTCTTCCAAAATAGTAGGAAATAATCACTTTCATTTTCATTGTAACATTTACTTGTAGAATTTACAATGGCTAATCTCTCCAATTAATTACATATTTAACCTGAAACGATTTTCAAATATATGCTAAGTTTTTCATGTTTTATGTCAAGGATATGTGTTCTATTCAATTGTCTAAGGATAAATTCAATGAAACAAAGAACTAAAACCAGTTTTTGCTGTTTGTGGGCCATAGGAAAAGAAAAATGTGACACTAAGCTCATATTTTGAGGTCCTTTACGAAAGAATATTTGACCATTTTAGCTTATCAAAATATATTGATTATAAGAAACAAGTGTTTTTTTCTGTTACACAATTATTTTTTTTTAAAGATTTTATTTATTTGACAGAGAGAGAAGTAGGCAGAGAGGCAGGCGGAGAGAAGGGTGGAAGCGGGCTCCCTGCTGAGCAGAGAGCCGGATGCGGGCCTCGATCCCAGGACCCTGAGATCATGATCTGAGCTGAAGGCAGAGGCTTTAACCTACTGAGCCACCCAGGCGCCCCCACAATTATTTTAACAGAAAGTTGCTCTTCACATTTTATTTATTTTCATCTTCTCTAAATACAGACACTATGCTCTTTTTTATGTTGTGTGAAATGAGTATCAGCTGGTAAAAAATCATTTTGATACAATTTTGACATTGAAGCATTCTGTAACCCTAAAATTGATACTGTGATGGTAATGTTAATAAGTTAAAAAGCCCAGCAGAATTTCAAGGGAAATACTTAGAAGGAAAAAGCAATATTATTGGTATTAATAGGATCACTTAACCTATTAATTACTTAATTAAGATTAAGTATCTTCTAGTTATTTTCCCCTTTGAAATGTTTTCCTTTCTTCTCTTTCTTTTTTCTTCTACTTTCTTTCCAAAATTAACATGTCCATTTAAAATGGGAGTTTCAGAATCAAGTCCTATAATGCTATATAGTAGAGTAAAAGAGGTAAGAAGAGCTTAACAAAAGTCCCCTGTTCTAAATGAAAAAAGGTTGCCATTGTATTCCAGAGTTACTCTGAGGAAAAAGACACCATGAGTGAATAGAAAGTAGGAGACAAATTCTGGTGATGACAGCTTTAGAACTAAGTGAGAAAATTGTAGGTTTTAATTTTTTCTCAGCATCTATTGTTTTATTTTATTTTTTAAGGTTATACAACATGATGTTTTTCTTCTAGAGGTATAAATATGATGATTTAACACACACACACATATAGGAAAATATTACTACTATCAATTAATACATCACCTCAAATAGTTATTGCTTTTTTGTTCATGGTAAGAACACAAGATATAGGGGCGCCTGGGTGACTCAGTGGGTTAAAGCCTCTGCCTTCAGCTCCTGTCATGATCTCAGGGTCCTGGGATCGAGTCCCACATGGGGCTCTCTACTGAGCAGGGAGCATGTTTCTTCCTCTCTCTCTGCTTGCCTCTCTGCCTACTTGTAATCTCTCTCTCTGTCAAATAAATAAATAAAATCTTTAAAAAAAAAGAACACCAGATATACTTGTTTTGCAAATTTCAAGTATACAGTACACTGTTAACAGCTATAATCACCATGCTGTACATTAGGTAACCAGAACTTAATTCATTTTCAACTGAAACTTTGTACACTTTGGCCAACATCCCCCCATTTCCCCTGCCCTCTTGGCTCAAGACCCACTGTTCTACTCTCTGGTTCTATGAGTACAACTTCTTAGTTTCCACAAAAAAGTGAGATCATACAGTATTTCTCTCTCTGTTTGGCTTACTCCACTTACTCCACTTAGCATTATGTATTTCAAGTTCAACCATGTTGTCACAAATGGAAAGCTTTCCTTATTTATTACTGTATAATATTTCTAATATATATATGCATATATATGTAGAAAAATATGTAAACACATATATAGTAAATAATTCTATAGTGAACAGGGAATGCAGATAGCTCTTTGTTTTTATTTATTTATTTATTTATTTATTTATTTATTTATT
>LNAC01000031.1:743324-871051 GCA_002007465.1 Ailurus styani
CCCTTGCCGGCAGCCGGCCCCTCCCCCCGGGGTCTATCTTCCCGTCCCCGCAGATTCACTTCTCCGCACGTCCTACCTTCCAGAAAGTGGTCGATTTTCTGTTCCTAGACTTGCTGCTCTTCTTCTCTTCGATCTCCGGTAGAATTTGTAGGTGTTCAGAATGGTTTGATAGCTCTGTGGGTGAATTCCTGGGACCTGATGGTAATCGGTCTCCTACTCCTCCGCCATCTTGCCGCTCCCCCCCGCAGATAGCTCTTTGGGATACTGATTTCCCCCCCCTCTGGATATCAGAAGTGAAATTGCTGGATCATATGAGTTCTATTTTTAACTTTTTGAGGAAACTCCATATTACTTTTCATAGTGGTTATACCAATTTACACTCACACAGTGCACAGATGTTCCCTTATTCCATACTCTTGCAACACTAATTATCTCTTGTCCTTTTGGTACCAGATATCCTAATGGGTGTGACGTGATATCTCATTGTGGTTTGGGTTGGCATTCTCCACTTAATTAGTGATGCTGAACACCCTTTCATGTACCCGTTTGCTTTTTGTATGTTTTCTTTTCAAGAATGTCTGTTCAGGTCCATTGTCCATTTTCAATTATGTGTTTCTTATATATTTATGTTTGCTATTTAATTTTACAGGTTCCCTATGTATGTTTGATATTAACCCCTTATCAGATATATGATGTGCAAATATTTTCTCTCATTCCATAGGTTGCTTTTTCATCTTGTTGGTTGTTTCTTCTACTGTCCAGAATATTTTAGTTTCATGTAGTCTCACTTATTTTTACTTTTGTTACCTTTGCTTTTGTTTTCATACCCACAAATCATTTCTAGACCAATATAAACAAGATATTTTTCCCTCCATTTTTTTTCTCAGTGTCTTATGTTTCCAAGTGTTACATTTAAGTCTTGAATCCATTTCAAATTAATTTTTATGTATGGTGGAAAGGTCTAAATCAATTCTATTGCATGTACTTATGCAGTTTACCAATGCCATTTATGAAATGAGATACTTTATTTTAAGATTTTATTTATTCACTAGAGAGAAAGAGAAAGAGACAGAGCGAGCACAAGCAGGGGGAAAGGCACAGGGTGAGGGAGAACCAGGTTCCCTGCTGAGCAGAGAGCCCCTTTCAGGGCTGATCCCTTGACCTGGACATCATGGCCTGAGCTGAAGGCAGACACTCAACCATCAGAGCCACCTGGGCACCCCTACCAATACCATTTATTGAAGGGACTATATATTCTTTATTATTCTTGGTGCCCTTGTCAAATATTAGTTGACCATATATATGTGGGTTTATTTCTGGACTGGTTTTTATTTCTATTCTGTGGGGCTCTGTGTTTGTTTTTATGCAGTGTCATATTGTTTTGATTATTATAACTGTCTAATAGATTTTGGAAATCAGGAAATGTGATGCATCTAGCTTTGTTCTTCTCAAAATCGCTGTGACTATTTGGGGGTCTATTTGGCTATTATATGCAAATTTTATAATTCCTTCTATTTCTGTGAATAATGTCATTCGAAATTTGATGGGAACTGCCATGAATCTGTAGGTTGCTTTCTATAGTATGAGTAGTTTGGCTATATTAATTCTTCTAATCCATGAACATGGTACATCTTTATTTGAGTCTTCTTCAATATATTTCACTTTTTCATGGAGTTGTAAATGGAATTGTCTTAATTTTATTTCCAATAGATCATTGTTAGTATATAGAAATGCACCTGATTTTTGTATATTAATTTTGTACCTTGTAACTTTACTGAATTTGTTAGTTTCAAAAGACTTTCAGTCAAGTCTTTAAGGTTTTATCTATATAAGATCATGTCATCTAAAAAGAGACATAGTTGAACTTCGCCCTTTCTCATTTGGATGCCAATTAGTTCTTTTTCTTTCTTAACTTCTCAGGCTAGGATTTCTAGTACTATTTTAAAAGAATAGAAGTATTGTCGAATAGTATAGAAGTGGTAAGAGTGGGAACGCTTATCTTGTTCCCAACTTCAGAGGAAAAAGTTTCACTTTTCACCATTGAATAATTTAGCTGTAAGCTTGTTACATATGGTCTTTATTACGTTGACATTCATTCTTTCTATAACTAATTTGTTATCACAAAAGATGTTGAATTTTGTCAAAGTCTCTTTGTTTTTTGAGCTGATTAATATAGTCTTTTTCTTAATATGTTGTATCATTTTTTTAATGTGATGTGTCACATTTTTTGGTCTTCATAAAACAAATCAAAAATGGTTTGTTGAACCATCTTTTCATTCCCAGGATAAAACCTACTGTATCATGGCATATGATTCTTTATGTTTATTTATTTATTTTTAAAGATTTTATTTATTTATTTGGCAGAGAGAGAGAGATCACAAGTAGGCAGAGAGGCAAGCAGAGAGACAGGAGGAAGTGGGCTCCCCACTGAGCAGAGAGGCCGATGTGGGGCTTGATCCCTGGACCCTAAGTTCATTACTAGAGCAGAAGGCAGAGATTTAACCCACTGAGCCACCCAGGCGCCCCTATGATTCTTTTTATATGTTGTTGAATTCAGTTTGTTTGTATTCTTTTGAGAATATTGCCCTGTGATTTTTCTTGTCTTTTACTTACTTTGTTATCAGTATGATTCTAGTCTCATAAAATAAGTTTGAAACTGTTCCCTCCTCTTTAATTTTTTTGGAAGAGTTTGAAAATAATTCACATTAATTATTTTTTAAATATTTGGAAGAATTCAACTGTGAAACCAGATGATTTGGGGCTTTCATTTGTTAAAAGTTTTTGCTTACAGTTTCAATCTCCCTACTTGTTATTAGTCTGCTTAGATTTTCTATCTCCTCATGATTCAGTCTTGGGAAGTGGTATGCTTTTAGGACTTTGTCCATTTCTTTTTGGTTATCTTATTTGGTTATTTTATTATTTTGGTTATCTTATTTGGTTAGCATATTTGGTTCATAGTGATGTCATATGATCCTACTTTTGTGGTATCAATTATAATGTTTCCTCTTTCATTTATAAGTTTATTTGAGTCCTCTTTTTTCTTAGCCTACCTTTTAATTTTTACGTTTTCAAAAAAACCCCACAATTCTTAGTTTCACTGATCTTTTCTACTGTCTCATTTATTTTGCTCTAATCTTTATAATTTTTTTCTTACGCTAACTTTGGGCTGAATTTGTTTGTTTGTTTTTCTGCTTCCTTGAAGTGTAGTGTTAGATTGTTTCAGTCTTTTTCTTGATGGAGGTGATATCACCATAAACTTCCCTTCTAGAACTACTTTTGCTAGATCCTGTAAGTTTTGGTATGTTTTATTTACATTTTAATTTGTCTCAAGATACTTTTTGACTTCTCTTTTGACTTTTTTCTTTGGTTGTTCAGGAATGTGTTGTTTAATTTCTATATATATGTACATTTTCCAGTTTCCTTCCTGTTATTGGTTAGTTTCATATCTTTACGGGAAGGAAATAAACTTGATGTGATTTCAGTCTTTTAGTATTTGTTATGACTCGTTTAGTAGAACATATGATCTATCCTATAGCATGTTCCATGTGCATTTGAGAAGAATGAGTATCCTGATAATGTTGGATGGATTATTCTACAGTTCTGATATCTATCAGATCCATTTGATCTATAATATTATTCATGTCTTTCTTTATTAATTTCCTGTTTGGATAATCTAAACACTGATGAAAGAGGGGTAGTGAAGTCACTTCCTATTTTTGTTATTACTGTCTATTTCTCTCTTCAGTTCTATTAATGTTTTCTTTATATTTTAGGTATTGCAATGTTGGGTGCATATATATTTACAATTGTTGTATCCTATTGATGAATTGACCCATTATCATCGTATAGTCACCTTCTTTGTTTCTTGTGACTGATTTTGACTGAGGGTCTATTCCGTTTGGTGTAAGTGAGTATTGCCACCCCTACTCTGTTTCATTACAATTAGTAAAATATCTTTTACAATTCCTTCACTTTCAGTGTATGTGTGCTCTTAAAACTAAGGTGAATCTCTTGTGGATTGCATATTATTAGACCTGTTTGTTTTATCCATTCCACCGCTCTGTTTTCTGTTTGAAGGAATTAATCTATTTACATTTAAAGTAATTACTAGCAAGTAGAGACTTACTATTGACATTTTGTTAATTGTTTTCTACCTTTTAGCATACCTTTGTTCTTTTCTTTCTCTATTGTCATCTTTGTGTTGTGGGGGTTTGTGGTGGCATATAGATTTCTTTTTCTTTCTCTTTTGTGTATCTACTAGAGGTTTCTTCTTTGAGTTTATCTTGAAGTTTATGGAAAACATTTATAACAGTCTATATCAAGTTGATTACTACTTACATTCAGTTGCAAAAACAAAACAAACAACTCTGTATACATTTATCATCCTCCTCTTGTTTTTCATCTATTGATGTCCCATTTTAGATCTTTTTATATTTTGCATCCATTAACAAATTAGTGTAGCTATAGTTGTTTTTAATACTTTTGCCTTTTAACCTTTATGCTAGAGTTAGAAGTGATTTATGGACCATCATCACAGTGGTAGAGTATTCTGAATTTGACTATATATTTACCTTTACCTGTGAATTTTATAATTTTATATGTTCTCATGTTATTTTTTAGTGTCCTTTTGTTTCAACTTGAAGAATTTGCTTTTGCATTTCTTTTTTTTTTTTTTTAAGATTTTATTTATTCATTTGACACAGAGAGAGAGATTACAAGTAGACAGAGAGGCAGGCAGAGAGAGAGGAGAGAGGAAGAAGCAGGCTCCCTGCTGAGCAGAGAGCCCGATGCGGGCCTCGATCCCAGGACCCTGGGATCATGACCTGAGCCGAAGGCAGAGGCTTTAACCCACTGAGCCACCCAGGCACCCAGCTTTTGCATTTCTTATAAGGCAAGTCTAGTGGTGATGAACTCCCTTTGTTTTTATTTGTTAGGGGAATTTTTAATCTTTCTTCATTTCTGAAGGGCATCTTCGCCGAGTATAGTATTCTTGTTTGGGACTCTATTTTTCTTTGAGAGTGTTGAATATATTCTCTCAGTCCCTTCTGTCCCGCAAAGTTTCTGTTGAGAAATCTTCTGTAATCCTTGGTGGCAGGGGGAGGGTTCCCTTATACATCATGGGCCAGTTTTCTTTTGCTGCTTTCAAAATTCTCCATTTTTCTTTGGCTTTTGACAATCTCATTATAATGTATCTTGGGATAATCTTCTTTGATTACTCTTGCTCGGGTCCTTTGATCTTTATGTATCTGCATGTTCATATCTCTCCCAAGATTTGGGAAATTTTCAGCCATTGTTTCTTTAAATATGTTTTCTAAAATTTTGTCTCCATCCTAGTTCTTGAATTCTAAAAATGTGTATCAATTTGTCTTTTTGATAGTATCTTATAGATCCCATGTTATTTCTTCACTTGTTGACATTCTTTTTCCTTTTTGTTCCTTTAACTGGCTAATTTCAAATGGCTTATTTTTTAGTTTTGTTTTTTATTATTTCTTTTATGTGAGTGTGCTATTGAGCTTTCTTTTTTTTTTTAACTTTTACTTATTTGAGAGAGAGAGAGAGAGAGAGAGAGCACAAGCAGAGAATGAGAGGGAAAAGCAGACACCTCATTGAGCAGGGAGCCCGATGCGGGGCTTGATCCCAGGACCCTGAGATCACAACCTGAGCCGAAGGCAGACGCTTAAGCCACTGAGCCACCCAGGTGCCCCGCTATTGAGCTTTCTATTTACCTTGTCAATTTTATCATTGTATTCTTCAGCTCTAGAGTTTTTCTTTGATTCATTTTTATGGTTCTATTTCTTTATCTTTCATTGTTTTATTTTTATTGCTCCCTGTTCTTTGTTTCCCTGATTTTGCTTACCTGTGTATCTGTATTATATCACATCACATCGAGCTCCTTTGAAATGATTATTTTTAATTTATAGATTTTCATTTCTTTGGGGCCATTTACTAGAGCTTTATATTAGTTTATTTTGTCAATGTCACATTTGCCTTATTCTTTGTGATCCATATAGCCTTGTTTGAAGGAGCAAACACTTCTTCCAGTCTTTACAGACTGGTTTTTGTTGAGCAGGGTTGAAGCCAAGTCATGTGGCTGATTCCACAGTACGATCTGTGCTTAGAGGGCTTGTTACCAGGGTCTTGAGCAATTATGGATCCTCTCTGATACTTGGATGAACAGGACATCAAGTGGGGCTGGCACAGATACAAATGTCCACTTCAAGTTTCATAGATAGTGAGTCTCTTACCCAGTACATGAATGGGTGTGGCCCCTGACAAGTCTCTGGTTGGACTTCTGACAGATCACTGGGCAGACCCCTGGGTGGGTAGGATTGGCCCTGGATTATGACTGAGAGAGGCTGGAACCCATTACAGGGCTGCTTTAACATCCACTGTTGGAACTGAGGTCAGTAGGCCTACCTCTGAGGACAAAGATGAGTGTGTCTCCCAAGCCAGGCAGGACTACTATGTGACTATGGATGCAACTGACTGGAGCTGGTTACAGGGCTACTTAAATTTCTATAGTTTGATTGAGATTGATGGGTCTATCTAGGATTTGGGTGGTTATAACTTCTGGTGAGTACTCAGGTGGACAGGAGTGTTCTCTGACTATAACTGATAGGTCCCAGAGCCAAATTACAAGTCCATTTCGGGATTTGTAGTTGAACTAAGGTCAGAGAGGCTGCCTTTGAGCATGGACAAGTGTTTTCCTGGCTGGTCCCTGGGCAGGTATGAGGGTATGAATAGTGACCAAGAGTGGCTAAAGCCAGGCCTTACGCCACTTCCAGATCTACAGTTGGGACCAAAGCTAGAGGGCCTATTATCTGTAGCATGAGTAGGTGTGACTCGGGGCAAGTTCCTTGGCAGATGGTGTTGGTGGCAAAACCAAGGCCAAACAGGGCTATAGCTGAGTCCACAGAGGGACAGAGCTGTTTCTGGGTCTGTAGCTGGAAACAAAGTCTATAATTCTGTCCTCAGGGAATGGGTCTTCTTTCTCAAAACATCCTTCTTCAGTCATGGGCTCCACTGGGATTTCACCATTTCCTATTTACATCCCAAAGCTCCCACAAAGTCACTTTTTTCCATGAACAACTAAATTATTTTTGGATACCAGAGAGAATATCAGTGGAGGACTTTCTGTTCTTCTATCTTTCTGATGCTACTCAACATACAAGGTTTTAATTGGGGATGATAGTCATTCAGAATGTCATAGGTAGGTGCAGTGGGTTTTCACTTTGTTAGTATTATTTAAGTTTATGGTTTAAAAGTTATGTTGTTAAGGTACAGAAGAATAAAGATAATATAAGCAAGCATATTAGGTACAAGCTTTGTATTTTTTCAAAAGACATTATGGTGTTACTTAAACTAAGCTGACAAGAAAATAAGCACCATGATGAATTATATCAAAATGTTGCGGCAGGAAGGAGTCTTCATAGGGTGAGTAAGAATCAGCCAGTGTCGGTTTGCATATCTCCAAAGCTTATGAGCTGATTAGATAGAAGAAATTTATGATTGTATTACATATTCCAATCCACAATTTCATGCGTTTTTCTAGGTCATTTACTTGAAGAGAGATTTCAGCAAAAACAAATATATCTTATTTCATAAGATAAGATGCCAAGATGGTGTGACATTTTTGCAATTGAAAATAGTATTGGTGGAAGAACACAATTCAATACTTGATAAATATCATTTTCTCAGGCCAAAGACATTTAAAGTTTGAGTATTACAAAGTCCATTATAGGAAAAAAGAGACAAAAAGGAAAACCATGGTGGATATGAAAATGAAGTACTCAATTTTCAAGGAAAGATAATCTAGGCACTTAAAATTTCACCATATTCAATTAAAAAATACAACAAAACTAAAACAGTAATGCATTTGAGCAGAACAAACAATAAGAGATTTCAAAATGGTAGTATTTACATTAAAAATAATTACCAGTTATGTTATAATGTTTTTCAAAACAATTTTTTGCATGTGAAGGAACTCAATACATGAGTAGTTTAAATAAGTTTAGATTTCACAGACTATATGGAAAAAGAAGATAATTTAGAAATGATCTAATGAAGTTTTCTCATTGTATCAATGAATAAACTGAGCCCAAGGATAATCAAGGATTCATCTTAAATTATTAATTATGACAGTAAGTATAAGGATTCTAAACACCTGACCTGAACTCTGTGCTCTTAATCTATATTATGTAGAAATATTTAATGAAGCTTCTCATGATTAAATTGAATATTTTATAGCTCTAAATTTAATACTTATATGTCAGGGTAAATGTGTAAATTTTTGTCATATTTTGACATATAAATGTCATAAATTTTTGTAGCTATTTTAGTCAGCCATTAATTACCTCAATATGAGGAATTTAAGTAAATTATTGGTCCAAATGTCAGGGGAATTTCCAGGTTTTTTGCTAAGTCCTCAATTAATAGAGCAATAGATGAAATTTGTAAAACACTAAGAAATGTATAGCAATAATACATGGGCACCTGGGTGGCTCAGTGGGTTAAGGCCTCTGCCTTCGGCTCGGGTCATGATCTCAGGGTCCTGGAATCGATCTCAGGGTCCTGGGATCGAACCCCACATCAGGCTGCCTGCTTAGTGGGGAGCCTTCTTCCTCCTCTCTCTCTGCCTGCCTCTCTGCCTACTTATAATCTCTCTCTCTCTGTCAAATAAATAAGTAAAATCTTTAAAAAAATTTTTTTCAGCATGAATTCTTGAAATCCATGATAATTATGTAAGATGGTATTGTTCACAATTTTCATCATTTCTTTACACTGTTTAATATACATATTCACAAGTAGTGGAGACTGACTCCTCCTGCCCACCATCTTAGGAGATTAAAAAAAAAAAAAAGAACTGATTAGTTCACAAAAAGTTTAGTCAGCCTTTCCCAAATCCATCACCAATTTCTTACCTTCCTGAGATAATGAACACAGATGATTTTCCCAATTGCAACTTCTTTCCCACTTGAGAGGTGGACATCCTCTATCATTTATAGAGGCATTACAAAGTAGAAAAATGTAAAACTCTCATGTTATATAAAAATATTTAAATTCAAAGAGCATCTCATACTTGTGTTCCATCCTTTTGTAATTTACACAAATTATATCATTGGAAGAGAATAGCCCAAACCTTAGGAAGCCATATTCTCCTAGAAATGTAAATGAAAATAATTATATAACCTGATAGTGATGCTCATCCTTGTTTTTGTCTGCAAATCTATAGTATTTTGTTAGTTCCAGGTATTAAATTTAAAGGGAGACTTCAACAAATAATAGCAATGATGAAATAGAAGGATGTGTCAAAAAATGTGATGTGAAAAATAATTGAAGAATATAGAAATATTTTATCTGAATGTCTAAGTGTCTTGCAGTAGCTGCCATCAAATACATTTTGGTGCTACAATTTTAAGGATGGAATTGGTGGAATTGGGATCTCTGGTTATAAAATATAGTGAGGCAGAAACAGTTCCAAAAAATGAAGAACCTGCATTACAGAGAAATCTGTAGGTGACATTGGCAATCTTGGTGTTCAAAAATTTCTGATTACAAGAAAAATTTATGCAGAGATTGATAGTCATTTGTCAGGATGCTGATTCTTTAGCAGTAGATGTGCTTTCTCTTTAAGCCCAGAAATCCTAGGATTCTGTGTGTTTCTTAGTACTACTTTTCATCCAGTGTCATAGGCTGACACAGAATTTATTTGACACAGAATTGTAAATCTTATGTATTAAGAGGAAATCTGTGAAGTTGGAGATAAAAGCAACATGAAAATTATAAAGGAAAACCCTGTTCTGCTTTATTCCAATTATGAATGAGCCTTTCTTAATATGTTTCTTTTTAGCATGTGTATGTGTTGATGTTAGTGTGCATATGTACAGCAGAGAAGAGGTGAGCAGAATAACCTAAGTAGAAAACTCACCATTTTGGGGGGGAGTCTAGAAAGTATTACATATTTGAAGAGTTATTTCCTTATGATATTTGGGCCAAATTTTCTCATTTTAACTCAATCCATTTGTTCATTCCATACCTCAGTAATCTCCTCAGTGAAATGCTCAATAATTCTTTGTCTTCCTTGTTCTTTTAACTTTCAAATATTTGTAGGGTTTTATCATCTTACCTTTTAGTCATCATTTTGCACAGTTATAGAGACTTTGAGTCTTTAATCTTCTTTCATACGTCAGAACCTATATTCCCTTAATCATTGCTGTTACGCTTCTCTGAACTTCCTCTACAAGTCTTTTATCTATAGCGTTCTGGTACTGAGATGTCTAAAACCAAGTCTTTAGTAATAAGTAAAAATGTGTAAGTGTAACATACCTGACCTCAAGGCTACCTAGGGAAATAAAGAGGGTTACAATTTTTCTGTGCTGTACTGTTCTATAGAACATAGAAGGACTTAAGTTTCTTTGAAATCTCTTGGTTAGAGGGGGAATCTGCAGTGGTAAGAGGTGGATTATTTTTTTCCTTCTAGTTCCCTCTGTTGAATTTCTTTTCAAAGTATTGATGCTTTCTGGTTTTAATTCGATGATCAGTGTTTCAATTTATTTAATTTTTAGTTCTGCTTTTCCTGTTATTTAGCACTATTTTAAATCATAACTTGGATTCGAACATTTTGTAATGTAATACCCAAGTATATCTAATAAAATGCAGACTATGGGAGGCTTCACAATAGGGAAGGAAGGCAGGTGCTTAAAAGAATAAAATTCAATTATACTGTGGATATTAAGCACATCCGAGAGCAGCATCTTCAATTTTAAAATTCCTCTTTTGGAGTCTATGGCTGGAAGAAAGAAGGATGCAGTTTTCTTTCCTTTTTTTCCCCCTTCCCTTTCAATTCTTTTCATTTAGCTTCTGAATATCATTCCAGATTTGTACAATTTTCATCAGCTTGTACGTTGTAGAGCCATTATTTCCTTGATTAGGGGCTTTATTCCTCTCTGCCCCACAGTCAAATTCTTTCTACACTTTGACTCTAGGTCTCCAAGAGACATTAATGTCTTTTCTTGAAACTTGACCTGCTTTCACTAACCATTTTTACTTCTTCAACTTTGTCATTTTCTGATCTTTAAGCCAAAGGGGAAAGTCACCAAACCTTGAATTCAATGGAGAATTGAAAACCTAGGAGTTCTTCATTAAGTACTACCTTAAAAATATAAGAGTTAGATTTCTTATAGCTGTCCATTAGACTTTGACTTGCCAATCACTTTTTACTATGCAACTAAAGCACGCAATACTTTCTACAAGTGATGGGATTAACCTGCAATATGCTCCAAATGAATGTAGTCAATATGTACATGAATCATGTTGTTAGTATTTCAAATGACTTAATTTACTTCAGGCAGTGGTGCCAATCATGAACTGAAGCAGAGGTTTGCACTTTTTTTTTAATGGGAGAATGAGACAACCTGTTTAAGTAATTCCTCCAAGACCAAAGACCTATGTGGTTGTTTTTATAATTCAGGTTACCTGGATAATTACAATAGTTTGTTTTGAAAGGGTAGAATGAGCTTCATTTTGAAACCATGGTCTATAGCTGAAGCTATTGATATACTTTGCAATTAGCAATACTTACAGAACATGGATTAAATATGTATACACACACAAATAATTAAAGGGTTAAAAAATTCAAATTAGGCAGTGTGCACATCAGGTAATTAGGACTAATATGTTGTTTGGAATTAAAGTTGAATCCTTTTAATTGGCACATCTCAGTGGGAATAGAAATACAAACTTGTAATTAGGTGATTGGCTTGATTATCAAAGCTTCATTGGCATAGATTGTACTTAGAGGATCTTTTTTTCTTTTGGCATGAGTTTCTCAAACAACTATAGCATGATATGGGAAATGTATTGAAAAACCATAGCGTTCTTCAATGTTGCCTAAAATGAACAAATATATAGAGTGAAGAATGTAAACCAGCCAAAGCTATTTCACAACTGTGTGTGAGAATCAGCATTTTTAGAAGAAAAATATGTCTATGTTATTTTAGTAAAATAATGTAGTCTTTATGATCAGTTAGATATACTAAACTAAAGCCTCTGACAATTAAGTGCCTGTGAAGTAGGTTTGTCATTATTAGGCACCCAGTGATTTTAACTCTGATCTATGTTCAGGAGACCAACTACATTATTGTGTATACAGAGGGAAGTCAATAAACAAGACTGAGAATTCTTTTTTTTTTTAAGTTTTGTTTATTTATTTGAGAGAGAGTGGGAGGGAGAAGGAGAAAAAGAGAGAGACCACGAGCACGGTGAAGGGTAGAGGAAGAAGCAGACTCCCCACTCAACAAGGAAGGAGCCCAATGCAGGGCCGGATCCTGCGACTCTGGGATCATGATCTGAGCCGAAGGCAAATGCTTAACTGACTGAGCCACCTAGGTGCTCTGAGAATTCTTTTTAATGAAATATAAAAACCTAAGGAGGTGGGAAGGGTGTAGAACCCTTCTAAAGTTAAAGAGCTGTAAACAATAAGTAACTATAAATTGCTTTTATGAATGCATTATGTAACATTTAACAACATGTTTTTGCCATTTTGTTTTCTTCATGCCACTGTCTGTGTTCCTGACCCTGGAGATCAAGACTTCAACAAATAAAAAAGTTATCTAATTCATATTGTGACATAACAGCCCAAAAGAATTCATTGAAGATAACCTGTGCTCTCTCAATTAGGAATTGTACTAATAGAGAAGGTCGTGGGCATAAATTCCTGTACTTAGCAAAATAGGTTTTAAATAATAGTAATAGTTCACATAAAATCTTAAAGAATATGTTGAAATACAAAATAAAGTATATCCTGGGGCACCAGGGTGGCTACATTGGTTAAGCTGCCAACTCTTGCTTTTGGCTCGGGTCATGATCTCAGGGTCCTGGGATGGAGCCCCAACTCGGGTTCTGGGCTCGGTGGAGAGTCTGCTTGAGGATTCTCTCTCTCCCTCTGCCCACTCCTCCCTACTCTCTTTCTCTCTAAAATAAACCTTTAAAAAATAATAAACTATATCAAACACTTTAGAAAACTTACTTATATTTACTTCTTGCGTTATATAGGAATTATATTTTATATTCCCTAAATGGTATTTATATATCCCATTTCTCATTATTATATGTAGCTGAGTTTGAATGTCATATAAGTGTGTGTGTGTGTGTGTGTGTGTGTGTGTGTGTGTTTTGCAGCTCAAGCTACATTTCCTACAAATAAGAAAAGCTCTATGATTTATAGCAAATTGGATTATATGAAAACAGGGAGGACAAAATTAAAATATAAGAGTACAAGTTATTTTCCTTGTCGAACACACTGAGGAGTAGTATCATTTTCAAGGAACCACAGAGGGCTCACCTTTAAAAAACAGAAAACAAAAGGAAATATAAAGTCTTATTTATTGTATTTATACAGTGTGGACAAGTGTTCTGGGTAAGATAGATGGTGCCTCACCCCCAGTCATTCACATTAGCTCTGTAGGTAGTCAAAGACTATTTATACCATAAAGATTGTTGTTATTTTATAATGGAAATCTGGCTCAATAATGCTTTGTGTAATACTCTCTACTCCTTGAAAACAATGTTAATAGACATACCAGTAAAACATACAGATGAACTTGCACTGTTTTTTGGGTTAAAAGGTCACCTCAGGAAAAGATAATCATTTTCTATTAATGTTTAAACCACTCTGCACTTCACTGAACTATATGAAAGGACACAGTGTCTTATTAGAAGATTAGTTTACATTATAGGATGACAAGAATGGCTTGTAAAGTGTGATTCATGCTCTGAAACAGCACACTAAAGATAATTTCTCCCCTGTCTAGTCTGTGATAATGAAAATAACCAAGAAACTCCATCCTAGACTTTATAGGTCCATAAACATACACAAAATCAGGTCACCCTATGCCACTATTGTTACTTTCCATTCCTATTTACTATGGTTATTCCCTTTATCCAGAACACACTTATATATAAAAGAGAATAGGATCAGCCATGTTAGTTTTCAGGAATACTTTCTCAGAATGAGCATGGAATCAAATACCAAATGATAAGAGGAGAAAGTACCAATTAACTATACTCTATGATTTAATCTATAATTTATCTATTGATCTATTCAGTGTAGGAATAATTTTGTTCAGTTAATGTAGTTACTGAAGACCAAACAGTTAAAAGATATTACAATATTTAAGGAACTATCAAAATAGCCTAAAAATAACAGAAATAACCCATGTTCTGTATTATTAGTCAGGGTGTATTATTAGGTGGAAGGATATCTAGTGGTGCATTTACTATTATAATTCATATAATTACCATTGTATAGACTATAAAAATATGGAGGAGGAAATTTGCAGTATACTTGCCTACTATAAATATTTTCATATGTCTAAAGACAGATATAAAATTATGAATTAAGTCAGCTTTATAAAGATTGGTTACTCACTGTAGAATTATTTACTGTATTAGTTATGACTAGAAGTACAGTAACTTTTCAATGTATATTATTAAATAAAATGTACCTTAACTGAGAGAAGATTATTTGCCACTTTGTTACATTATTTGTTACATAGATGGTATCTACATTTGGTGATTTCCTGCCATCCAAAATATAATATCATTTAATATTACCATTAATATTAATTCATGATAATAATATAATTTTATTCTATTTTTCCCCTCCCCCAAGTCCTACTTATTTTTTAAAACCAAGGTTGGGTGACTTTTCATTAGTAGAGATTTCTCTGGCTGCTCCTCAAAAAGAGTTAGTCACTCCTCTGTTTCTTGCACAGGTTTTTATTATACATTTCCCCAATATAATTCAATTATTTCTTTACATGTAGATTCCCTTTTGAGATTTTGAATTTATAGAAAGAATCTGTCCTTATATGGGGAAGAAACTATTGGTTACTTGGGACAATACTTCTTAAAATAAGACACTGTAATATGGCAAAGCCCCAGAGAAGATGTTATACTGGAAAAAGTCACATTGATCACTGGCATCAGAGATGAAAGTTGAGGTGAAATGGCTATGAAATGGCCATTCTTCAAGGGGCTGCAGATGTTGGCATGCCCCTCATTGTACATGGTCCAAGGAAGGCCTAACTTAACCCTTCAGGCCTAACAGATATGCAGTGGGAATTCACTCTGGGTGAAGTGGTTCCTGTGACTGAGAGAGGTCTGCCTGTCTGCCCACTGTAAAGGAAAGGCCTAAGAGGTGGGAGAGGTCTCTCTGTACCCCAGTAGACCTCTCACAGCTTACGTGACCAACTAAAACAAAAGAATGTGGCTCCCTCTTATGGTTTGCCAGCGCAGGAGGGAACCCAACCAGTCACCTGAATGACAGCTGTGGGAACACCAAATTATGAATAATCAAAAGAAAAATACTAGTGATAATCAAAGTAATTTGAGGGATGATGACCAAACCAAAATCCTAGACAAGTGGAATCTGCTAAGGCATAAGTGATGAAGTAGAGAAGAATTTCAGAAAATAATAATGTTCAAAGAGAGGCACTTATAGTCAACACTTTTTCCAAAATTTTTAGGAGTCAGAAAATATGATTTCCAAATTAAAAGAAATCACTACACAAGCAAAGGCCGTGATCATTGTGGAGGAAGAAATGTCACCAATATGAAAGAAATATGAAAAGTGAAAATCATCAGTAAAGAACTTTAGAACAGAATTTCCCAATTGTTGGACTTTGTCAGATTGTTGAGCAGCTGATGGGGTACATGTATACCAAAATATTTACTCCCCGCAAGCACCGGGTCAGCTATAAAGGGCTTCTAATGGTCAGGGGGCCAATACTGATACCATGAGCAGTCTAGTCCCATTTGCCACTGATGCTCTGGAAAAAGACATAAAAACGGCTGGGAGCTGTGGTTCAGAAGCTACATCTAGAGAGCTCATGTATGGATAATTGAAGTTCTAAAAGGAGAATAAGAAACGTAGAGGAGAAATAATGAAGAAAAATATTCCATGAAAATCAAGTGGAAAAATCTCAACAAGGGACTGATACTATAAAGGTGAAAACACAGACATAGAGAATATACCTTCATAAACCCAGTTTGAGGAAAGTACTTGGAAAAGTGCTGTAAATGAATGAAATTTGAAGCAGAAGATACAGGAGATGCAGAAGTAGAAAGAAAACTGAGAAATTAACATTAGGACATTAAATTAAAATTATAAATTAATATTGATATCGAGATTAGTTTTAGGATTAAATGCCTTAATATTAGAATTATATAGTTATACACAAATATATGAAAATTACATGTCTTGGAAGTTATAACACTAGGATTAGGCAAACAGAAGAGAAGTTGGGAACAAAATCTCTAAAAATACTCAAGTTGGAAGGGGAGTGTAGGGAGGAAGAAGGAAATATACAACATTCTAAAGATTTTTTTTTTAACATGGGAGAGGCCATTGAGGAGGTAAAACATTTTTGTGTTGAGTTCATGGTTATTACTTAATTTAGATGTGAAACTGGTGATGTAGGACACTTTAAGATGGGGAGATGCAGCAATTTGTTTTAGTACCATCCCAGTTCTGTACACCTGTCTTGCTTTCCTGCCAAAGTAATCTTGACAATGGCTTAGGATAGTAGAGCCAGTTTGCTGCAGCTGCTGCTACCTATCTATAGGGTAGAAAAACTGGAGTATGGGGATTAGGGAAGAGGGACCACTTCGCTAGTAGCTCTGGGTACCTCCTATATCTGCTCACGGTGTCTTCCCTTGTATCCAGGCTGCCTGCCTTTACCCTCCTCTTGAGGCCTGCCTGCGTGGTATCTGATATGTATATCTTAAAACTGCTCCTTAGTTGACACCTCATGAAGCAAACTTGAACAATAAAATTAGTTAGACGATATATCCTTCTTTCATATTCTTCCTTCATGTCAAGGAGCTATACCAACTCAGCTACGTACTCCTTCCCATCTCATCACTTGTTTGTTCTGAATCCTGTGTTCCTGGGATTACACTCACCAATGGTATTAACATATAAACCTTTGCCTTAAACGTTGTCTTCTAAGGCATTCAGATTAAATCAGAAGATAAATACTGGTGCCACTGAAAAGAGTTGTGTAACTTTCAAGTTAATGGGTCAGGAAGGAAAAGGGAATGAAGAGAATCAGGTACAATCCAAAAAACATAAAGACACCTGTAATTAAGAGGTGACAACTAAAAAGTAAAATAACTGGTAAAAACACAATAGTGAAGAAGGATGCAAAACAACATTATCAATTAATGATGTATTTAAGGTATTGATTTTACCATTAAAAGATCCAGGCTTTAAAATTGTGTTAATTACACAAAATCCAGCTATGTAGATTTGACTGGAAACATTTTAATCCTAGTAACAGGATGTAAATAAAGGGATGGATAAAGATGTTTCAGGCAATTGCAACCTGACAAAAAGTAGGAATCCCAATTAAAACTTAAGTAAAATGTAATTCAAGATCCAAACTATTAATCGAGATGATGTAAATTAATTAAGCAGAGACCATTAGACTGAGGTGTGAAGGACCATAGGGGAAGGGAGGGAAAACTGAATGGGAAGAAATCAAATTTAAATTTCTAAGGAGCCCTGCCAAGAAGTTCGGATTTCTTTGTTCCTAGACCTTTTTGTGCTTATGCTTGTTCTTTCCATGGGTGATCTTATTATTTTCCATAATTAAAACTACCAAAAAAAAAATAAAGCTATCAACTATGTTCTTTCCAACTTTATATTTCTCTCTCCGCCACATGACTCTTGCCTAAAATCTAGGCCTGTATTTCCATTTGTTTATTAGTCACATGCATTTGATGTCTTAGTTGCATTTGAAAGTTAGCCACTAACAAACTAAATGAATAATAATAATCAAATTTACATTTCCTTTATTATATACATTTTCCAGTATATTTCTTCTAAGTTTCTTCTCACATTTTTCTTTTCTTGCCTAATTCCACTATCATCTCCTTGATTCACACCCTTATCACCCCACTTCTGTATCATTTCAATAATTTATCTAGGCTCTTCGCCACCTGTATTCCCCACCTAAGGGATCCTCGTAACTGCTGCCACTTATTTTTCTGAAACAGCAAGTCTTGATAGTAATCCCCTTTTAAAAGTTCCATTGCATCTCTGTTACCTTCCCAAAGGAAGGTCCTAAAGGATGACGTGAAACTTCTTAGCATGGCATCTAAAGCCTTTAAGCACCCCANAGGAAATTTGCAGTATACTTGCCTACTATAAATATTTTCATATGTCTAAAGACAGATATAAAATTATGAATTAAGTCAGCTTTATAAAGATTGGTTACTCACTGTAGAATTATTTACTGTATTAGTTATGACTAGAAGTACAGTAACTTTTCAATGTATATTATTAAATAAAATGTACCTTAACTGAGAGAAGATTATTTGCCACTTTGTTACATTATTTGTTACATAGATGGTATCTACATTTGGTGATTTCCTGCCATCCAAAATATAATATCATTTAATATTACCATTAATATTAATTCATGATAATAATATAATTTTATTCTATTTTTCCCCTCCCCCAAGTCCTACTTATTTTTTAAAACCAAGGTTGGGTGACTTTTCATTAGTAGAGATTTCTCTGGCTGCTCCTCAAAAAGAGTTAGTCACTCCTCTGTTTCTTGCACAGGTTTTTATTATACATTTCCCCAATATAATTCAATTATTTCTTTACATGTAGATTCCCTTTTGAGATTTTGAATTTATAGAAAGAATCTGTCCTTATATGGGGAAGAAACTATTGGTTACTTGGGACAATACTTCTTAAAATAAGACACTGTAATATGGCAAAGCCCCAGAGAAGATGTTATACTGGAAAAAGTCACATTGATCACTGGCATCAGAGATGAAAGTTGAGGTGAAATGGCTATGAAATGGCCATTCTTCAAGGGGCTGCAGATGTTGGCATGCCCCTCATTGTACATGGTCCAAGGAAGGCCTAACTTAACCCTTCAGGCCTAACAGATATGCAGTGGGAATTCACTCTGGGTGAAGTGGTTCCTGTGACTGAGAGAGGTCTGCCTGTCTGCCCACTGTAAAGGAAAGGCCTAAGAGGTGGGAGAGGTCTCTCTGTACCCCAGTAGACCTCTCACAGCTTACGTGACCAACTAAAACAAAAGAATGTGGCTCCCTCTTATGGTTTGCCAGCGCAGGAGGGAACCCAACCAGTCACCTGAATGACAGCTGTGGGAACACCAAATTATGAATAATCAAAAGAAAAATACTAGTGATAATCAAAGTAATTTGAGGGATGATGACCAAACCAAAATCCTAGACAAGTGGAATCTGCTAAGGCATAAGTGATGAAGTAGAGAAGAATTTCAGAAAATAATAATGTTCAAAGAGAGGCACTTATAGTCAACACTTTTTCCAAAATTTTTAGGAGTCAGAAAATATGATTTCCAAATTAAAAGAAATCACTACACAAGCAAAGGCCGTGATCATTGTGGAGGAAGAAATGTCACCAATATGAAAGAAATATGAAAAGTGAAAATCATCAGTAAAGAACTTTAGAACAGAATTTCCCAATTGTTGGACTTTGTCAGATTGTTGAGCAGCTGATGGGGTACATGTATACCAAAATATTTACTCCCCGCAAGCACCGGGTCAGCTATAAAGGGCTTCTAATGGTCAGGGGGCCAATACTGATACCATGAGCAGTCTAGTCCCATTTGCCACTGATGCTCTGGAAAAAGACATAAAAACGGCTGGGAGCTGTGGTTCAGAAGCTACATCTAGAGAGCTCATGTATGGATAATTGAAGTTCTAAAAGGAGAATAAGAAACGTAGAGGAGAAATAATGAAGAAAAATATTCCATGAAAATCAAGTGGAAAAATCTCAACAAGGGACTGATACTATAAAGGTGAAAACACAGACATAGAGAATATACCTTCATAAACCCAGTTTGAGGAAAGTACTTGGAAAAGTGCTGTAAATGAATGAAATTTGAAGCAGAAGATACAGGAGATGCAGAAGTAGAAAGAAAACTGAGAAATTAACATTAGGACATTAAATTAAAATTATAAATTAATATTGATATCGAGATTAGTTTTAGGATTAAATGCCTTAATATTAGAATTATATAGTTATACACAAATATATGAAAATTACATGTCTTGGAAGTTATAACACTAGGATTAGGCAAACAGAAGAGAAGTTGGGAACAAAATCTCTAAAAATACTCAAGTTGGAAGGGGAGTGTAGGGAGGAAGAAGGAAATATACAACATTCTAAAGATTTTTTTTTTAACATGGGAGAGGCCATTGAGGAGGTAAAACATTTTTGTGTTGAGTTCATGGTTATTACTTAATTTAGATGTGAAACTGGTGATGTAGGACACTTTAAGATGGGGAGATGCAGCAATTTGTTTTAGTACCATCCCAGTTCTGTACACCTGTCTTGCTTTCCTGCCAAAGTAATCTTGACAATGGCTTAGGATAGTAGAGCCAGTTTGCTGCAGCTGCTGCTACCTATCTATAGGGTAGAAAAACTGGAGTATGGGGATTAGGGAAGAGGGACCACTTCGCTAGTAGCTCTGGGTACCTCCTATATCTGCTCACGGTGTCTTCCCTTGTATCCAGGCTGCCTGCCTTTACCCTCCTCTTGAGGCCTGCCTGCGTGGTATCTGATATGTATATCTTAAAACTGCTCCTTAGTTGACACCTCATGAAGCAAACTTGAACAATAAAATTAGTTAGACGATATATCCTTCTTTCATATTCTTCCTTCATGTCAAGGAGCTATACCAACTCAGCTACGTACTCCTTCCCATCTCATCACTTGTTTGTTCTGAATCCTGTGTTCCTGGGATTACACTCACCAATGGTATTAACATATAAACCTTTGCCTTAAACGTTGTCTTCTAAGGCATTCAGATTAAATCAGAAGATAAATACTGGTGCCACTGAAAAGAGTTGTGTAACTTTCAAGTTAATGGGTCAGGAAGGAAAAGGGAATGAAGAGAATCAGGTACAATCCAAAAAACATAAAGACACCTGTAATTAAGAGGTGACAACTAAAAAGTAAAATAACTGGTAAAAACACAATAGTGAAGAAGGATGCAAAACAACATTATCAATTAATGATGTATTTAAGGTATTGATTTTACCATTAAAAGATCCAGGCTTTAAAATTGTGTTAATTACACAAAATCCAGCTATGTAGATTTGACTGGAAACATTTTAATCCTAGTAACAGGATGTAAATAAAGGGATGGATAAAGATGTTTCAGGCAATTGCAACCTGACAAAAAGTAGGAATCCCAATTAAAACTTAAGTAAAATGTAATTCAAGATCCAAACTATTAATCGAGATGATGTAAATTAATTAAGCAGAGACCATTAGACTGAGGTGTGAAGGACCATAGGGGAAGGGAGGGAAAACTGAATGGGAAGAAATCAAATTTAAATTTCTAAGGAGCCCTGCCAAGAAGTTCGGATTTCTTTGTTCCTAGACCTTTTTGTGCTTATGCTTGTTCTTTCCATGGGTGATCTTATTATTTTCCATAATTAAAACTACCAAAAAAAAAATAAAGCTATCAACTATGTTCTTTCCAACTTTATATTTCTCTCTCCGCCACATGACTCTTGCCTAAAATCTAGGCCTGTATTTCCATTTGTTTATTAGTCACATGCATTTGATGTCTTAGTTGCATTTGAAAGTTAGCCACTAACAAACTAAATGAATAATAATAATCAAATTTACATTTCCTTTATTATATACATTTTCCAGTATATTTCTTCTAAGTTTCTTCTCACATTTTTCTTTTCTTGCCTAATTCCACTATCATCTCCTTGATTCACACCCTTATCACCCCACTTCTGTATCATTTCAATAATTTATCTAGGCTCTTCACCACCTGTATTCCCCACCTAAGGGATCCTCGTAACTGCTGCCACTTATTTTTCTGAAACAGCAAGTCTTGATAGTAATCCCCTTTTAAAAGTTCCATTGCATCTCTGTTACCTTCCCAAAGGAAGGTCCTAAAGGATGACGTGAAACTTCTTAGCATGGCATCTAAAGCCTTTAAGCACCCCAAACTTATTTTGCATTCTCTCCTGCAACCCTCCATCATACATTAGTTTTGGCTGAAAGGAAAGAGTGGAGGGGTTGTAAAAAGTAACACTCTACATATATCATTTTGCACACATGCAAGCATATCTATGGGCCGACTTCCTAAACTGAAATTGCTCAAAGGTATGCACCCTTGAATTTTTATAAAACTATTTATTTACCCTCCATCAACATTCTATTTTGGTATTTTATCATTTTGCAATGTGAGAAATGCTATTTTGGGGTAAATGTAATTGACATTTCACATATAAGACTGAAGTTAGCCTTGCTTTTATGTTGAGTCATATGTGCTTCATTTTCTGTGACTTTTCTTAATATTTTTTGCCTCTTTTCTATTGGCTCCAGGTCTTTTTCTTGCCATTTTACAGGAGCATTTTATTGTAGATTTTAACACTTTGCTTTTAAAAAGTTATTTTTTTTTTGCCTTCCTTTCTTACTTGCTTATGATTTCTGGTTATGGTGGTTTGTTGTCAGGCAGAATTTCTGTTTATTTTTAATTTTGGTGTAGTCATTATTATAAATTAAATGAATGTAATTATTCTGTGTGTTCCTTTAGTACATATCATAGTCCTGCTCTTAAAATTTTCAGAATTCAATGAAAAGAAAAACAAACCCAACAAAATGATAAAAATAAAGTGATATAGAATAAGGTAGTGAAAAGTAAAGGGTATTATGTAAATATAGCTCTGCTCTAGCTATGAAATCTGTCATAATCAATGGTGCTATAACTCCTGTACCTATAAAGTAATTATTATTATATACTTTACACCAAATCTTCACTTAGCTAATAAAAATTCTCTCAGGTTAATTTTTGTTCCTTATATAATTCTAATCTTCTCAAGGATAAACAGAGACTGTTTTACTTGTACTCAGAGAGCAGATATTATTTTTAACATTAAATAAATGTACAAATTTAATTAATGGATTGTTTGGGAATCTGTTTTCCTTTTAGGACCTGGAATTTTCAGTTTGTTATTTACCAAATTAATGATCAGTGGGATCAGTCCCTAGATTTTCTGAATCAGAGCTCTCTGTGGTGCAAGAATTTATGGCAGCATCGACTCAATTTCTCTGAAAAAGAAGCATGTACCACAAGGGAGAAGGCAGCCCTTTAGAACTTTATCTATTGATAAGAACTCAGTGTAAGCTCCTGAATTTACTCAATAGAATGGCAGCCCTGCAACCTGTATTTTTGTCATATATTGCATTAAGTTCTTCTTCAATCACCAACATAGCCTGTATACATTTCTGGATTTGTCTATTCAGATATCTTAAAATGTCATCTCTATTTCCAACTGAGACATATGATTTTAGGGTAAAATTGTGCATAAACAATGATCATTATTTAAAATGTGACAAATTTTAAGTGGTTACCATTTACTAAGCAAATGCTATGTGCTGGATTCTTTATCTCTAATGTCACAAAAATCTTAAAAGTTCTTCAAATAATAAAACTGAACTGGGAAAAGCAAATTACTTGCTTAATATAATGTTAGCCTATAATAGAGATAGGATTCAAATCTATGTTATTATGATCCTAAAACCATTTTTCATCCCACTACAAGCTCCTCAGAATTGTTTCACTAAGTTGATATTTAATAGTGTACACTCAGGTTTTATACTGAAGTAAGAAAATATGTGATTGGATGTAATTTCTACATTTTTAAGCAATAGTATTGAAAAGCATTATTAATTATATTTTTGCTGCTACTTGTTGAATAATAGATTATTACCTTAATGAGTTATTTGCTACAAAAATGTTTTTTAAGTTTTTGTATCTAGCAGGATTTGGCATAAAATAGAATCCATTAAGATAGTTTCAATAAACGTACTTTAAAGATGGGTTAAAGATGTAGCAGCATTAAGAAAGTAAACAAAATGTCTTAGTGTTTTGGGGTTGCAGTAACAGAATACCACAGATTGGGTTGCTTATAAAAGACAACAGAAAATTATTTCTTGTAGTTTGAAAGCTGAGAAGTCTTAGTCAAATTACTGCCAGATTTTGTGTTTGGTGAGAGCCCACTTTCTGGTTCTAGATGGCAGTCTCTCTTTGATGCCAGATAGTAGAAGGGACAAGATCTCTTTGGGGTCTCTTTTGTAATGACACTAATACTATTCATGAGGGCCTCACCCTCATGACCTAATCACCTCTCAAAGGTCCCTTGTCCAGATAACATCACGTTGGGCATTAGGTTTCAATATCTGAATTTTGGGGACATACAAACATTCAGTCTATGACATAAGGAATATTGAGACATCTAGAGGTAAGTGACAGAGAAAGACATAATCCTGCCTTTTCAGAATCAAAGAGTTAAGAAGAAGCAATAGTGAAAACTAGAGCCAAGACGAGGGTCTATGTAACGGGAAGTAAATTGATGTCACAAGCATGAGCCAGAGAAATAGTTTTGAAGTAGCCAAAGAACTGGAAAGAAGTATTATGAATTCTCCCCTTTCTTCTTCACTGACCCTCATTGGCTGACCCTACCTATAATGTCTGATTAGGGAACTCATATGAACCAATCCATAGATGTTGGCCTCTTAATGTGTAAAGCAGGGCAGAGATGAGTGAAGAATAGAGTGGGACAGTGTGTGGGTCATAAGGAGAGTCAAATGAAGCATAAGCAGTTCAAGCTTTAACACTGATAACAAAGACATGCCTAAATATATTTTCCTGTTTGCATTAGCTAGTAAGAAATGTACAGGTAAAGATATTTATCCAACTATAATAATTAAATTATCTCAGTTGTAAATAACTAATAAGTAAGTAAGTAAGTTATCTCAGTTGTTCCCTAACAAAGATTCTTCTTATTTTGTTGTGGATATTTTGTTTCCCCTTCTAGTTAAAACTTTTCATGTTGCATTAATTTTAAAAGATGTTAAAAGTGTCACCTAAAGGGTCGCCTGGGTGGCTCAGTGGGTTAAAACCTCTGCTTTCGGCTCAGGTCATGATCTCAGCGTCCTGGGATCGAGGCCCGCATCGGGCTCTCTGCTCGGCAGGGAGCCTGCTTCCTCCTCTCCCTGTCTCTCTGCCTACCTCTCTGCCTACTTGTAATCTCTCTCTCTGTGTCAAATAAATAAATAAAATCTTTTAAAAAAAAGTGTCACCTAAAAATATTCAGGATATAAAGAAAAACTAATAATGATATAAAATAAAAATTAATACTATAAAATGACATAAATAATATAAAACTAATAATACAAAATATAAAACTAAATAAAAGTTATTTTCACAGATCACACACATTACAAATATGATTATATTCAGTGCCTTAAAATGAATATTTCATGCTCATTAGAAAATCAGTAAAAATAAAATTATGACCTTTGTACCTGGTAATCATCATCATCTGTCTTTTTCTCTTTCACAAACTGAGTATTTTCAGTAAATCTCTTTGAAATAAAACCACTAGATGACAACATGTTAATTTGGTCATATTTGATGGGGTATGAAAAAAGAGATGGAAAAGGAAACTATAGACCACTAAAGATGAAGGAGTAATTCCATTTGTGTTTTATTAATGAGGAAATTGAGGTCAAATTTAAGATTAGAACTTGGAACTCTTGATGATTGTTCTGTTCCTTTACCTTAAGCCCAAGAGCTTTCTACTCTGTGAAGAACATTTCCTAACTGGTTCCACATAACGAATTCAAACAAGGGCCCACAGGGTTAGGGGACATCTGAAATTTGAATACTGTGGCAGTGGCCTACATTACTTATAGAGAATTTTTAAGGGACGAGGTTACAACAGGTCTTTAACACATAATAAACTANCTACTCTGTGAAGAACATTTCCTAACTGGTTCCACATAACGAATTCAAACAAGGGCCCACAGTGTTAGGGGAATCTGAAATTTGAATACTGTGGCAGTGGCTTACATTACTTATAGAGAATTTTTAAGGGACGAGGCTACAACAGGTCTTTAACCCATAATAAACTATTTGGTCTTATCCTAAAGGCAGTGGTTAGCCCTTGATGGATTCTAAATCATATAATCATATGATCAATTTTGAATTTTAGAATATTTGCTTTCGCTACTGTATGAAGAATCAGTTTGAGGCAGCAAGGCTAGATGTAGGGAGTTCAGATAGGAGAAAATAGTGCTTATTGTGTTGATAAGAAGACAAAAGAACAAGTCATATTTGAGGGAAATTATATAAAATCAATATGACTTGTTAATTGACTGGGTGAAGGAACTAAAAGAAAATGGATAAGTATAATTCCCATGTGTCTGGATTATAAAACTAGGTGGATAGTAATTGTCATTCACTGAGATTGAACATGAACTGGTATATTTAGATATGAACAGAAGATAAAGTATTCTATTCAATACATGCCAAAGTGAAGTGGCTTTATGGTATCTATATTGGCATTAATTTTGAGATAAAATATAGAATTTTTAGCCATTCACACATGTCTCTGAAGTCTTTGAGACCATGGATGGTTTTAGACAATCCCTAAACAACTTGAATGGTAAAAAACATATAATGTATATGCTCATGCACATTTCCCAGAGGGAGCTGGTTAATTTTCATCATAGTCTTAAAGGATTCTGTAGTCCACTAATTCTTTATGAAATCTTGCAAAGATATGAAATCACTGGAATTTAGGAAAACTTTATGGATCCGTGTAGGGGCATTCCTATATTATGTTTTTGGGATAAATATTTCTTTGTATTGAATGATGGTTTATGAAATTTATTAATTTATTAACAATATCAAGTTTAACCAAGATGAACATGTTTGAGGGGTACCTGGTTGGCTCAGTTGGTTAAGTGTCTAAACCTTTGTTCTGGCTTAGATCATGATATCAGAGTCCTGAGATCTAGCTGTATCAGGCTTCACTCAGCTGGGAGTCTGACTGAGATTCTCTCCCTCTCCCTCTGCGCCTCCCCCTGCTCGCTTTCTCTTTCTCTCTCTTGCTTTCTTTCTCTTTAAAATAAAAAAATCTTTGAAAAAGAGAAAGGTTAACATGTTTGATATGCCTTTGATTCTATCCTGATCCAAATATTTTAAAAACCTTTGGCCTAGGGCGCCTGGGTGGCTCAGTGGGTTAAAGCCGCTGCCTTCGGCTCAGGTCATGATCCCAGGGTCCTGGGATCGAGGCCCACATCGGGCTCTCTGCTCAGCAGGGAGCCTGCTTCCTCCTCTCTCCTCTCTCTCTGCCTGCCTCTCTGCCTACTTGTAATCTCTCTCTCTGTGTCAAATGAATAAATAAAAAATCTATAAAAAAAAATAAAATAAAAAAATAAAAACCTTTGGCCTACAAGATGCCAGAGATAATGTTATGAAGTATCCCATACTTCATGTAGTTTATAAGACTTTCGACCAAGACACTCAGATTGGAAAAAAGATTACTCCCATATTATGACACAAAAGGTCTTTTTTGAGTGTATTTTTTAAAATATTTTAATTGAATTGTTCCAAAAGTAGACGACCAATATGTCAATGTACCATTGTGTGGATATGGGTACCACAAGGGAGATGCTTGTGGGACAATGGCTTTAAATTATTCATGCAGGAATCACGTATTTCTTTTACTTAGAACTCTCTGTAGCTAGTGTGAAAGTTAACTTGCTTTCCCTGAAGATATGCCTCCTTCTTTCCCAATTATCTTGCTCAAAGATGCAAGATGGAACATCCAAAACCAAGGAGCTGACCCAGTATGATGGGGAACTCTTTGTAATACTACCATCGTCCATTTCTTTGTACATCTGGCAGAAATCAAGTATACATTTATTGAGATTATTTTGAGTGCTAGACAATGCATTCATCACTAGCACTGGTGAACACAACACAGCCTCTGAGTTCATAGAATTTATAATCTAACAGATATTTACAAATAAACAAGTAATTATAATGTTATTTTGAGCGGTATATCATTAAGTTATTAAGGGCTCTAGGAGTATTCATACAAGAAGCATCTCATATACTCTTTGGGGTTTCTCAGAGAAACCAATGTCTAAGTATAGACTTTATCAAATATAGTGGGCAACCACTGAACTGTTTTAAGCCATTCAGGTTTTAAGGAGGTTTTAAGGAGGGATATAATCAGATGTGTAGTTTGGAAAGATCAGTAGCATGTCAACGATTCTTGTAATATTACTAGCCATGTTCAGAATTGAACTGCCAGTATTGCAACCTGACCAGCAAGGGTGGGGGCCAGGGGAAGGCAGTCATTCTTAGCCTTTAGTTGTGCGAGGTCAATACCAGGAAGAATTAAGATTCTAACCATTAACATTGCTGCCCAGAATTTCATTTAGGGTTGCAATTTAGTGACATACCTACTATGACCATATGTTCTGGTTTTCTGGGACAGCTGTTTGCACTCAAGAGTCTTCTTTACACTCAAACTATGTGGTCACCTCTAGAAAAGTCCTAAATAACTGGATTAAACTAAATATGTGCTCTATTCTTAGTCCAGTCGGAAAACAGAAACCAGACATTTTAACATGAGAGAATTTAATATAAAACTGTTTTAATTAAGATATCACAGAGATAGCAATTGCAGGTAGCAACTACCAGCCTTAGAGCTGGGTAATCAAAGGGAGGGAATTTAAATTATTACAATTAAGTAGTTTGGGGAACGGATCCCAGGAACTTGAAAATCGGATATGTGAGGAAGAACACTGGCCAGTAGGTGCTCTGGTCTCTGAGAGCCTGTGATGGGGCTGATTCAGTAAGTAGTAAGAAAAATGCAAAGTAAGTTTAATTACCTGAGCCACTAGAACAAATTGTCTGTCAAATGTCAAAAAGCTAGGCTGAGGTGAAGCTGACAGGAACAGGAGCTAGCTGGGAAGCTCAAAGGAAGCAAACAGCTTCCAGCCCTGCAGCCTCCCTCTAGCTTCCCTTGTTGGCAGAGCCTCACTGTCAAGGCAGACTGGCAAAGTGTAGATGGCGTTTGCACTCCCAGCCCCCAAAGTGCATGCTCATTTACTATTTTCATTTACTGGGACACTGAAAAATGGGAAATATGTTTGATGTGGTTTTAAGATTTGCACCTTTGTAGTTGAGGTTATCAGCGTATCACAACCATTAACTGTGTTTTGCTTCAAAACCCTTCTTAAAGTACATTATTTTAAAAGGAATATATCTATTAAGTATTGGTTTAGATGTTATGGTGCAAGTAAATACTTTCTATATGAGCCTTTGAAGGCATTTCTTTCACTAATTTATTTAATCTATTTTTCCATATGTGAAATAATTTGGCATAAGTGTTGTCAGCATATCTATGTAAGCGTTCTGTTTTTACAAAGTTAAAATTTTCTTTGCTCTGTTTTTATTGCAGATAAGCATACACACACACACAGACATGCCTTGAGGTATAAGCAACACATTAGTAAAGCTGATTGAATTTTCACCTTCTTTGCAAGCATGGCCATGTTTCTTACTTTGCATGTCCTTCAGGCCTCATCAGAGCACAAAGTTCCAAGTGACTTCAAAGGGTTTTCTGTACTCAGATCAGCTCTATGGGGCATGTAGGAAGATGCGAAATGAACCGACACCAGAGGTGAAATGAAAGGTAAAAACCCTAGCATCACCACAGCTCTTGAGCTAGGCTGCAGGCTAAATTACTGCACCCGGATATAGGAATCTCATGGGTTCATGAAGGGAAAGATGGTAAGCATTTAAGGCAGGAAATAAGTCGGAGTTTTTTTCACTGGATTCAGGAAAAGATTTTATCACCAAGTAACACAGGTAGCATTTCATTATTATTAAAGCAATCTGTCAACTTTCTTGTTTAGAAAAAGAAATAACAGATAAATATAAATGATCAAAAATAAAAGCAAAATCAAGTAACTGTCGTGCCTACCTATATAGTACAATAGGCATTCCATATATGCTATTAGGATTAAAATAGGTCCTTTAAAATACAGTATATTTTTTTAAATCTTTTTATTTGCAGTGGTATGAGTACTAGGGATGTTGAGGAATTAAAGACAGATTCAGAAACATATAGAAGAAATCCTATGTATCCATTTATACCAGTTTCTCTCCTCTCTGAAAGACTGGCCTGGGGAAAGGGAAGAAGGAATAGGTACAAAATGAATTAAATTCAGATTCTATGTCCTCTGACACAAAAACTTGAAATAACTCCTTTTAAATGAGCAAGTATAAAATTTAACAGTGTTTATATGCATGTAAGTGTTTAAACAAATCACGATATCACAAAATGAAGTGCTTTGTATTTTTAGGTAGGTTATACATACACTTGATACAAATTAGGAAGTCTTGAATTTTTGAGAACTTAATTTTTTGAATAATTCTGATTTAATATTGATCAGTCTGAAATTCTTTTTCTGGGATTAGGATTTTTATTCCTCTATCAATTTGAATATTTGAACTTGTGGCTTTTAACGTTTTTCTTTGTTTCCTTGAGGATTCTTCTCATAATTATTACTTTGAGAGTTCTTAGAGCTCATATTGATACTACCTTACAGACAATTGATAGTGTCATGGAATTAGGAATGATCAGAGACTTTTGGAAAGCTTCTATAAGCAGGAACAAGATTCTCTTCTGCTTTTTAGTTGGATTACAAAGAATACCTGTTGAAAATAAATATTTAAGAATAGCCATACCTCATTCTTTATGCTTATCATTGATCAAAATTCCTACTGGAAAATCATTACTTTTGGAATGTGCAACAAACATTGAATAAGATATATATTAGACTTAACGAAATACATTAAAATTGTTAATTCTTCAACCATGTCTAAACTGATTGCTTGTAAAAAAAATTATGTGGGATATTGTCTCAAAACCAACCGTGTTCCATCAAGCTCTTTCTCATTATCAAAATGTTTTCTCTATAATGCCGTGACAATTACTCTGTCCAGTTTGTGTGTCCTATTCCCCCTTCCCTTCCTGTTACCAGTATTCACTTGTGGTGGAGATTTAGGGCATTGCTAGTTACTAGGGATGAAATTATGTGGTCAGAAGAAGAGAATTTCAATAATTGGCAATAGATTTCCTTCTCTACAATGCTAAGTTTTTTCCTTTATTTCTGGGATTTGGGCTATGGGTGCCACTTGAAATTTACAGTGTCATATACTTCTGGCAATTTTCCAAATGCCTGGCAGCTCAACAGGAGCTTATTGCAGTCACTGCTTCCACCAAGTTCTCCAGCTTTTATTTCTTGAAAAATCACCCTCCCTAGTTTTATGTGCTTCAGAAAAGAACAATTGCTTGCCATTTGACTCTGAAACCCACATCTTCATTTCTGATCTCTCTAATTTATGTCCCATTATTTTTGCTTGAATAATCTTTCACCATAAATTTTGCTTATGAATATTTGAAGGAACAGTGCTAAAGCCACCCATGGGGGTCCTAGGACAATGTGTCCAGGTAAGAGAGTTATTTTAAGTCAAAAACATGAAGATCGTTTCCCAGTCAAGTTTCTATGGATTTATTATTCATATGGTAGTAAAACTAAGAAAGTCAAATTAAGAAAGGAAGCTCTTCTAACTGGAGGGCACAAAGAGAAGACAGGGCATCAGCTGCGTTGGTGCCAACAACTTCAGAAACAGCGGGAGCCAGGGCCATCTCCGCTGGCCTCTGTTTTCAGACCTCGCTTGGTAGCACTCTTGGCCCTGTCACTGACAGCATTAGCAGCACTCGCAGCATCTTCAGAACCTATTAGCAAAAGCATCCCCTTCAACAGGCAGTGGCAAGAATTTCAATGATTCACTTCAGAGGGCTTGGTAGTTTTTTAAACCTGGAAGTAACTAGAGGAAATGATAGCTGTCACAGAACTTACACTTAAGAGGACTAGATTTTGAGCACAAGTAAAAGAGCCTCTAGGAGCTTGAAAAACTGGGAGGAAATTGATAGGCATGATTGGAGTTCCTGTAAAATGTGCAGAAATGGAGTGAAAATACTGCCATAGCATTTATTGTGGCCCCATGTTTACTTCTTCCTCAGTGTGTCTTGCGAGATGCAAGCCACACACAATTCTTTTCCTTATAGTTGGTCGTTCTTGATTTTCTTGCTGTGATGGTAAATGTATGCTCAGCAGGATTTCATTTCTCTGGAGAAATGCAAACAAGTGTCTCAAGTTGCTAATTTATTCATCCAAATGCCTCACAGTAGGTGATCTTTGCTTCATGCTGTAATGGTTAATATTAGACATTCCCTCATAGTCTTAATCTTAATATTGCTTTTATTATCAAAGAGATTCCTCCTTTATTTCCCCAGTTCTATGTGGCATGATCATCATCCTTTTGGTATTACAGGCAAAAATGTTAGTCACCTTTAAGTACACTTTATTGTGACTCTAGATTTCACATATATGAAACTTAAGCATATTATAGTATCACAGATCACTGACATACACATCTCCTCTTAACTCTTACAACTAGAACATTAATTAAGGGATTGTTTTCATTCTCAGATCACAATAATAGATTCTTAACAGTCTCTTTACTTCTATTTTTCCTTTCTTTAGTTCTTTACTCATATTACTGCTAGCTCGACCTCCCCCAAACTAATTTTATCTTGACATGTAACAGGAGAAAAAGATTTCAATTGTCCGCTCAAAACCCTATAATAATTTATGTTGTCTATCATAATAAATTTAAATTCTTGTTTGATTTATGTAATTTTTACATGATCTGGTCTTAGTTTTTGTTTGTTTATTTTCAGTTTAGTCCATTACTGAGTCAGGAACTCTTTTAGTGATTTAGTAGGCATACTAAAAATATACTACTAATTTGGTAAATCCTGCCTTCTGAATGAGAATGTAACCTTCACAAGGGCAAGGGTAATGACAATTACTTCTCTTTATGTTTCACAGAAAATACCATAGCAATAAAAAAACATAGTTTTAAAATAATGATAGATTTATAAATTAACTTTGGAAAAAAATAAAGTCAATTTGTAAATGTCACTGAAATCTATTTCAAATCAATTAAATTCATATGAAGTAAGGGAAACAAACTTTCAAGGCAAAGAATTTGTATGGCTCAAGAATTAAGTTATGTCATCTATATTTTAACATTCTTTTCCTATAAATGAGGAAATTAGTTCACCATGTTTTCTAAAAGAGAAATACTTTTAAATAATAATTTGTTTAGGGATTTCTTTTCAAAGCTCTATCTACCGTCGTTAAATAGGAAAATTGCTTTCTCTTTCACAGTAGTTGTGGAAATTCCAATGCTCAGCTCACAAAGTCTTTGATAATTTCATACTGCATTGTCACTGCATTTGTCAAGCATTCTTACAAAGTTGAATCCATTTAGAATTTAATGCAATTCAAATAGTGTTAGTGTTGTTTTGATTAGTTATAACCAAATCTTCAACCTACTTTTTAAAATTCATTTTTCTTAATGAATAGAAACTTCAGCTCACCTAAGAACCACCCTACTTTCCATTTCTTAATGTTACAGTATGGTCACTACTTTTGAGGTTTACTCACAGATTTTCAGCTTTTATTTTGNTTTTTTTAAAGATTTTATTTATTTATTTGACACAGAGAGAGAGATTACAAGTAGGCCAAGAGGCAGGCAGAGAGACAGGGAGAGGAGGAAGCAGGCTCCCTGCTGAGCAGAGAGCCTGATGTGGGCCTCGATCCCAGGACCCTGAGATCATGACCTGAGCCGAAAGCAGAGGCTTTAACCCACTGAGCCACCCAGGCGCCCTATTTTGTATCGTGTTATGAGTTAATTTGTCCCAAAGACCTTGTGGCATAGTCAATCCATTGCTTTTAACACATTGAGATGCATTGTTTTCTTCCCCATGTTGCACCCAAGCAAATCCTATTCCATTGACACATGATACTTAACATGTCAACAACCAAATTCATTATTTTCACCCAACAAATTTCTCATTTCTCAAATACCCCAAGGTTCTCAGTGCTGCTTTTCCCTCTTTCTCCTTCAATAATGTGTTTGATAATCAAGTAATTTGTTTGCTAATCTCCTTCAAATAATTTGTTTGATAATTTGATAACTTGATAAACGATTATCAAACTTGCTTTTATCACTAAAAGTGAGTGAGATTTACATATAAGTATATGTAAATATATGTATATACATATAAGAAATAGTAGGTATGAGAAAATTCCAACTGTTCTATGTTTTTATTGAATTAACTAGTTGAAAGGTATCAGCTAAATGTTTACTAAATAGGCATAGAAACTGTGTCAGTAGAAATCTGGAAACCTGGAATCTCCTCCAACTCTACTAAGTGGTAACTAGAAGTAAGTACTTAATCTCTTTGGCCCTCTATCCTTCATTTGTATAATTAGGTTATTGAAGTATTTCTCCAAGGTCCTTTTAACATTGAAATTGGTCGTAATTAATTCAATGAGTGATAGAAAGTGTATGAGGTGCCTTCTCATGCCTGAGTAATTGTGGTTAAGCAGTTCTGGAACTTCCACTAACAATACTGCCCACAAATTTGGAGTTTGTCTCAGATAATCACCTGCCACCTTGCATATAAATTTTGTCTGGCTACATTAAAAGAATAACAGCTTTTAATCATAGTACTCTGAGGCCTATTTATGACATTTATCATATAGATATGGGTGATTAACATTTCTCCTCATGAGCATTAGAATTTCTTGAATTCAATCTCCTTTTTACTAGTGTGGAAAAGGAGAGATCCATTTCATCCTCTGAAAATGGAATGAAATTAGAAATGGGGAAAGAAACTCTTTTCCTTTGGCAAGATCCCCTGGGCTAAGATGCCACCTTCATTTTTCTTCATTGTTCAGTGTTAATTTGGTTCAGCTCTGTTTGCAGCCAGTGCAGTGTCATTTGAAATTCAGAAAACAAGAAAAAAATGCCATCCTAGTAATTCAGTATTTTTAGCTCTTGAGGAATTCTAGACTTCTGAGGGTTTATTTATTTATTTCTATTTATTATATATTCATTCGGGAAAAAGAAAAAGAGAATAGTGAACATATCTCTATAAAATCTTCCACATGATACTAAATATTATACCTATCTGACTAAATCAGTCAGCTCAGACATTCACAGCCATCATGTTTTATCTTCTTATGTGGGATTTTGAAAAATATGGAAAATCTACCAAAATGCCTAAACAGAAGAAATGATTCTATTTTTATAATACTCTATTGAAGTTAAAATGTATGAACACATAATTATTTTAGAATGGATTTTATAATAGATTTTATGGAGTGCATAGAATAGGAGATACTGTTAGTAAAATTATGTTCTGCACAAAACTGTTTGGTGTATGAAAAGAAAAGTTATTATAGTGGTGTTTCCACTAATGATCTGTTTGGTTTACTGCCATACAAGAATAAGAGTCTATTTTGAGCTTTTATTTCAGTTGCATTAAATTTCCATCATAGATTTGCTTAAAAGAAGTTTCTGGAATAATAAGCCTTTTTGAGAAAATGGTATTATTTAAATACATTTGAAAAGAGGCAAGATTAGGAAAATAGGAAAAGATGGCAGCTTGAACACTTCCTGCCTTGCTGTCATTATCCTAACTGGCACCAAACAACTATGTCTCTCCCATGCGGTACAGGTTAAACTGAAGCGTAGAGGCTGATAGCAAGGTCTTAGGCTTAACTGCAATCCTAAAGAACAGAGTCGGTACTGTTATTTCTCCCACTAGTCTTGGTGTCACTTTGGGTAAGTAGAGGGAAATTTAGGGTTAGGAAGTGTAGATAGATTCCAGAGAGAATGTGGCCTGAAGGTATCTGTGAATACCATCCCCCACAAGGGGAGAGACTCCATTTTGCTTCATGACAACCAACTGGCCAGTTGGTTGCTCTGCATTGCAGGAGCTGTGGGATCCTGACCCTGGCAAGTTGAGTTTTCTGTGCTGGGGAAAATTAGAGTGTCATGAAGCTGGCAACTTGACTCTTGCCTCTTCTAAGACCAGGAATAAATATTTTGTTCTTCTCTCCTGATTGCTGCCCCCTCACTTCAATATTTGAACTGAGCCTTAAGGAGAAAGCAAGAGAAAATTATGAAATTAAGGGGCTCTAGCAGATGAAAGAAGATAAAACAAAAAAGCAGTTTAATGAATTAATACTGCTCTTAAGAGGAAGGTATTTTAAGCAAAAGCAACAATTTTAATTTAACTTAAGCACAACTTTAATTTACACAGGCATTTAAAATTTGCGGCTTGATGATTTTGATCTGATTTTAAAAGTCCATGGTTAATATTTTTTCAGTTATTGTTCTTTTTTTATTTTTAAATTTTTTTTAAAGATTTTATTTATTTATTTGACAGAGAGGGAGAGATTACAAGTAGGCAGAGAGGCAGGCAGAGAGAGAGGAGGAAGCAGGCTCCCCACTGAGCAGGGAGCCCGATGCGGACCTCGATCCCAGGACCCTGAGATCATGACCTGAGCCGAAAGCAGAGGCTTTAACCCACTGAGCCACCCAGGCACCCTATTGTCCTGCTCTATTATTTCTGTCCTCCTCTAATGCAAATTCAGTTACATGAATGATAGACCATTAGCTTTTTTGTTCTTTGTGTATTTTCCTGGATTTCTCATTCTATATTGTTCTCTACTTCACTGGTCTTTTCTGGTCGCTATTCTGCTTTTAAACTCATTCATTAAATGTTTAATTCCAGTTACTGTATTTTTCAGATTTAGAATTTTCCAAGAATTTCCATTTTTATAGATCTCAGCTTTCTGATACAGATTTCTATATTTCCCCCCTCTTCTCTTGAGTATATTAATGACAGTAATTTATTTTTTTATTTTTTAAAGATTTTATTTTTAAGTAATCTCTACACCCAACATGAGGTTCGAATTTACAACCCCAAGATTAAGTATCACATGGTCCACCGACTGAGCCAGCCAGGCACCCCTTAGTCACAGTAATTTAAAAATACTGCCTGAAACTCTAATATCTCTGTCATTTCTGGGTCTGTTTCTTTTGTCTGACTTCTTTTTCTCTTGAATTTCTGTTATCTCTATCTGATCTCCTGACAATCCTGGAGATTATTAATTTAATGCCAGCACTGTATTTGAAAAAAATTGAAAGGCTGGGCAAGATCCTATCTTTCTCTATAGTCTATTTATTTTAATTCTAAAATACAGCTAGAAATGGGAGCAAATTGGGGTGGGGTATTTCAGTCTTTATGAATTAATCAATTCTATCTTGGCCTTTATTTGGGGCAATCCTAGTTTATGCCTCTTTTTTGGCCATAAGTATCAAGAAACTCCCTTTTACAATTAAAAGTGTTTGGATGAGAACAAAGGTCAGCAAACTTTTTTCTGTAATCAGGTAAATAGTAAATATTTCAGGCTTTTCAACTTCTATGGTCTCTGTCCTAACTACTAAGTTTGCCATTGAGATACAAAAAACATCCATAGAGAAAACATAATCAAATGAGTGTGTCTTTGTTCCAATAAAACATTAGTTACAAAACTGATGTTGGGCTGAGTAACTTGTGGGTTATAGATTGCCAATATCTAGTTTAGACTATAAATACATATTCCCTCAATTTCTTAGCCTTTGTCCCAGGACTTTAAGAAAAGAATAATACTTCAAGGAGAAAAGTGGTATGGAATGTTAGGCTCATTTTTCTGCAGTTCCCTTTTCTATAGGGTCTTTCTCCTCTAGTATTCAAGCAATTTGTTGCCTTGAATTGGAATTATTTGTCCTCCTGGTACCATGAGACCACCATAAATGTGAGCTTGTTTATACTTATTTACTAAGTTTCTTACTCTAGTTAACCAGCAAAAACCTGGAAAGAAAAGCAGCACAAAAATATCTGAATCTTGTCAACACTTTTGTCTTTTCTCTGGGATCTTTGCCCTGAAAAATTCTGGCTTTTCTAAGTATAGTCTATTAAACTCTTGAAAGAGCTGATTTTGGCATTTCTTACAGCTTTTATACTTATTCTTGTAGGGACAATTTGGTCTAATATAAGCTAGTCTATCATAGTGGGAAGCAGAAGTCCCTAAAGGGAAAATAGAAGAAAGCAATTTGTAGCTTTTGAATAAGCCAGAAAAATATAGAGGTGAAAAACCATGATAACAATGAAATGACATAAAAGCAAATATTGAATAAGGAAGTAGAATGAACATCATGTATATCAAATATTACACTAAATACAGAAGACTACTCAATCTTATTCAGTAATATAAAGTAAATCTGAATAATCAAATGACATGCCATGCTTTTGTTACAAAGATTAATACAATGAAATTATCTATCCTCTCTGAATTATATTATAAATTTAATGTAATTTCCAACTAAATCACAACAGAGTTATTTCTTTAGTTGGGTAAAATCATCACAGATTCTTTTTGAAAAATAAATGCCTAAAAGCAGCCAGATAATTATAACAAAGAAGAATCACCAGAACAAAAATGTTATTAGTATAAGAATAGAAAAATCAAAGAATGGAACAAAGTGAAGAACAAGTAGATTTCAATTTTATGTTTGACACTGTTTGATATTTATATATAAGTATACCTAGAAAAATATAACTTCTGATTAAAAAAATCTTTATAATAGACAAAGTACATTTTAGAGGAAACAATAACTGTAAGTAAATCTAATAATAACTCTGTGTCAGATTTTAGTGGGGGGCACAGTAATTAATTATTGTATAGCCACCTAGCACTGAAGCATTGAAGCTATTAGAGTCTCAGTTCTCTCAACTACAAAATGGAATTTTAATAAGTAGAACCTGTTCCATTTGACTATCATTGTAACCAAAAAATGTGTGCAAAAATAATCTGAGTAATGAAAAACTTTAAATATATAGGCAGTGGTGTTTTTGTTGTTGTTTGTTTGTTTTTGAGAGAGAGAAAGAGAGCGCAAGCAGGAAAAGCAGCAGAGGGAGAGGGAGAAAGAGGCTCCCACTGAGCAGGGAGCCCTGTGCAGGGCTCGATTCCAAGATTCTGGGATCATAACCCCAGCTGAAGACAAGCCCCTAACCAACTGAGACGCCCAGGCGCCCCCTAGGCACTGGTGTTTTTACTGGGGTTTTTATCAAATGCATAAAATGCACATATATCTTTTACTTTTTTTTTAAGTTGGCTGTTGTTCAAATTGAAATTTTCCAGAGGGTTTTAGTCAATGAAATCAAAGGCATACAATATTACAGACCTGTGTATTGTCACATAGTTACAGATTCATAAACTAGAAGACTCTGTCTCTTACATTTTATGACTTATGTTAATGTAATGCTTTTTAATAACATTTTATAATCTTATTTATAAGTGTATGAATACTAAATAAATCATATGCTATTATAAGCTGTATTATTTCAACAGAAATAATATATCTGGAAGACAAAGTGATGTAATAGGTGATTTTGTATATGCATCAATAAAAAGTAGAACAAATTGCATTTCAAAATGTAAAATCCTTTTAGTAGCAAATGAAATAATTTATAATTTTAAACTTATCCAATAATAATGGTACTCTCATTGTAAAAAATCTTTTTCTTGCAGGAAGGTTCTTTTGTTCTTTGTCTTTCCTATATGAGTATTCTCCTTTCATTGTAGTTGACACCAAACATTTTACATCTTAGGTTAAAAAATCTTCAAAAATTGAATTACAATAATTTAATAGACCCAAAAGAGATGTAAGAAAGCTCTTAGCAGTTTATAAAGTTTGAGTTTATCACATAAATAGCAATCTTAGAAGCTGTTGAGACTGACCGAGGAAGAAGAAAAAGGAATAAAAAATAATCACAAAAAAAAACAGAACTGGAGTATATATTAATAAAAAAACATGTCAAGAAATAAGGAAGAAAACCAGATTTACAGCAGAGAGTTAACTAGAAATGTCACTGTGTAAGAAAGGAGAAGGAACAGAATCTATTTAATATTTCTGTACCAGTGAAACAGACAGCAAATTGAAAGAACAAAGGGGTGTAATTTTGAGAATACTAGGATTTTAAAAATGCTAGAAGATATGGTGCAAATACATAATAAACATGAGGGCAAAACTGGTATCCACAATAAATAGGGGCTGTAACAGGAGATATAAGGAAGTGTAAACCATAAACCTAAGAACCTTTTATTCAGTCTGATTTAAAAATAAAGTATCTTGGGGCGCCTGTGTGGCTCAGTGGGTTAAGCCTTTGCCTTCGGCTCAGGTCATGATCTTGGGGTCCTGGGATCGAGGCCCACATCGGGCTTTCTGCTCAGCGATGAGCCTGCTTCCCCCTCTCTCTCTGTTTGCCTCTCTGCCTACTTGTGATCTCTCTCTCTGTCAAATAAATAAATAAAATCTTTAAAAAATAAAGCATCTTGTCACAATACTTAATAAACATTGCAAAAATAGAATGCTACTCACATTAAGTAGTAGAGCTACTTTTTGCAATGCAAAGCATTTATTCTCATGCTTTCTTCATATTTTGCAACAATTAATCTAGAGCCAAACATCAGTTTCTCCTTCAAGCCAGTAGGATGGAGCTAATAGAGGAAAGGGGAAAACATTTTTCCCATTTAAGGATACTGTCCAGAAATTATACATACCACTTTCAAATACATTTCATTGGCTAGAACTTATTGATGTGCAAGACCATGCTATGAGACTGATACATATAGTCTTTATTTTGGGTAGTCATGTGCCTAGCTAATATCAGGAGTTTTATTATCATAGAAAAAGAGAGAACAGATAATGGGCTAAATCTAGCAAAGAAATATTAAGGGGGAGAATCTCAATCTCAGTTAGCAGGTGAAGAAAGTAACGTCTTTATAAACATATTGTCTTAGAATCCTATTAAAAAGTAGTAGAATTGGGCGCCTGGGTGGCTCAGTGGGTTAAAGCCTCTGCTTTCAGCTCAAGTCATGATCTCAGGGTCCTGGGATCGAGGCCCGCATCGGGCTCCCTGCTCAGCGGGGAGCCTGCTTCCCCCCCCCCACTCTCTCTGCCTGCCTCTCTGCCTCCTTGTGATCTCTCTCCCTCTGTGAAATAAATAAATAAAATCTTTAAAAAAAGAAAAAGTAGTAGAATCAACACTAAATCCTAAATTAGTTGCTTCTTTTTCTGTAGCTAATTTTATTTCCCATACATTAAACTCAGTGCTGAATACTTTAAGGACCAGATTTAGAATTGTAATATTAAAACATTTTTCTAACTGATGGGCCAGTGTATCAGTGAGAAGTTGATGTTTATGAGTTAGCCAGTTTGTATGTTTTGCTTTAGAAACAATGTGAAGAGACTGCTGGATACAATAGTCTTTCATTCATTGAAGTTAGAGGGGAAAAAGCTGTCCCATTTCACGCCCTCCATTCCGCTTTTATGGTGGGGACATGGTGAGGGCAGCACATGAAAGCAAGGGGTATGAATGAAAATGAACTTTACCCCAGAACTTGAGGCCAGATACAATTCAAAGTGAGATTTGGTAGACAGCCATGAAAAATATAAGTCTTTTCACTACCCTCTTCAACCACCAGATTCTACCCAGAAATCAAGAGAAATATTTAGGCGGCTGCTGAAGCCTCAGGTATTTTATATCGTTAATGAAGACAGTTAATTTTGGACTTGAAGAACATACAAGGTCTTCTAGGAAGTGTGTAAAATCATTCAAAAAATTCAATGTATCCTATAGAACAAACTACTTCCAATACCATACTTAAAAAAACATCTATTAAATGCAAGCAGCATGAAAGCAGGTTTTCTTAGTTTTGTTTACGGCTACAACCTAATCTTGGATCATTGTCCAACACAAAGCAGATACTTGACAATAACTGTAAATGAAGGAATGAATGAATAATCTGCAAATAATAAATTTCTCTTAATAATTTATTGGGGTATTTTTGAAAATTCAATAGGAATTTATTCTATAGCACTTAAGTGTTTTTAAAATATTGTATTTTTCAAATATTTTTCAGCATTATAATGTTTTAGTTTATATTTCAGAAAGCACAGACCAACCTCTCCACAAAGTCCTTACTTTTCTTAAGGTGTGTATAATTGAAATCACATTAAAAATGGGAGAGAGTTTAGTTTTTACAGAACATGTCCAAAAATTTTTAAGGGAAGAGTATTTTGAGAAGAAAATAATTCAATTTTTCTTTCTGCATTTTTGCCTAACATTTGCCTAATACAGTCCTTTAAATGAGCCTTTGCACTTTTCTTTTTCTCTCTGAAGACTTATGTTTCTGCCGTAGTTAACAGGGCAGAAATTTAAGGACTTTATCAGAAAATAACTACAAAAATGAATGCTTTTCAGGGAAACTGGGCCGTGTTTCTACTTTGGAGCCAAGCCAGGATTTGCTAACACTAAGGAAATGAGACAATATTTCTGTTGTTCACACATAACCACATTTGCCACAAGCAGTAAAGTAAAGCTTCACACTGGCAACAACGGAATTTGGCCTGGCATTTTCAGCCCTGATGCTCTCAGCTGCACGGTACAGCCCCAAAAGAAATGAGCAGCTATTGTTGTCTATGCCAAGACCAGAATTTTGAACTGTAACCAGGAAGAAGTATTTTCCCCATTTATATGCACACTGATAATTAGACTCAAGGAAATGAAGTGCATAGAATGGAAATTGAGATTATGTTTTTTAATGTGAATTTGTTTGATACCAGCTTCCACTCTTCTGACAGATGGATTCTTTTTGGCAGATGATTATGCAAACTGTTCGTTTCGTGCCTGTCTACATGAAGTGTATTCTATAAACACACTGAAGCATCGTGTTCCTCAGAGTCCTCAGTGCTTGGGAATGTATTAGCACCATGATGATTTGGATGACAGGATTCAAAAGTGTCTGAGAGTAGGCGCTGGAGAAATACTAGTGTGATTGCTTTGGTTCTACCCAGGGCCCTGGTAGGTAATAATGTGGTTCCCTTGATATTTTACATCGAGCATTTTCATGTCAAAAGGAAAGAAATGAACTCACAGATCATAGAGGAAAATCCAAACAAGCAAACTGTAAATAGTTTTTAATAAGTGTTGTAACTGATAACAGAAAACTAACACATTTGGAAAGCAGTGCTCAGACATATTTAAAATGCATATCAAGTACTCATAAGGATTATCCTGTCTCTCATGATCTAATTATCAGGGTCATATTTCCTCATGATTTAACAGTTTTGTGATGATTGCTCTAATATTTCAGTGACAAAGAGACCTTACTCTTTGTATTTCTGCAATCAAGGATATAAGACCTGAATCAGGAGTGTTTTTGCAATCCAAATTTTAGTGGGAGTTTTCTAGAGTAGCTTACAACAGACAGACAAACAGACACACACACACACACACACGCACACATGCGCACACACACATACACACACACACAAGTACACATCCATATTTTAGGAGACAAAACCAGGTAGCCAGAAAACCAATGGATAATGTGGTCGTATAGAGATGCTACATTATATATTCAGTGGGTCAGTGGGATACTAATTGGAGGTCTGGTCTGCTCCTGTACCTAAAACTCTAAATATTAGTCTCCTTGAGGGCATTATAAGAACTTTAATATTTCTTTGTTATTAACTGACGTTTTACTGGATTTTGTAGAGGACAAAGGGGGAGGGTATGAAGATGAAAGAATTCCTGATATCCTTTCAGTAAAGCTTTGGTAAAGACACACAGGACACCAAAGGGGAGTAAAGTGAGTAAAGGCCTATGTCCTCTGGATTCCACATGCATGATTTACTGTTTGAAAGTTAGATTTTTTTCCTTGAAATAGAATATAACCTTTTATCTTCCACTAATGAAAACCATATATCACAAAAGGATGACACATGGTTATAGATGCTTCTCAGTGAGTGTGATGGTGACAGCAACAGTGCTTTAAATTATGTGAAAAGAGTAGAGGAAAGTGTGTGTGTGTGTGTGTGTGTGTGTGTGTGTGTGTGTGTGTAAAACTATTATCTAACTAAAAATGTGTGAAAACAGCTTTCATGTAAAGCAAACAAAGAGGCAGCCAATCCATGAGAGATACTCAAAACACAACTGTGGCCACATATTGGACACCTTCTTGTGATTGAATTAGGGATTTTGATGTTGTTGTTTCCAAATAATCACTACACATTTAAGCAGGCCAATTCAAATTGCACTGGTTTCTAATGAGCTAAGCTGACATTATAGCTATCTGGACATTTGGATTTTAAAGTAAAATGTCACGGTGATTGACCATTTATTGAAATCTGATTCAGTTAGAATCTAGTTTCTTAATTTGATGTCTCAATATTTGAGAAACAATGAGAATAGCATTTGCGGATATAGAGCATGAATCTACCGGCTTCTAGTTTTCTGTCTCCATTACTACATAATCAGATCCTCTTGGGTAATGATGAAGCTAGTGGGACAGGATTAATAATTAATTTATTCAATAAATGTTGACTGTTAAGAACATGTATATTGAGGTATTGCTTTAGGTAAAAGATATAACAAAGAACAAGGCAAACATTTCCTTATTTTATGTAACTTGTGTTCTAATTTAGGGGGGAGTAAATATAAACAGATAACAAACACTTAAGCAAACAATGAAAGAACAATATGTTGGGCTTGAGAGTGTAAAGATACCTCAGACTGGGAATGCATTTAAGTAGATACTCAATGCTGAACAGAAACTAATCTTGCAAAGATTTTTGTGAAGAGAATTCCATGTGGAGAGAACAGAAATATGTTACTGAGAATACTCTGGGGTTCCGATCGTCTATTCCTATGTAACAAATAATACCAAAACTTAGTGGTTTGAAATGTGAACTTCGTTTTGCTCATGACTTTGTGGATGAAGAATATATGATGGGTTCTGTAGTGTACTTTCAGCTATGGTGACACAATAGGGCTGGAGGTCTACTCACATCTCTGATATGTGTGTGTGGGCTGATAGCTAAAGCTTACTTAACTGGGGTTATTGGCTTGGGCCTTCACTCTTCCTCATGTGGCTCTCTCCATGGGTTTGCTTCAGCTTCCTCCCAGCATGGTGGCTGTCATCTAAAAGTTAGTGTTCCAAGAGACAGGAAGTGGAAGTTTCTAGTCTTTTAATGTGTCACTTCTGCCACTATTCAAAGTAGTCACAGAGAATCACAGATGCAAGGAAAGTGGGTACAAGACTACAAATGTTAATAGGAGAGTGTAAAGAACTTATGACCATCTTTAACCTGTCAGTTAGTCTTCTGTCCAAAAATTATTTGTTTCTCCCACATGCAATATACACTCACCCCTCCCCTAAACTCAGGTTTGTATCCCAGTACAGCATCAGGTTCAAGATCAGGATCCAAGACTTCATAATCTAAATCGGTTTTAGGTGTTGAAGAGGCCCCTCAAATGGAATAGATAGTTGGTGCTGTCTGCTGCCTGGGAGCTCAGCCAGGCCAGTCCTCTCCCTGAGGCAGCTTTGGCTTTCTCACAGCGTGGTGGCTGACTTCCAAGAGGGAGTGTTCCAAGAAACATGAAGTGGAAGCTGACAGTCTCTGTAGGCCTGGAGCCAGAAACAGGCATTGCAAAACTTCTATATATTCTATTAGTCAAAACAGTCACAAAACCCACCTACTTGATAAGAGGACCATCAAGGAATTTGTAGCTTTCTTTAATTTGCACATCTGGTATTTTCAAAGGGCAGAAAGATGAATACTTAGGCAATATCTCATACTGTTTTTTGTGTGCTTCTAATTTAAAATCAAATCCTTTTAAGAACTCAGAAAATATGGATAGTGTCCTAAATGGTATCTTTGAATACATACTAAATAGATACCTCTGGAAGCTGTAAAATCACTTTAAGACTATGATAATCAATCTGAGTGTCAGCCAAACTAATGGGCACAGAGGTCTTGCTTCTAGAGTATAAAAAGGAGAGGCAAGTGCATTAACCCCAAGTAGTCAGGAGCAACAGGGGCAACAAAACAAATAGGAACTCAGTACTGAACTGAGGGGTGAAATCAGAGGGAGTTAGCCTAAAAGTCTGTTGGATGGACAGTGAGGAGTAGGTCACAAATTGAGCTAAAAATTACATGTTGCAAGTTAGGTTTAACTGGGATATACCAGGAAGTGAGAACAGGGGAGGAGGAAAGAAAGAGAACTATTCATTCCCATAAGCAGGTCCCAGCTTCCTAATATTGCTTCCTAGTTACACTAAAAATGCTCAGTGAGACCTATTTTAAAGTTTTAGTCAGGACAGAATGAAACAAGGAATGATTTTCTAACTTTGGACATAAAAATAGATAATCATACACTGCTTGCAATAAAACATTCAGATATCACATGGAAGAGGTGGGTTACCAAACTCTGGAACGTGTACCTGAATTCTTTGGTATCCAATGGGAAACCGATTTGTTATTTTGGTGAATACTCCTTAAACTTTGCTTGTAGTTTCTCCTGATAATTGTTTTCTTGCACACAAGAGTCTAAGACTAGAAGGAAGAAACACAAACACCAATCACAGTGAACAGAACAACTTATTTTTGTAAATGAGTATGGCCACAATCATTGTAATTTGTTTCCTTTGCAAGTGCAGGAACGGATCTACTTGCCTCTAATGCCTATTCATCCTTCAAGACAACTGCTTTTCTTCTTTTCTTTTAAAAACTTCCCTTGATGTTTCCCCATGTCTTCTGATATGAGTTTCTGTGTTCCTTTAGTCACCCTATGTCTAATATTATACCTTTCATACTATACTTAATAGTTTTCTCCTAACATTGTGAAAATGTGAATATAGTTTAACTGTTTGTTACTGTCATAGATCTGCTTTGTCCAATATGGTAGACTTAAGACACAATTGGCTACTATTTAGATTTACATATAAAGTGTTTAAAATTACATTAAATTAAAATTCGATTACTCAGCCGTACCAGACACATCTCTGGTGCACAATGGCCAGATGTAGCTAGTGGATACCACATTGGAGACATAGATATAGAAGTGCCAACTTTTCTTAACTTTCTAGAACTTAAATTCTATTGGACAGTGTTGCTCAAGATTTTTAATAATTTTTATGGAATAAAGGAAAAATGTCTAGGACTCATTATTATAGTCATTTGACTTCATATAGGAAATTGTGAGAAAAATGTATTATACATCTATATTAAACTTTTAAGTTTTTTTGGCATGGAATTGGTAGCTATTCATGAAATATATATTGAAACTTGATCCTGCCAAATAGAAGCATTTTAATTCACAGAAATAGGCAATGACCACATGTAGCTATAAATTCTACTTATTCTGAAAACTATTTGGACAGCCTGGCTTGGTTAGTCACTTAGATAAAATCTTGTACTCTTTAAAGGTCCCATATTGAGTATCTATATGGAAGAAATTAAAGTAAGAAGGTCGATCTGTATAAATTGTCATGCCAAACCTGAATTTAAATCACACTGAATGGTGCCTGGCTGTTTATTTAAATCTATTATAACAATTAGCTTAAGATATAAAATGCTTTACAAGAAACAATTAGAGACAGTGATACAATGAAAACTGCTTAGAGTTAGAAAAGTTCTTTCAGACACATAGAAATCTAAGTCATATTAAACGGAAAAGAATCAGCAAGAGAGCTAAGAGAATTTTCTAATGGTATCATTTTTAACCCTTTGGAAAATTATAGAAATGATTTCATCAGTTGTTGCTGTCTTCATTGACCCACATAAATAAGATACTAATGATAAAACATTGAAGGAATATGCTTATTAGTCCTCTTTGGGACCTGTTCTCCTGTTTAGTGACTGTACAGATTCATACATTTTGCTTATTCAGCTGGAAAAAACACCAAAACCTCAATTCTAAATGAAGAGTGGAGAGAAAATCCCTACGCTTTGGAAAATATGAGAGAAAGAAAATTAAATATTGACTAAAGAGGAAAATTTCTAATTGAATGGGAAAAGTTAATTCACGTGGAATAAAAAATGAGACCATATCTCAAAATGGTCGCAGATAGGTGAGGATTTACTAGTTGTATTTTTCCATTGTGAATTACCATGGATGGTATGAAACAATTTCATTGCTGCTCCATGGTTGCATGCTTTCTTATCTCCACTATTTTTCTATAAACAGACTAAAGAGAGCATATTCCTGGGTAAATATATACAAATCAACTGTCTGTAATTGTAATAATTACGCAAACAGAGTTTACTGCCTTTGCTTTCACTTGACTGAAATTCATATATCCAAATCTTTATTTTACATTATATATGCTAAATCCTTGTCTTTTAATTCCATATTTCATAGCCTGCCTCCTTACCTAGTAATCTTTCATATATATACACCTATGCACCTTAGTCCTTCCTTCTGAGCTACAAAGTAGCCTTTAGTCATATTGAAGTTTTTTACTTCTTACTAAATTGATTGGATTTGGGTGCTGGATAATAATCTGAAGAACTCCCAGTATGTGTGTGTGCATATATATATTTATTTATTAATAAATATTAATTAAAATTAATTAATTAATAATATATAATCCCTGCATGTAGCTTATCCTGACATAAAATCCAGGTCCCATTTTTTGGGAAAAACAATATGCATATTGGGAATTAAGACGGGAGCTTTTTTCTGTTCTTTGTAGCAAGATTATTATGTATTAAAACTTTATGTGTTAAAATTTTTAATCTATCTCAGCATTATTGAGATATTTAATTTGCATTACTTTTACTCAATTTGCATGATTACTTGTATAATATACTCCATTATTAGGTCCAGAATTCTGGAATTCAACCTGATTTGGTTCCTTCCTACTTAGTGCTATAGACAGAATCAGATTCTGCATTTATCATAGATGTCATAAAAATTTTAATTGGTTTTAGCCACCAAATATGATTTTGAAAATAGATGGAATGGCTCTACCATAAACCCTTCTTGGCTATAACAGTACTTTTCCTTTATATGCTGGCCTCATCAAAAATTTTTCAAGGTCATTTTCTATTATAGCAAATTTGGAAGCACGGGTAATTGGACATTTGGATGGTGAACAGATGCTTTCAGAAATACAGGATTGCTTTTTATTGGAGAAAGATCCTATGAAGTTGTCAATATTGAGGAGAGAAGAGTAGCTATCTGAATCTGTTTTCAAACTACAGTTTCAGTGATCTTTCTGAAACACAAAATGTGAGCATTCTCCAATTAAAAATGTCCTTGGATTCCTAGCACTCCTAGCATAAGTTCAAATTCTACATTATGGCTTACAAGTTTAAAAGGTGTTCTCAAATTATTTCTCCAATCATACCTCACACTATTCCCTGTCTTTCCTATCCTACGCATTCCATAATAAACAACTGGTAGTTCTCCAAGACACCATACTCTTTCATTTTTAGGCCTCTGCATGTGTGCCTTCTAATTACAACTTTCCCATCATGAACCTGGAATGGGTAGAGAAGGAGGAAAAAAGTAATTTTTCATCAAAATATAACATAAAACTCTATCATTATTACATCTACATAATCTATTATTCCTGCCAAATAATTTGATCATGGGATATGTGTGAGGTGTTTTTAAAAATCTCCTCAAATATTTCAGGTCTTCTGCTAGGGAAGCTTCTGTCCACATTATCTTTGTAGTAGATACAGAGTTGTACTGCCCACATCCTTGAAAGAAGAGCTTGTTGTCAGGCCTCAGGGAGTGTGGTCAGCACATGGCCTTCATTTATGAGCTTCTCCAAAATAAGCCTTAGCCACAGAAAGTCATCTTGCCTGAGGTCACACCTTTTCCTGAGGCAGACTGTGTGGTGACTGACTGAGATATGCTATAAAGTCCCAGCCATTTATTCAGACAACTGCACCAAGGAAAGGAAGATAACCAACTTAGGGAACTGAGGATAAGAAGGTATGGAGTAGAGGCCTGTGAATGGACCTATGAGAATGGACACAATGTGAGATCTTTGTATTACATGCTCATGACCACCAGGAAACATTTACCACAGAAGATACTCTGAATATTCAAGTGGACAAAATCGACCAGTTAGATGACATCAGTTTGTGTCTATCAGCTGATCTCCCAGCACAATAAACATGTGAACAATTGCTACAGTGGTGAAACAAACTGCACCCATCCCACTAACTTTGATCTAGCAGGAGTCAGCATCAGATACCAATGCTGAGTTCTTTTTTTTTTTTAAGATTTTATTTTTATTTATTTATTTGACAGAGAGAGAAAGAGAACAGGAACACAAGCAGGGGGAGTGGGAGAGGGCAAGCAGGCTTCCTGCCAAGCAGAGAGCCCAATGTGGGGCTCAATCCCAGGACCCTGGGATCATGACCTGAGCTGAAGGCAGACGCAAAAGGACTAAGCCACCCAGGTGCCCCTCAATGCTGAGTTCTTGATAGGGATCATTTATTGGAGAGACAAAGGGCACAAGGTGTCATCAACAACATTGTTCCCCTTACATCCTGGAAGGGCCAGTGATTCATTAGAAAAATAGACACATATTCTAAGTACAGGATTGCCTTTCTTGTCCGCAAGATCTCAGGCAGCGGTATTATACAAGAGACTTACAGAGTGTTTTAATGTCTGTCACTAGAACCCATATAATGTTATGTCAGATCAGGTAACTCAAGTTATGCAAAGGAGAGCAGACATGGGTCTTTCATTTCCATATCACCCAAACTTTCAGCATGATAGAGTATTAAAAAGATTTGCTAAAAAACACAGCTGGAGGGGCAGCCTGGGGGCAATGTGCTTCAATGACAGGATTTCATATGTCAGGATGCAGTATATGCATTGAATTAAAGAATTTTGTCTGGCTCTGCACTGCAATAGGGAGAATGTGTGGCCTCAGGAACTGGGGATGAAAATAAGAATGGCCCCTTTACCTTCACATCCAGTAATTCACCACGTGCTTTTATGACAGAGTATGGTACATATGGAGATGTGCAGCCCACATCCCCCTTTAATTAAAGACTTGGGGTCCATATCCTGGGAGTACCTTCAGAGACAGTTTCTGTCAGACCCTCAAGGGCTGGCTGGTTCCAGAAAGCATCCCTGTCCAAGGCTATATGCTTTCGTATGCAGCCTGCATCTGGTAACTGACTGATGCTGAGGTACAAAAGCCTGGTTCTGTCACTTCTAGGACACTTTGATTTCAATACTTGCTTCAGAGGTCTCTACTGAGTTGACCAAGGCTTTGATAGTCCTCATTATATAGTTCAACTTTCTCCACTGACAATCCTATTATCCATCCACCCTTCATTTCACAGATGTTGATCCCTAATAAACATCTTACATCCCAAACTCCGTCTAAGCATCTGGAGAACCCAACTTATGACAGTATTATAGTAGCTTTTTACCTTTTGTAGAAGAGATACAGTTGTGAAGCTGGAGTTGTGTCTTTACTGTTTTATTTACAGAAACTTTCACATTGTTGGGCATATCATATGTTCTCAGTAAATATTGAAAAAAAAGAAACAATATAAAATATGCATTAAAGTTATGAAACATGCATTCTACAGAATAATGCTTAAATTGGAATTCTAAGAAAATTACATTATATTGGTTCAAATAGCAAATAACTTTTGACAAGATAAAATATTACATAATTTATTTTGTATGTAGATGTGGCTTACAGCATAATTTTCTTGAATCCATAATATAATTAGATAAACAATAGATCCCTCTAAAATTTCATGATGCTTTAGGGATAACTCTACTATTTTTTTAAGATCATTTATATCTCTAGGTAATTAGGGGAAGGGCATATTTAAAATAAATCTACAATTGGAAGAGTATATGAGATCATTTTAAGGTTCTGCTTTAGGTCTTGTTAACTTCCATTGTTTTGTAAAGATTTAACTTTTGGGTGCATTATATATAGCAAAGAAAACATCATCTTCTGTCATAGTCAATACACATGATTTTTTGTGTTGGATTTGAATTTATTTTTAATGTGATTCTGATGATTTAGCTTAGTATCGTAAAATTTCTCCATGGTAAGGAAAGATAGGTACTGTGATACTTTGATAATTTATGATAAATTTCTGATAAGACTAAAAGTTCATACGTATATTTCCCCAATATAATCTCTTGAAAAAATTTTTATGAACAAATGCAAGGAATATCCATTATTGAAATATCCTGCTGTGTTCGAAAAATAGAAGAGGTGGGGTGCCTAGGTGTCTCAGTCAGTTAAGGATCTGACACTTGGTTTTGGCTAGGTCCCAAGTTAGGTCCCAAGTTAGGCTCCCTGCTCAGCAGGGAGTCTGCTTCCCTTCTCTCACTCTGCCCCTCCCTCTGCTAGTGCACTCTCTCTCTAAAATAAATAAATACATTAAAAAAAATAGAAGAAGGCCTCATTTGATTTCATGAGTGGACAGTTAAATTTTTCATATATTATAGTTTTGTATAATTTTGTAATAAAAGTTTTGTTTTGGAATATGGAAACTTATTGATCAATAATTAATATATAATTAATATATAATATTCTGATGTGTTATATAATGTATATATTAGATATAACATATAAATATAATTAGATATATATTTGATCATTTAATTAAACTTGCTTGTATAATACATAGATTTTTTTAAAACTGTACTATCTATATCAAAATGCTAATATGAAAAAAATTACCAAAAATAGCAGCATAACTAATTGATACATCTGGTTAACATTATAGGAAAGGACAATTATCTTAATTCATTATAGCTTTTAAAGAATAAAATAAAGTGTTTCTTTAAAGCATGAATTATGTGTTCATATTATACGGATATTTTAGAAGTAGAAGACATTATTTTTACTACAATTATGAACACTATAGCTTGGCATGGTTATTTCCTAATATGGTAGAAAGAACACATTTTTGGAGTAAAAAATATTAGATATCAAATCTTGGCTCAGACAAGACAAGATTTTGGGCAAGCTTCATTTTTCTGAGGCTCAGAGTTTTTACCTGAAAAAATTCAGGATAGAATTACTTTTCAGGATTGTTGCTATATTTCTTCTCATCCCCTTTTATAGGCTTTTCTGTGCTGACCTATAGTCCAAACAAAAGGGTTTATTCCTTAAATGTCTATTTGTGGTCAGTCTTTTTCTTTATCTTTACATTTGTGCTGGATGATACCATCCACTTGATATTTAACTTAGCCCTTGGGTTCTTCGAGTGATAAAAATTGACAAGAGGCCTAACAGGAGTTTCAGGCAAGGCTTTATTGGGACTTAATGCTAGAGCACAAGGGAAGCCTCACAAGGGAAACAATCTCAGGATGGCTTCCAGAGGAGATGTGAGAGAGAGTTTTTTAAAGGAAATGAGGTGGGGAAAAGGTGATGTCTAAGCATGTATAAGAGGGGACTTATTACCACCTGTGCACTTAAAGGTCATGCGTCCTCATGTGTCACACGTCTAATTAGAATGTTAAATCTCCACACTTGAGCCTGAATTTTAGTGTTATAATGAGGGGGAAAGTCATGAAAGTTCAGCATGGGCGTTCACCTTTGTGCCTACTGATGTGGTCTGATATTTGCCAGTCTTTGTAGAAAACATCCTCCTTTCTGTCAGGATCCTCCTTCCACATTCCTGCGTGATATGCTGCTCAAGAAGCATAGAGTTTCAGTATTTTTTTTTTTCTTTACTTTTAGGGAGGCAACCAAAGAGCTCTGGGTTTTTGCAGTCAGAGTAGAGAGGACCCGAGTGCAGTCCCTGCTCTCTCTGACACAAAGTGTTTACTTTTCCACATATTTACTGATAAATCACAAGGTTAAGTTACTAGTCTGGAAGTCTCTGAGTTGGAAACTTCTTTCCTACTGGACATATTCCCTTGGTTGATCCCACACCCACCTGACAGTGAATCTGCATAGTTCAGTTTCTCGTCTCTGCTACAATTCACTTACCAAAATTTTCTCCATATTATCAACACCTTCATCATCGCTTCATCAGGAAAATCTTTCCAAATCAAATTTTATCCCTGACAGTTTCAGTACCCTGAATTCCTCCTTTATGCTTCTAATCTAGCTTGCTTTCATGGAATGTGCAAATGCCATCCAACAGTATAGTCAGCCATGTGAGCCAGAACTCAGACCATCACACACCAGGTTCAGACTTCCACAATGTCTTGCTTCTTGGAATATCCTTATTATCACTTACTTTGTCAGTAAGACCTTATATGAGCTGGCACCTACTTATATCAACATCTCTAGACATTCCTTCCTTTCTCTGCTGTAATCTAATAACATGAAGTTTATAGAATTACCTTGGTTCTTATCACAAGCCTTATTTTTTTGGACCTGTACCTGTGTCTGTGCTTTTTTTCTTACTTGGGATATCCTTTTGAAGATTCTTTGACTAATCCTTTGGGATTCAATTAAAGCATCCTCTCACTCAGAAGGCTTTCTCTGAATCACCATGTTGAACTTAGCTCTCCTCTTTTTAGCACCTATTACATTTTAATGAAATTATTCACTCACATACCTACTCTCACCAACACCCTCTGTACATGGTTATAGGGTTTGAAGGCAATTATGTCTTCTATTTTATGTTCACTCAGCATCTAGCAAACTGCCCAACAGTAATTGGTAGCACTAGGGTGCTCAGTAATTGGTGGCGCCGGGACTCTAGAAATAAGAGAATGAAAAGTGGCTGAGTTGTGGGGATTTATTTAACCCTATCCCCGTTAATTTCTCACAAAAATCACCCCAGCGAATATATAAACCAGGTAAAAAAAACTGTTGTTTAGTATACAATAATAGATCATAGATAAATGCCCATGTCTTTAACTTCCAACCAGAATGTTACCCACTCCGTTTGGATATAGGAATTGTGGAGAGATCATTGAATGTTGATAATGTTAATTAAAATAATGTTTTAGTAACTTTAAAGAAAAGGTAAGCCACCTTTACTGTAATTAATATTTGTAATGATATCTACCATTATTTCCAATCCCAAATTATTTCTAATCACAAATTTCTGAAGACAAAGGAACAAATGCTATAAAAATAGTAAGAACTTTTCCACTGACAACACTAATCTACTTCAGAACAACTTATTTCTGAAAATATTTTCTCTTTGGTATTTAAATAATGCTCCACCACCATCAGAATGCTCTGTCACTTATATATAAAATGATAAGATCAAAATGGAAGAAAAATGAGTAGTTTAACAGCTTTACAACTCTGGACTTATTTTCTGCAAATCTATATATATTTATTTATTTATATTTTTGTGCAATGAGACTTTATTTTAGAAAAAGATTAATAAACATGTTACTATTATTTAAATAAAATATTTAAATTCATAATGTTTGAATGAAAGTCTGTTTTCAATATAGCAAGGTATAAAAAAGAATAAAAATAGCTTCTAGGTTTGTTTATGTTTTTTTTTAGTTGGTTTTTCATGTCTCATCAAAGAAAACTTTTCAAAGGCTCAATACTTTCCAATAGATTATTTACTCTGCTGAGTAAGAGTATCGTTACAATGCCTGTTGCAATTTTTAAAATAGCCTAAAATGGACTCACAACTTCCACTGAGCCTATCTTTGCTATTGTTAGAAAGATACCTATTTGCTTAGGGAGATACCTATTTGCAGAAAGACAGGGCTCACTAAGGATGTGACTCATGCACCTCAAGACTCCAATTATCAGGAGATGTCAAATAGAATTGCCAAACCAATTACTCAGAAAAAAGGAACAGAATAATTTTAACAGCAGGAAAGAACAAAGGAGGCAGAAATTATTATGGTCCTATAGTACTAATCTTGATCGTAAAGAACAAGTTTTTAGCTGCTATGAGACAATGTGCCTTGTTTACCTCACTCTGAATTGTTGCTGAAGAATCCAGTCCTCGTAAGACCATTTATTGACATTAAAGATACTATTAAAGGCATAATTATTTGATTTCAACAAACACATCATTAGAGTCGAGCAGAAGAATCATAATCACAGCGCTTATTCCTATAGGTAATTCTGATCATTTCTTATTGAAAATATTAGTTCCTAAAAACTTTTGACATAACATTCAATAGTTATGCTTTTGAAAATGTAGGATTATTTTTTTAAGATTTATTTATTTATTTTAGAGAGCAAGAGAGAGTGATCAGGGGGAGAGGCAGAAGGAGAGAATCTTCAAACAGACTCCCTGCTGAACTTGGGGCTGGATGCCATGACCCATGAGATAATAAGATCCATGAGATCATGACCTGAGCAGAAACCAAGAGTCGGGTGCTTGACTGGCTGAGCCACCCAGGCACTCCGAAAATGTAGGCTTATATTAAAAATGAGGATGAGACCATTTAAAAAAAAAACACAAGACTTTATATTATGTTTCATAGAAAGATTTCTAACTCACTTCATTTCTGAAAGATGAAAACATGTGATTTAACATGTCAGTCTTTAGATGTATGAACAAGCTTTCCATAATCCATCATCCAAAATAAATACATTTAGGAACTTTGTAAAGATAGACAAGCTAAAATTGTGTTTCATAAATGAAAGGGTTTACACTAAAATGTTCATCTGTCATGAACTCAAAATGATTTTTAAATGTGTCTACGTGGGCTGTTGCTTCTTGTTTAGTGCTACCAAAGTGGCTTCATAGTTTCCAACTCTCCTCCTGAGGCTTACTTCAGTTTCCGTTAAAATCACCTGGCCAGTTAAATAAAATTGATGGGAATCTGTATAAACCATGTTGAACTAGAGGAAAGAAAGTTACTGAGGAGTACATACAGGGTTATCTTATGTGGGGGTGTGGTAAACATATATACATACATAACTTGAATTTAAGAAGACTCTCAGTTTTATGTTACACATGTCCACAGTGTCTACATTTTTTTTTTAGAGAATCAGCCTAAGTTACTTCTGAAATTAGGAGAAAAAACATATTTTTTTAAAAAAAGAAGACTATGTAAATACTAAATTCACTATTTCTGTGTGCTTTTCTTGATACCTTTTCTAAAATTCACTTTCTACATATCCCTATTTCCTTGCTTCATATTTTTCTCCTTAGCACTGTACACTACCCGAAATGCCTTTTTATCCTGCTTATTTTCTAGCTTATCTTTAAGAAGAACTCCAGTAATGTAGAGATTTTTACCTACTTGTTTACTGATGAATCTCTAGTGCCAGAACACTGACATGTAATGTGGGTGTTAATGAATTAGTATGTGTGGATTTATTCATTAATTTATTCAGAATATGTGTATATGCATGAGTATATATATTAAATACAATCTCTATATAATAACACATAGTTATATAGTAATACATAGTTTTATGTATATGTGTGTATATATGTGTATGTCTATTACATAGAAAGAATCATGATCTCATACTTTTGTCCAAACTCCTAAATGCCTTTTAAAGAAAGGGAAAAAGACATAGAAAACTCAGAAACTTCCAAACCTCATGAAGAATGCTGTCTATTTGTGTTAATAACTGCTATTTTTAGGACATAAGACAAAGTTGGAAGAATGTTCTGTGAGAATATTTGAAAAGTAATCTTTGAAACAACACAAGAACAAATGAGGCATTTGATATATTTATGATTGTAGGCATAATTGTTGCTCCCAAGTATGCATATGTCTGAGTTTTCAAAATTCATTTTATTTCTATTACAGTCTTTGCAAATAAAGCAATTTTCCATGATGCACTGTTTGCATCCTGCTGAGAAAGAGTGTGTATCGAGAATAAAAAACATGGCAAACATCAGGAAGGTTGCCCTTTTGTCAGAATCTTGAGCCTTTTGAAATTAAACTATGAAATTAGTTGATTCACAAATACTCCTTATTTGCCAACAGAATTAAAAGGTTCTGATGAATTTCTTGAAGTCAGAATCACATGCTGACTTTTATATATGTATATGAAGAAGATGCTACCTGTTTATCCTTTGCTAGAGCATATAATTTGAACGGTTTAATGAAAACTAATCAAGAACCAAACATATGCACCCCTATGTTTACTGCAGTATTATTTACAGTAGACAAGATATAGAAGCAACCTAAGTATCCATCAGTAGACTGATGGGTAAGAAAACTGTAGTATAAACATGCATACACACACACACACACACACACACACACACACACACATGGGAATATTATACAGCCATAAAAGGGGATGAGATTTTTGCCATTTGTGACAATATGGATGAACCTAGAGGGAATTATGCTAAGTAAAGTAATTAGGACTGAGAAAGAAAAGTACCATATGATTTCGCTCATATGTGGAGTCTAAAAAACAAAACATCTAAATAAGTAAATGAGCAAAAAGCAGAATTAGACCTATAAATGCAGAGAATAAACTGAAACTTGCTGGAGGGGAAGAGGGTGGCAGATAGGCAAAATGGATGAAGTGGAGTGGGAGAGGCAAGATTCCAGCAATGGAATAAAGGGCATGGCATAGGCATAAGGTCAGTGATACTGTAATAGCATTGTATGGTGACAGATGGTAGCTACACTTGTCATGGTCATAACATAAATGTATAGAGAAGTTGAACCATTTTGTTGTACACCTGAAACTAGCATATATGTCATTAATTGTATGTCAACTATACTCAGATAAAAGGGTTTTTCTTAAAAGACCTCAATGAAAGATTCTATTAGGTGATTGTTAAATAATATCAATTAAACAACTAAATAATACATAGGAAAAAAAAAAAGAAGAACCAACTATATAGAGAGCTATCACGGTAAATCCCAGAAAGGAATACACAGATGAGCACCATATGATCTCTTCCCAAAATACCACTATCCAAACAGCTGCCTTTTACTGAGCACCTCCTATATTCAAGAAACTATGCAAGGCATATTTTTATACATGATAACTATTTCTTAGAAATATTCCTTTTGAACGATCTTCATTCCACAGAAGAAATTGAGATTCAAAGGGGTTAAGTAATTTGTTTTAAAATTATCTGATATTAGTCACCTCTAGGATAATGTGTCTATTTATATGAGATTTTATGATTTTACTTCATCACCCATATGATGCTTGCCGTCATAGTCCCTTTTCAGGTAGAGTTTGTTGGATCAGGAATTGACACTGAAATCCATCTAGGCTATTAATACTCTCTTAGGCATTTGAAATTGGGATTGGGAGATTGCAGTTCATCTGCCCAGAATAACTAAGATCACCAGAAATCAGGTTAGGATCTGTCAGATGACAATGCATCTGCAAGCAGAAGCAGAAAGAGCTAATCTATAAGAAGAATTAAACAAGCATGTAAAACAAAGATGTGCACTTCCTTTCGAGAGTATTTTAATTTCCTTTTTCAGGTTAAGGTATGTTTGATTACGTGGTTACTTTCTTATTTTGAGAAAGATCCAAGAAAACTATTGTGCAGTTCAAAAAATATCTGCAACCATGTGGTAGTAATTTGCTAGAATGCAAACTAAGCTTCCAGTCTAGTGTGCTATTGCATTTATATCTAATTACTGATAATTTTAATAAAGAATTAATTCATTTAGCAGACTCACTCATTTTTCTCTATATGGATACATTTTCATCATGACTGCTAGTTTCTGTTTGTCTGTTTTTAAGTAGGCCCCACGACAGTGTGAAGCCCAGTGCGGGGCCTGAACTCATGACCCTGAGATCGAGACCCGACCTGAGATCAAAAGTCAGATCCTCAACTGACTGAACCATCAAGGTGCCTCACTGGTTTTCCTTTTTTAAATTTACCACATAAAGACATTCATGGACACTGATCAGATAACTGTATATCAAATTTGGATACTTTTTCTAGCATATAATTTTAATATTATGTCATCTTTAATTCAATAATGTCATATGTGTAACTTACCTGTTATCTTATGAAATAGATAATTGTTTTTATAATGCTGAACCTAAGCATCTATTAGAAATTCATTGCTAAAAGATACATTAAGAATGGTATATTTGGAAGGAAATAAGTAGCCATGTATTTCTGTTGAATAGAAAATTTAACCTGTAACAAAAAGGCTTTTAAATTACCCTTCTATTGCAGATAACCTTCTCACAATAGGTAGGGGGAAAGTGGTACAGTTGGAACACAACCACCAAGGCTAATGTTTACTATTACTATTAATACTACTGCTGCTGCTGAAACTGTTACCACCACCACCACTGCTACTACTACTACTGCTGCTACTACCACAACCATTATGACCACCACCAAAAACACTATTACTACTGTGGCTAACAGTTATTTGCCAAAGAATATTCACCATGTATCAGCACTGTTAAAAAAATTAACTCAGAGCTCTGGATGCAAAACCAGACATCGTTAGTTCATGTAGTTCATATTTATAGCTGGTACTGTATTATCTTTATTTAATTATTATTAACTTTAATTAATAGTAGAGAAAGTTACACTCATGATAATTGCAAAGTCAAACCCTAATTATATAAATTATCCTCCAGTAATCAATTATGAATATCTCTGCCATTTCTATCTTCTGGCATATTTATTTTTCATTCACAAAAGACATCAGATAATCATGTCAGCCATATTTTGAATAATAATTATTATTTTAATATATATTATGTGTCTTCTCGTACATTTGAATCCCGATCTCTACCAATATATTTGAAGTTGACATTTGGTGTAATGGATCCCTGAGTTTCTTCAATATGTTTCACCTCTACCCACATGAAATGGAAAGCTCTGTTCCATAATTAATGATGCAATATACTCCTTTTAAATAAGGATTTTATCAGCCTATATAACTAATGACAGAGTCACCTAAATGACCAGTTGGCATCATTAAATTTACCAACTACTGTGCTATCATCAGTTCCAATTAAATCCTAAGTATGTCTTTCACCAACATGTAAACACATTTTCTAATTGGGAAGTACCATCATGAGTAAATTTCATGGTGCCAAGTTGGCCATTTAAGTGATTTAATAGTTTAGTGGGAAATCATTTGGCTTTGAAGGTATTCCTTTTTCTATCCCTCCCATGTGTTGCAGTTGGGAAAATCCATGTGACAAGATTGCTAGAGAAACTGATGCTAGTCTTGTACAAGCACATTTATTACAGTGAGCAATGATCATAGGTGTTTTCTGGGAGTGTGTATTAGCCCAGCAGCTGAACTGAAGTTATGAAAACTCAAAGGAAGATACTGGATAGCCAAGAGGAGTATGTGGTACAAGTAAAATTATCAAGAGTATGACTGGCAGCTGATGCTGAAGAAATTATTTTTCCCAATGAAGTAGCATAAAAAGTTTGGGCAGCCATCTGGCTTCTCTTATTTGCTTGTTTATCCTTAACACTTTTAGGATACTGTCAGATACATGAACTGCAGAAATAGCTCAGTGACAGTATCATTTTCTCTGTTTGAGCATCTAAGTAAAGAACTATCAATAAAAATAATAGCATCTAATATTTATTGACCTAATTACATTCTGAGGACTTGGAAGGAGAATATTTTACATGTTCTATATGTCGATGTTCACAAAAACCAAAAACAGAATCAGCCAGGATTTGGGGCAGAAACCAGAACTATTCTGGATATTTGTAGTGTAAAAAAAAAAAAGAGTTAAGTGGAAGGAATTATGTTTTCTAAACATTGTGGGTGTTGAGATGTGGACTCCAGGATGGCCTCACGGAATGATGCCAGGCCCATAGCAGAACAGGACTACCAGAGCAGCTACCACTCTGCCATAGCTGCCTTCAACATTCTCAAAGCTCAGCCTTAACACAGATATCTCCACATCTTTACTCACCAACAGAGAACAGCCAAAGCAGCTGGAACATAGCCTCTGCTACATTTATGCTTTCCAATCCCAGTGAGTCGTTTTGTTTTGTTTTGTTTTTCCATTCAGAACTTCAGCTGCAAGGAAGAAAAATTGGTTTTAGCTTTTTCGCCTTTTCTGTATAGGAAGGACTGAGGGTAGGTAGAAAAAGATTAATAGCACCACCAAATAAATTTATCACACTTTACTATTCTCATATCCAGATATGCAAGTTATAAGTCAAGTAGTTTAAATACCTGCTCATGATCCCAGAACTAGCTATGCAGTGAAGCAAGGATTCAAATTCAGTTTATTTAGTTAGCACGTGCTAAGCTGGAGAAAGAACATGAACATTTCACAGTTACAAAGCTTATATTAACAGTGTACATTGTTTTCCTTACTCTGGAATGGCCACAACTACAGTATTTAGGTCATAGGGACAGATGAAAAGAAAATGTGATGAACACAATATTGTCTCTTAAGCTTCTGCCCAGAAGTGACACACATTATTTCTTCTCCTATTTCATTGACCAAAGTAAATCCCAAAGCCATGTCTCAGTTCATTAGCATAGGGTTGGGGGTATATAGCTCTGTCCGCAAGTGAGGTCCACTGTGTCACAGAGACAATTACCTGGAAGGATTTCACATTAAACCTGGTGTAGCTATCTTGGAATTGTAAATAGGGCAAGGAGGGAAATAGAAAAGTGAAATTGTAATTAGACGTAACCAATAGGAACTTGACCAAAACAGGAATTAATTTTTCTAGAGTAACACAAATAAGAAAGAAACTATTTGGTGGGGAGGAATCAAAGTCAAAACTTTTAGCTAAAAATGGAGGCATATGTCTTCTTCACAGAAAAAAGTGTTAAGTGAGTGTTAGAATCAGGCCTTAAATGTTAAGTTAGGATTGGAGATTACCCTACTCTGACATTTGTGAACCCACCAAGCACATCATTGCCTACAGTTCTTGGTGGAAACTCTGAATTTTGGTCGCCAATAAAATAAAATAACTTGTTTTATGTTTTTAGCTCATGGAAAAAGGTGAAATTTTTAGGAAAGAGAATATAAGGAATAATTATGAAGCTAAGACACCACAAAGGCATGAAAGGACTTAAGTCTTAGGAATACCTGGAAGCTAGGAATCAAACACCACCAGGATTTAGCTATTTCTTCTTTTTTTTAACTACCACTGTCTCTGCTCTGCTGACTGGATTTCTTAACCTGGCAGGAAATATGGTCAACAGTCATGTTATATTAATTATCATATCATATCATATCATATCATATTATACTAGTCTATATTATATTTCCATAATGTTCCAACCACTGGAAAGATAATTTCTTTCACTGCTTTTTGATGGCAAATCTCAAAATTTGGAGGAAGAAATTCATAAAAGTTTGGATCACATGATCACATCACAGAGGTTAAGATGTGTGTCATAAATGCCCATATAAATGGTACTTTTGTTGAGGGATACTTCATTAATGGAAAAGGTGATCCCAGTCAGAAGAATATATGATTTTCCATTTGACCAGGATGACTATTTTTCATTCTTCATGTATTTGCTAAGACATATAATTTCTTGACCATCAAGATGAGAATTACATGTCTCTTGTTCCTGTAGTTATCCCCATCATGGTGAACACAAAAATATATTTGATTCGCTTGTTTCTTCATCTGTTTCCCTTGCAGAATGATAAGTTCTTTGAGGAGAGAGACTTCACTTGGATAATAGAACAAAGACTGGCACATAATGTAATGATAATAGAAATTGGTCTTTATTCTAACTGGGTACATTTTTGTAGGCACTGTGCTGATAAATTTTATGTGGATTATCACATTCATTCCTGACAATAACCCTATAAATCACTTAGCATTATTTTCTCCATTTTACATAGAGGGAAATTAGACTTTGAAAGGGCATGGAGCTCAAGGTCATGACTAAAGTGTGTTAGAGCTGGCATTTAAATCCAAGCAGTATGACATTAGAGTGCTTATTTTTAATCATGATGCTAAAACTGCATTCTTTAAGAAGCTTTAAGAAGCATGAAAATTATATGACATAAACCAGAAACATTTCATTTTGTTTCATGAAGTTTTAATCATGAAAATTTATTACTTATTTAAAGAAAACTTGATTAGCTCTAAAAATTGATGGATAGTAGCATCTGTGTAGACAGAGTGAAGAAAGAAAACGATTGTTTGCATAATATAGGAAAAGAAAACAAAGTTACATTGAAAACAGTTTTTTTCAAAGTTTAACTATGTCAGTCACTATGCTAAAAATTTAAGCATATTATTTCCCCTCATCTTTTCAATAAAACTGGCCAAATGATTATTAAATTGATGCCGAGACAGACATTATATGAGTCTGAAAGAACAGAGCTTTTAAAAGAAGATATTGGGATTATATCCACATTTTGCCATATGATAATGAAAATTCATAAATAGTTGAGTATATCATACTAATTATAGAAGTATAAGATACATTTACATGAAGAGCTCAAATGGACTAGATAGTTTCACTTGGTAACCAGAATGTTACATAACAAATGCATAGTAAGTCTTACTGTGTTTTGGCCAAAAGGTTTTATAGATAATATCTATATTTCCAAGTTCATGCATTTAAAAGCTATATTAATTACAGAGTTAGAGTAGATATATTTGTAGCACCAATGATCATTCATCTTAAAGAATAGGCATAGCAAAAGTCTTAACATTTTTAAATCACTTAAATTGTAAATGTATAAGATAGTTATCTTAGTATAGTATTGATTCAAGTAACCCTTATGTTATAATAATGCAATCTGAAAGTTATATATATTTTTGAAGCATAAAAGTAGTAAATTCCCCAAAAGATAATAATCTCTGTGGCTGGAGGACAAAATAATTTAGATTAGCAACCTGCACATCATGAAATATACCAACACTCAGTTTGATTGACAAATAAATTTCTCTCTTGAATGTTCCATAGCATTGCTATAAATTTGTAACGTTTTCTAAATTCACAGTTATCAGGTAATTAAATCAAACTAACTGGGTCTTTGGGTCATTGTGGTGGCATTTTACCACAATGATGTCAAACATTTGTAGAAGCTTTTAAAATTTATTTAATTAGTGATATTAAAATTAGAATTCTGGTTTTGATAAGATATATGGAAATAGAAATACAGAAAGATTTGTGTTGTTTTTTAAAAAACTTACATCTAGCACACAATTTTAGAATTAAAAAGGGATACAAATCATATCTCTATTAAAATATTATGAAAAATATATTGGTCATATTTAGATTCAGGGGCATAGATTGACTATTCACATAAAATATATCTAGTCAGATGTCTTGTGGCTCATTTGAAAATTGTAAAGTATTCATTTTCTTAGTCTTTAAAAAATTCAGAATGTTTTAAAGACTATCTGTGATAGAATCATCAGAAGGGTTCTATAGCTTTTGACATTAAAATGTCCTGGACTGGGCGCCTGGGTGGCTCAGTGGGTTAAAGCCTCTGCTTTCGGCTCAGGTCATGATCTCAGGGTCCTGGGATCGAGGCCCGCATCAGGCTCCCTGCTCGGCAGGGAGCCTGCTTCCCCCTCTCTCTCTGCCTGCCTCTCTGCCTCCTTGTGATCTCTCTCCCTCTGTGAAATAAATAAAAATCTTTAAAAAAAAAAAAAAAAATTTAAAAAAAAAAAAATGTCCTGGACTTTATACTTTAATACATGTCCAATTTACATCTACAAACTGTCTGATTATTGGCATAATACAAAATATATTATTAGTTACTTCTTGGCAAATGCTAAGCCTGAGAAATATTTTTCTACCCATTGTTGATTTCACAAGGCAATATACACTTAAAGTTTCATTCAGACTAAATATTGTCACTGTTCTAGTTTATAAAAATAAAACATAGTGCCAAGTATAAACGACTATTTTTAGGGTTAGGCCCTTCTCATAACAGTATAATACTATGATGTTTATCCTTAAAAATGGCTGTCATGGATATAGAAAACTCTGTGCCTTCCTTTCCAAATAGACTCTGGGTGATTAATGGGCTAACCTTGTTTATATAGACTTTCACTTTCAAATGCTTCCATAACACTGGCAAGTTATGATAATGCAAATATGAGAAATAGCCAGGTGTTAGAGAACGTAAGGAAAGGGGAGTACATGTGGGTGACCATGAGAATAAAGAGTTAATTGGTTATTAAAAGGAGGTTGCCAACTGAGGGTTACTGGGGGGTGGGAGGGTAGAGATAGGGTGGCTGGGTTATGGACATTGGGGAGGTTTTGTGCTATGGTGAGTGCTGTGAAATGGGTAAGCCTGATGATACACAGACCTTTACCCCTGGGGCAAAAAATAATAATACTTTTAAAAAAAGGAGGTTGCCAACTTATTCCAGTCAATTTTGTTACTGAGAGAATTTGGAAATCCACATTATCTGTGGACTTTTTTGATTTTTCTAATACTGAGTAGAACTCATAAGGCTACCTTTGGGCCACTAGTTTGCAAACTTTGGCTTATATCCCATCTTCTATAAAAGGAATAAAAACACTGAGATACTCATAGTTTTCTTCAAATTGAATCCACAGTTTGGAAACTAGGGACAAGGGAGAAGGTGGAAGGGGCAGAAGGAGACAATCACTTTCTTGTTTTACCACGGTAGTATTATTTGGTATTTTATCAAATTCTCTGCAATAAATTAAAATCTCAGAGAATGTGCTTTTAACAAAAATAATGTGTGGGCATCTTTCAGTGCTTAGTCATTTTAATTCTTTTAAAGGGATTTTTGTTCATATTGTTGAATTCCATTGTCCATTTCCTTCAGCAGTCATCACTTTAGGGGCAATTAAGAAAATAGGCTCTGGTAGGACTCCTAACAAAGATTTGGACTTAGGATACTCCTTTTATGAATAGAACCCAAATAGTATATAACCTCCCTGCAGACTTTTGTCTAATTGAAATGCAGCCNTCATATTGTTGAATTCCATTGTCCATTTCCTTCAGCAGTCATCACTTTAGGGGCAATTAAGAAAATAGGCTCTGGTAGGACTCCTAACAAAGAGTTGGACTTAGGGAGCCTGCTTCCTCCTCTCTCTCTGTCTGCCTTTCTGCCTACTTGTGATCTCTTTCTCTCTGTGTCAAATAAATAAATAAATAAAATTTTTTAAAAAAGGGGGGAAAAAGAAAATTATTTANTCCCTGCTCAGCACGGAGCCTGCTTCCTCCTCTCTCTCTGTCTGCCTCTCTGCCTACTTGTGATCTCTTTCTCTCTGTGTCAAATAAATAAATAAATAAAATTTAAAAAAAAAAGGGGGGGGAAAGAAAATTATTTTAAAAAAATGAAATGCATTTGCTGCCTTAGTGAAAAACAGAGCTATCCTGAAATGGGGTGAGTATATTTATTTATCCAGTGTGTGATAAAGTGTTGTAACATTTAGACTGTATGGTTTCTCTGCACATAAAGTTGATTGTAATACATTCAACCAATTATTCTGCAAAACCATAACAGACTATGAAGTATTGAATATCCTCGAATGTACTCATAACAACTTAGACAATTAAAAGATTTAAAGTAATGCTCGAGAGACAACTATGCTTCTTCAACCATCTTAATGGCAATTTGCCTGATACCGACACTTATTTGCTACATTTAGTTAGGCTTTTCAGATTTGCTTTTTCTTAATAGATGATACATTGAGTCAAAAAACAACAGAAAGAAAGAAAGAGTAAGAAAGAGGAAAAGAGAGAAAGAGAGAGAAAAAAGAAATAATACAAGAGAAAGAAGGAAAGGTAGGTAGATAGAAGGAATAAGAACTGAGTAATCCATCACATCATTTTATTGAGCTGATATTTAGTAAGAACATATTCTTTAATAAACAGTTTGTTAGTCATGATTAAATGTTATCCTGTAGGATTTCCAGTTATGGAATTACTATAGCCTAAGTTACAGAATAAACTTCTAAGCGATAATAAATATTTTAGTTTGGGTCAAGCTCTTAGATGATGTGGGGACTCCTCTTCTGAAAGTAACGTATATATGTAGAACCTGTCACAGCTATGTATGTCTATGGAAAGGAAAGCATATATAATCCTGTATTAATAGGAGTGAAAATTTATTATACTGCCACAAAGAAAAGCCAACGAGTAGTGAAGACTACTAAATAAAAATATTAGACATTATTCCATGAACCCAAAATGTTCTTTCCATAAATGCCTTATCATCATGGAAATTGATTCTATACTCATTTCTCCAGACCTGTAAAAAGAGCACAAAATCCCTAAAATAAGGGCGCTTGGGTCGCTCAGTCATTAAGTGTCTGCCTTTAGCTCAGGTCATGATCCCAGAGTCCTGGGATTGAGCCCTGCATCAGGCTCCAGCCCCGCATCGCATCTGGCTCCCCGCTCAGCAGGAAGCCTGCTTCTCCCACCCCCTCTGCTTGTGTTCCCTCTCTCGCTGTGTCTCTCTCTGTCAAATAAATAAATAAAATCTTTTTAAAAAATCCCTAAAATATATATACACTGAATTTTTTTCTTCACANGTGTTCCCTCTCTCGCTGTGTCTCTCTCTGTCAAATAAATAAATAAAATCTTTTTTAAAAATCCCTAAAATATATATACACTGAATTTTTTTCTTCACACATTTAGATGTGATAAATATACATGATGTCAAATATAATGTATAAATGTTTAATACCAGAGTGTCCTTTGCTGATAATGCATTGAAGATATGTGAACTGTGTATACCTTGTGATTGCTATAAGGTAATCTTATTTTTACCTAATATTTAGCTGCCATGGTGATGTGTTAAAACAGTTTGGGATGAAGCAACAAACAGACTTGAAACCTTCAAAACACAGTTGAAATTTTATACTTATGAAACCCTCATTTTATAAGTTTAGCAGTAATTGGATGCTATTAGGACTAGAATGTTAATGCAACATTTATTAGAATTAGATCTGAGTGCATTACCCTTTAATGTTATTAAAAGATGAAACATAATTCAGAAATTTTGGGTCAAATAATAAAATTCCTTTTTTTTCAGTTTCTTTCCAAGTCTTGACACATGATCAAATGCTTTATGTGGCTATTTGAAAAATAATATAGCATTATCAACTTCTAACACATCTTACCTCTGGGATCATAAAACAAGCACACATACATATTTCAAGTTGCATTGGCTATTAAGTTGAACATATTTTTTTACTCATCAGATGTAAACCGATATCAAGCATCCCTGCTAGAGCATATATGTTTATCAGGCTCTATATTGCTGTTTCAATACATGAGCTGTGGACCTTGGGACAACAGTTAGCAGATGTAGAACCTACAATAGAGTGTTCTCAAAAGTTTTTACTCATGTATAACTATCATTAAATTGTTTGAGCATACTCACACACACAAACATGCATATCAATTATATATATCCACCACTATATCACTATATAAATTACATGTATCTACCACTATATAAAATGGGCATTGTAAACAATATATAAAGTTAAGAAAAGATGTCCTCTTTAATACCCATCACCCATTTATCCCATCTCCCAACCACCTCCCCTCCATTAACCCTCAGTTTGTTCTCTGTAGTTCAGAGTCTATTTTATGGTTTGTCTCTTTCTTTCCCCCCATGTTCATCTGTTTCATTTCTTAAATTCCACATATGAGTGCAATCATATGGTATTTGTATTTCTCTGACTGATTTATTTAACTTAGCATAATACATTCTAGTTCCATCCATGTTGTTGCAAATAGCAAGATTTCATCCTTTTTGATGGCTGAGTAATATTCCATTATGTATATATAAAATATTAATAAAGTATTACTACTAACACTAAAGTACATATTGTGTGTGTGTGTGTGTGTGTGTGTGTGTGTGTCCATTCATCAGTTGATGAAAATTTGAGCTCTTTCCATAATTTGGCTATTGTTGCTGCCATAACCATGAGGGTGCATGTGCTCCCCGCCCCCAGACTTGAAAGCTATGTTTTGTTTTATCCTTTGGGTAAATACCTAGTAGTGCAACTGATGGGTTATAGGGTAGTTCTATCTTTAACTTTTTGAGGAAACTTCATACTATTTTCCAGAGTAGCTACACCATTCCCCTTTCTCTGCATCCTCGCTAATATCTGCTGTTTCCTGAGTTGTTTTTTTAGCCATTCTAACAGGTGTGAGGTGGTATCTCATTATGGTTTTGATTTCTATTTCCCTGATGATGGGTGATGTTGAGCATCTTTTCATGTGTCTGTTGGTTATCTAGAAGTCTTCTTTGGAAAAATGTCTGTTCATGTCTTCTGCCCATATTTTATTTTATTTTATTTTATTTTTTTAAAGATTTTATTTCTTTATTTGACACAGAGAGAGATCAGATCACAAGTAGGCAGAGAGGCAGGCAGAGAGAGAGGAGGAAGCCGGCTCCCTGCTGAGCAGGGAGCCCGATGCGGGCCTCGATCCCAGGACTCTGAGATCATGACCTGAGCCGAAGGGAGAGGCTTTAACCCACTGAGCCACCCAGGTGCCCTTCTGCCCATATTTTAACTGGATTATTTGATTTTTTAGGTCTTGAGTTTGATAAGTTCTTTAAAGATTTTGGATACTAACCCTTTACCAGATATGTCATATGCAAATATCATTTCCCATTCCATAGGCTGCCTTTTAGTTTTGTTGATTGTTTCCTTTGCTGTGTAGAAGCTTTTTATCTTGATGAGGTCCCAATAGTTCATTTTTGCTTTTGTTTCCCTTTCCTCCAGTGACATATCCAATAAGAAGTTACTGCAGCTGAAGTCAAAGACATTGCTGCCTGTGTTTTCCTCTAGAATTTTGATTGTTTCCTGTCTCACATTTAGGTCTTTCATCTGTTTTGGATTTACTTTTATGTATGGTGTAAGATAGTGGTCCAGTTACATTCTTCTACATGTTGTTCAGTTTTCACAATACCATTTATTGAAGAGACCGTCTTTTTCTCATTGGATATTATTTCCTGCAGTTGACCTTATAGTCATGAGTCCATATCTGGGTTTTCTACTCTATTTCATTGATCTATCCTACTGTTTCCATTAATGTTTATGTAATTGAAAATTATTCTCTAATTATTTTCAATTCATTTGTTTTCTGTCATTTCTCTGAATGTGTATTCAAGTATAATTTTTTAAAGATTTTATTTATTTATTTGACAGAGTGAGAGAGATTACAAGTTGGCAGAAAGGCAGGCAGAGAGAGAGGGAAGCAGGCTTCCTGCTGAGCAGAGAGCCCAATGTGGGGTTTGATCCCAGGACCCTGAGATCATGACCTGAACCAAAGGCAGAGGCTTTAACCCACTGAGTCACCCAGGCACCCCATCAAGTGTATTTTTTAATGCAAAACTGCCTCAGAGGGCCAGTCAATTATGTATTTTTTTAAAGGAGAGCCCCAAACCATCTGTTTTTTAAATTTTTTATTTGCATATTTATAAGATAATTATGTTTACCCTGAATTCTTTTTATCTTAAATCAAAATATTAAATTAAAGTATCAGTTAAATATTCATAGTGAGGAATTAGGTTGCACACATTATCCTTTCTATTATTACAAATTGTCTTTATTAATAAAGCCAATTAAGTTAGCCCAATGAAATCCAGATAAAGAGCAATTTATTTTAACTCAATTATATACAATATTTAATGATCTGTTTATTATGCTGAGCAATAAGCTAAATCATGCCTAGTGTAAAGGAATCATTACAAAAAGTCAGAGTCATCATTGTTTAGGCCAGTATTTTTCATTTGAGCAAAAATGTTTATACCATATGTAAATTTTATGTTAATGTACTCATTTAAGCTAAAGGATAAGTTAGTTACATGATTGTCATCATATCTATTGGTACTGAACACAATGTGAAAGAAAGAACGGTGGGCTGGTAGACCAGAAAGTTCATTTCAATCATGACCCCAGAAATAAATCAATGTTTGGTCTTGGACAAGGCTCACTGTTGACTCAATTTCTTCATATATAAAGTAGATGTCTGCTCTACCTCCCTTAGAGATTGATTATTGTAAAATAACAATGAATAGTTTCAGTCAGGATACTTGACTTCATTATGAAATATTTAGTGCTTACAAGATCTTTCTGCAGTATTAGGGGCTAGGCATTTCTCCTCTGAAACAATATGCACCTGGTTTTCTCAGAACTCGGGTACAAGTATTTGCACTTTGCATTAAATACTTTTTCAGGTTAGATACTTGCTTAGCTTCTACTCTGTCTGCCAGCTCTCACTTAGCTCCCTGTTTTGTTCACCATCTGTCTTATGAAATAAAGGATTTCTTACTCACCATAATATGCTAATAGTGCCTTTGTATTATAATTTTGTGGAAATATTACACATTTAAAAATAACTTTTGCAAAAGAATCTATGGAGGATATCAGATTATTTTTATATATATTTATATATAATATATATATATTTATATTTATATTTATAAATATTTATTTATATTTCTATAAAAAATTATTTTTTATAGAAAAGCTCAGACACATGCTTCCTTGCCTAGTTCTTCCATCCCAACAATTTAGTTTCATCTATACTGAGCCATATGTGTCCTTTTGTTAGTGCTACATAGTTTTGGAAAGAATAATATAACTGAATTAAGATTACTTGATCTAAACATCACCCACGTGTGTGCTTAACAACTTCAATCTTAAGAAATCAAGAATAATGACAAGTGCATTAGAATGGTAAAAACTAATGTGGTGTATAACATTAGTAAAAGATGGATTGATGATTTGAATGAGTTAATCATTTTGAAGTCTTAAAGTCATGTGGCTGATACAATAAAGAAAAAGATGGAAGAATCTGATACAGTGAAAAATGGTAATATGTTGGGAATTTTAAAAGACACAAGAAAGTAACAAGATTTCTGTAAAGTTTGAGCTTTAGCCATGTGTAGGCTTTTTGGGTATGTTTAAAATATATTGAACTATTATTCTGATATAAAGGCCTGCTATTTACTTTAATACAGCCTTTTAAGAGTAAGAAGCATAAGGTTGACATCTAATAACCATCCATCAAATTCTAATGTGACTATCATTAAAACAGACTTACTTTTTAGTATATGTAGGTTAATGTTTCAATTAGTTTCAATTACCAAAGCCTGTCAGACAACTAATCAAACATGTGGAAAGGACAGTTTTAGCCCTAACAGTTTTCCAAGGAGTCAGAGTTGAAAGGTAGAAAAAATTTTTTTTCAGATCCTAAGTAAGCAAAATGCTAAAATGCGTATTTAAATAGTAAAGACAGTATAACTTCCTATCATTATTTGGTATATCTGATAATGCCCTAGTAGAGTACTTACCATAATGCAAAACTGATGCTTTCAAAATATTGACAAGAGATGAAAGACCATTGATTTAATGGAAATGAGAGTTGGACTGGAAAACAGAAGAATGAAGTTTTAATCCCAGCTTTGTTTAACCATGTAACAAGGACAAGTCCATTTAGGACAAGTCCACTTTTCTCTCTGGACTTTTAACTCAAAGAGAGAAACAGATTGAGAGAAAAAGAGAGAGAGGGAGGGAGGGAGACAGAAAATGTGATGGGTGTTATGTAATAAATGTTTTGGGTTTTGTTGTTATTGTTTGGATCAAGATCTTCTCGAAGAGTCTGATGAAAATCTGTAGACTATCTACCTGGTAAATGCACCTATGTTGATACACATTCCTGCTTAAAATTTTAGTAGTTCAAGGACACCCAGAAGACAATTGTCATGGTTTCCAAATTAAGAAGAAAAAAATCTCAGAACCAATCATTTCCAATTGGCTATTCATAGTTCTTCTTTGTCAAGTTCTTTTTTTTTTTTTAAGATTTTATTTATTTATTTGACACAGGGAGAGAGATCACAAGTAGGCTGAGAGGCAGGCAGAGAGAAGAGGAAGCAGGCTCCCTGCCGAGCAGGGAACCTGATGCGGGGCTTGATCCCAGGACCCTGAGATCATGACCTGAGCTGAAGGCAGATGCTTTAACCCACTGAGCCACCCAGGCGCCCTCTTTGTTAAGTTCTCATGTAAATTTATTAACGACAAGTCACAGATAATTTCAGTCAGATATGTCAGATCCAGGAGTGACCTGAGTCTCTTCCATATACAGCAGACTTTAATTACTGACTTGATCTATGATTATAATTCCACCACAGAATTAATAATTCTGAGATTCTTCTCTCAGGGCCCGGGAATGACATTTGAAAGACTAAGTTGTAGAAAGTATGTAGATTGGCTTCCATTAAAAAAAGATTAACATTAAAAGTACTTGGTGGGGGCGCCTGGGTGGCTCAGTGGGTTAAAGCCTCTGCTTTCGGTTCAGGTCATGATCTCAGCGTCCTGGGATCTAGGCCCGCATCTGGCTCTCTGCTCAGCAGGGAGCCTGCATCCTCCTCTCCCTGTCTCTCTGCCTGCCTCTCTGCCTACTTGTAATCTCTCTCTCTGTGTCAAATAAATAAATAAAATCTTTAAAAAAAAATTTAAAAAAAAGTACTCAGTGGAATCTATATCTGTTGAGAATTATTGAAAGCTTAACATATTTCTTCGTGTTAGACTTTTTTAAGGACATCAATTTATGATGATAATATCAGTTTACACAAGGTCAGCTATTAGAATCCAATACAATAATCTTTAATCCCTGTGATGTATCAGCTATTCTGAACACAATAGTGATTAAGATGATGTAGAATGTTTCTTGAATTATAAGTCAACAATTCTATTCTTTTTATGTCTTTACTTATGTATAAGAAAATCAGCTTTATTTCCCCCATATCTCATAAATTATATTATTATTGAGTGTTGCCATAATTTGTTGAATAATAAATTCCAAAGGAAGGTGTTCTCTTTTTAAGAAAAGGAGAGTATGCATGCACACAATCAAAACCTAACAATATTAGACAGTGATGAATTATTCTTCCACATTGCCTCATTTCTTGCTTACAGTCTTAATCACCAACACTTCTCTTACTCATTTCTTTGATGGAGAATATTAATTTTCTGAACCTAATCTAAAGAGTTATAAAACACTTTCAAATCTTTCCTTTACAAGTGACTTGGTCTCTTCTCTAGGATTTCTGGAGCACTATTTATAAAATTATTAAAATTTTATTAAAGTTTTCTGCATCCAAAGTTTTTTATCAATAACTGTCAAAATATAAACATTTAAATATACTATTATTCTAAAAATTTTATTGCAGACATAGTGGTGAAATTCTTCAGTAGCTGCCAAGTAGCAAAATGTTGTCTAGAGACAATGTGTCAGTGAATAGTGCTGGAGAAAGTATGCAAAGAACTTATGTTTCCACATGTTAAAGTAGCAGCTGTAGCATACAAAATCATCTTTATGCCACTTATCCAATAATGTATCCAGAAGACCAGTTAAGGGTGTTATATGCAACTGATGAATAACTGAATTCTGCATCTGAAACTAATGATATACTATATGTTGGCTAATTGAATTTAAATTAAAAAAAGAAATAGTAAACAATCACATAAAAAATAAAAATTAAAAAAGAAGACCAGTTAATATATATCTATAGTAATCTAGAAAGTTACTAAAGGAGGGATTACTAAAGCAGGGAGCAGGTAGAAAAAATAGAAAGGGAATGTTATAATTCAGAAAATTGTTAATAATTGAATATCTTTTTTTATGTGTATACTCCCAAAATAAGTTGGACTAGGATGGAAAGCCCTGTATCATATTAAACAGTATTTTTAGATATACTTTTGTCCATTAATCAGGAAAGGGAAAAGGAATGAGCTACAGGTTAGGGAGTAAAAATTTTCATTGAGCAACAACTTTGTTGTTATTTTGTTTTTGTTGTCGTTTCTGACAGAGTCATGAAATTCATGTAGAAAATTCCTCAATTCATATTCATTTTCACCACTGCCCCATGCACAATTTTTATTGCTTTATTTTCTATTTCTCCTTTACCACACTCAATTCAATTTTTATACCCCATTCTTCCTGACTCCAGATAAACAATTAATTAGAAATTGATAGTATATGCCTATTTTACATTGATGGTATTGGCTGTAAGTTTTTTTCTTTGTTTTTTGGCCTAAAATTATGTTTTTGCAAATTATTTGTATCGCTTTACATAGGTAGATTCATTTCTTTTTACCACAGCAGAGTAATCCATCATCGCATATGTCATATTTCAGTTAAGAATTCTTCTAACAGATACAATAGTTTCTTATCTCAAGCTTCCAAAAAGCAGAGTTTGGGATAAAAATTTTTGTGTAAATCATTTATTGAGGGACGGCTCTAAGGAGAAACCTGTAAAGGAGTGAGGAAAGCAGGTGAAGAAGTGATTTCAGGACTCATCTAGCCTCAGCCTGATCCAAGGGGCTCTTAACTGTGAATTACATTTTAGACTGCTCCACCCAGAGGCAAAGAGTCTGGGTTATATATATCCACATCAATCAGTCATCTATAGGCTAACAGATGACTTTTGAGACAGAACTAGATAGAGGAAAATGAGTGGAAAGGTGGGTTTGGAAAACTTGTAGGCATCTCCTGAGTTGGAAGCTTTTGTCAACCAAGGTTGAGTCTCTGGAGAAAGGTGCAGGTGTGAAGTTTTTAGTGACCAATACCCATGGTAGTTGTGAGACAGGTACAAAAAAAGTCTTATAAAGGGGACATGGTCAGGGTATCAACAGCGTCTGTTGCAATTAGGTTGCTTATATCGCTTTATTATCAAAGCAATAATAGGATGGGTATTCTTGTTCATGTTCCATTTTGTACTGTTGCAGGCATTTTCCTGGATTGCAAAACTACAAACTAGAAGTGGAATTGCAACACTGCATTTCACTGAAATCGGCTAAATAACACATGGACTGTTGATCATTTACACTATCATTTTGACCATTTTTTTATTTTCTTCCTCTTTGTAGGCATTCTTTGCACAAATTTCAGATATTGAAGACAAGATAGGAAGTATCTAATTACTGTGTCTTTACACAAATATTTACATGGCCATCAATCAACATACAATATTTAAATAACAATATCAGCACCATTGCTGATTTCCTTTAACTTCCTTTTTGTGGGATTTATATTGCTGTTTTTCAAAGGAGAAACTGTATCTTAGTATCTTGGAACTTGGATTTTATCTTTTCATTTCAAAGGATTATATCCATTTTGTTGATAGAGATTAAAAAAAGATTAATGACCCATTTTTCTTTGGTGACAACAGCAGCTTGCATTAATATAGAGGTCTTCAATCAGTCTAAAAATGACAGTCTTTGGTCAAAAAATATTTGAGATCTTTGTAAGTGCATGGACTAAGCATTTAAAATATATTTGTTGACAATGTAGCAAAATTCAGTTCTTTTAAGAATTACCTGATGGTTAACTCATTTTTACATCAACTATTAGGTGGAGATATTCCACTATTCAACTATTAGGTGGAGCTATTAGGTGGATGGTATTCTTGGATTTCTTAAAAAAAAAATAGCAAAAGAGGGGCATCTGAGTGTGGTTGGGTGACTGCCTTCGGCTCAGGTCATGATCCTGGAGTCCCAGGATCAGTCCCACATCAGGCTCCTTGCTCAGCAGGGAGTCTGCTTCTCCCTCTGACCCTCATCCCTCTCATGCTCTCTCTCTTATTCTCTCTCTCAAATAAAAAAGATTAAAAAAAACATAGCAAAATAGGAAAATGCTTTCTCTCCAAAGCTCTCACTAATCCTCGATGTAAGTACTATTTGAATATAAGTTGAATATAAATGTATACTGCAAGATATTTTTATTCTATTTTATATAAAGAGAACTGAAGGTTAGAAAGGTAAAATCAGGTTTTTAAGATCAAAGTTGGCATTCAAACCTAAATGTATCTGGTTCCAAAGACTGTCCTCAACCACTGTGCTGCCTTGCAGTTCCTCTTCTTTCAGAAGAATGAGATGTGTGGATCTGGGCTGGGTGGAAGCGTGGTTCAAGAATGTGATTCGAGGGAAAAAAATATCCAGTCATCATTGTATTCCCTTTCAGTTTCATACTACAGACTCTTTATTGCTCGAGCAAATATTCTTTGCCCAGAAAGCCTAAGAGGTGAATTTTTATTTTATAACTTTTAAAGCACCACTTCTCCTTGTCATGAATTCTCTGCTAAAACGGAAAAAGTATGAACACTTTCAGTTCTTTCCATGACATTTTCATAGCTTTGAACCAAAATCTGAAAAAGAAAATATGGGAAATATAAATATTGATCTATCATATTACTTTATACTAAAAAAAATAATCACCCCCAATTCACAAAAGTTTGGGACTAACCTACAGTGTTGAAATAGAAAGCAAGAATGGGCCAGTACAAAACGGTCTGTTATAAATTTCATCTCATCTTTATAAATATTTCAAAAACTATTTCCAAAATCTAAAAATATCAGAATAGAAAAAAAGCTCACAGTAAACTAAAAGTAAAAAAATTGTTACATGGAAAGTAATATATGTATAGAATAATAATAAAGATATTACTTATTTTTGAAAACTAAAGGCATCTCCATTTAACAAAAAAGCCCCTCACTAACAGTATTTTAAATATTCTGAAATTTATAAACAATGAAATATGACGGGATCTAGAAATACTGAGTTTAGCTAATGTTAATAGTATATGAGAGAAATTTCAGTTCAATTCATATTAATATCCTTTAAAGAAAGGGTACATTGTTCTGTACATGGAGCAGCAATGATTGTTTTTCTAAAGTGATAAAATTTGCCATTTGCAATGATATGGATGGAACTAGAGAGTATTATGCTAAGTGAAATAAGTCTGTCAGAGAAAAACAAATACCATGTGATTTCACTCAAATGTGGAGTTTAGGAAACAAAACAGATGATCAAAGGGAAAAAAAGAAAGACAGGCAACCCAAGAAACAGACTCCTAACTGTAGAGAATGAACTGATGGTTACCAGAAGGAGGGGTTGGAAGGATGGGTAAAATAGGCAATGAGGTTTAAAGGAGTATATTTGTTGTGATGAGCACCAGGTGTTGTGTGGAAGTGTTGAATCACTATATTGTACACCTGAAACTAATATTCCACTGTATATTAACTAACTAGGATTTAAATAAAGACTTAAAAAAATAACTCCAAGATTTCATAGCAAAATTTAAAAAATGATAAAATTCTCTATACAAAATATATTTTAGATATATTTAATATTAAAACAGAAAAGAATAAAATAGTTGCAAAATAGTTGACTGAGTCTTTTTTTTAAAAAGATTTTATTTATTTATTTGACAGAGAGAGAGTGAGAAATCACAAGTAGGCAGAGATGCAGGCAGAGAGAGAGGAGGAAGCAGGCTCCCTGCCAAGCAGGGAGCCCTATGTGGGGCTTGATCCCAGGACCGTGAGATCATGAGCTGAGCCAAAGGCAGAGGCTTTAACCCACTGAGCCACGCAGGCGCCCCTTGACTGAGTCTTATCTTTGAATGGAAATATCATCTCTAAGCATAAATATTATAAACAAAATTACAATGTAAGGGATAGCCTTGCCTCTAGTTACCCAAGAACTCCCATTGACTTGAGTAGTCTAGCTAGCAAACCAGGCCTGACAGGCATCAACAAAGCAACACAGGCAAGGTGAAGGGGCCAGATTTATTTTGAGACAATTGCTTTTGACACTGCTGATGCAGTTGCTCTCAAAATATAATGTTCATTATTCCCATAGTGAGTGAGTTCCTTCTGTGAACCAACAGCCAAAATTCTTGGAAGGAAAAAAGTCAATGGCCAGATGTCTATCCTGCTAATTGGAGAATCAGATCAATTAACACAGCTACAATTCCCTAATCCATCTCTCAAATTCCCATTGAAATGGCTGTGCCTAGAAATGCAATGTGGAAAGTAAAATTTATTTCTTTACTAGATATACTGAATTCTACTCTCTAATTTAAATAATAAAAATTGAATCCAAAACATGTTAAAAATCCCCAAATTGTTGAGACTGAAAAACATCAGAAGTATCTGACTTGGCAGTGGGAACAAATGTTAAATCTGTACAAAGTCAAGTGAAAAAGAAAGTGAGACATCCAAAGTTACATAATCAGAATCTTTTTTTTTTTAAGATTTTATTTATTTATTTGACAGCAAGAAAGAAAGAGACAGTGAGAGAGGGAACACAAGCAGAGGGAGTAGGAGAGGGAGAAGCAGTCTTCCCACCAAGCAAGGAGCCCAGGGTGGGGCTTGATCCCAGGACCCTGGGATCATGAACTGAGCTGAAGGCAGACGCTTAATGACTGAGTCATCCAGGTGCCCTGAAATCTTTTTTTCCCCCTTAAGGTTTTATTTATTTATTTGAGAAAGATGCGCACAAGCAGGGTCAGGGGCAGAGGGAGAGGAAGAGAGAGAAGCCCAACATGGGGTTCCATCTCAGGACCCCGAAATCAGGACCTGAGTTGAAAGCAGATGCTTAACCAACTGAACCACCCAGGTGCCCCCATAATCAGAACCTTAATACATTAGATGTGGCTTAGGATCTACGAAGACCTAAAACTTTACCTTGGAAATAAAAATTATAAAACTTTAGAATTATAAAACAAGAAAGGTATATAGAATGAAAATTAAGTTTCCGTTTCGGTTCATTAAATTTAAAAGGCCATAACTGATTAGATGAAAATTCTATTAGGTGAAAATTCTATATTTCTTTCCTATCTATATATTGAAAGGCAGTTCCAGATTCTAAGATAAGTTTTTTAAGAATTGTTTCAGCATTGCTAATTTAATGCTGATATACTCTAGATAAGCTTTAGTATCTCAAGGGTTCTCTGCCTTCTGGGACCTGAAATTCTCTAGGGTTTTGAATTTGACAGTTCATTTGACTTGCTGTATAATAATTGACCTGTGCTAGAACAGTGATTGATTGGAATCTTCTACAAATTCAAGTATAATTAATAAATCTGGCTTAAACACTGTAATGTCAAAACAAAGACAGTTTCCATCTAATGAAAACATGTCAGATTCATAAGCTACCATGTTTAATGTAACTTCTGAGAATTAATCTAACTCAAAGTAACTCCAAATTCTGCTTTTTAATATTTCAGCATATATAGCATAATTGTAGCAATTTAAAGATGGTCCATTTGAAGGTATATTTGAGTTTCTTAAAAGGAAACTATGTTTGGGGAAGCCAAAATAAGCAAAACTTTACTAATTAGAATGTCTACAATTTGAAGATTTATTCTATTAGTCAATATTTTCTTAGATACGTAAAACTAAACATATAGACTAAAATCAGGTGGAGACTGGAAAGTAAACCTTACTTATGCTTCTATGCACAGGAAAATTAAAAACTACATGCTCTATGAAGACATTGGTTCATGGAGTTCCAAGTTGATGTTCACATGTTCCAACGGTCAATGTATCCAGGCTGATTTTAAATTCCCAAAGAAAGGATATATTTTCCATCCATAAATCCAGTTCAGAAGTAAGTCAATCATATGAATTTCAAGTTCTATTTTAAAAGGAACATTCCTTTATGCTTCATAATTTGTGTGCTTTGTGTATTTTGGATTATATATTTGTCTACTGTAAGTATGATTCTTTAAACTTTTCACATTATATAATTTACTTGCATTAATCACAAAATATAATTTATATTTATTTGTTTGTTTGTTTATTTAATTTATTTTGAACTCTTGACCCTAATATCAAAACCTGAGCTGAGATCAAGAATTGGATACTTAACTGACTGAGCCACCCAGGTGCTCCACAAAATATAATTTTAAAAAGGAGCAGATGAAAAATAAAAATGACATACCAGTATGAATTTGCAATATGTTTGACAGATAAATATTTGCAGTACTAAAATCCTTATAAAAATTGAAATAAAAACAATTGAATACCTGAATTGGGAGGCAGGCCAAGATCACGAATGGAAAATTCAAAAATAAATTTTTAATGTCAGAGATTTTTGAAAAATTATTCCATTTTACTAGACACCAAAGAAATTCAGATGAGATCTGTGAAATACCAGTTTTTTACCCAACATGTTAGAAAATATTCAAACTCAATGATTGTACAGTATTTGCAAAAGTGCTATCAAATTGGTGTTTCCATATGTTGTTGGTGAAAGTATGAAGAGGCATAACTTTTCTTGAGGAAATTTAGTTATATATGTCACAAACTATAAGGTGGTTCTTATCCTTTATCCAATTATTTTACTCTTAGTAATTTTCCTAAGAAATCAAAATAGAGATGTATGCTACATTTTTGAAAAATGTGTTTATCAAAGATGTCCTTTTATTAATAAAAGGAAATTTTGGAAATGTAGAAAGGAATTAAATAACAGTACTTCTACCACTTTATATTGAATAAAGTTAAGGATATGTATTTTTTAAAGGAATTAATGTTGTTATTTCAATTTGAATTTAAAATTTCAATTGCAGAGTACTTCATTGTGGATATTATATGTTTCATTGCTCAGTTCTCTGTTGAGTGCAGTTTAGTTGCTTCCAACCTTTAATTTTTTTTTTTAGATTTTATTTATTTATTTGACACACGGAGAGCGAGATCACAAGTAGGCAGAGAGGCAGGCATCAAGAGAGGAGGAAGCAGGCTCCCTGCTGAGCAGATAGGCGGATGCGGGGCTTGATTCCAGGACCCAGAGATCATGACCTGAGCCAAAGGCAGAGGCTTTAACCCACTGAGCCACCCAGGCGCCCCTGCCAACCTTTAATTATTTAAAATAATGCTGCAATGAATATTTTTGTTCAAGGGCCACTTTGTAATTTTGCAAGTTAGTAAAAATCCCTGAAAATTCCTGAATTAGAGAGCAAATATACTTTTTGTTTTGAGATCTTGTATGGTCTCCTGCTTATGAGTTGTACCATTTGTATCCCTATTAGAAAAATAATGATCATTCTAGTTTCCTTACAGCTTTGCCAAAAAACATGTTTTTGAACTTTTAATAAAACAAGTTTTTCCCTTATTTTTTCTCTTTTATTTGCTTATTATGCGTAAGATTTGGCATTTTTTAAATATGATTTTAAAATCTATTTGCATTTATTGTTTTGTGATTTATATATTCATGTGTTTTGCTCATATTTTTACCAAACTGTTGGCATTTGACTTAATTTCTATGACCTCTCTATGTATTAGGGATACGAACATTTTGTCTCTGAGAAAAGTTACTAATATTTTTCTCATTTTGTCATTTGCTTTGCCTAGCCAAAGATTTCTTTTCTTTCTTTCTTTCTTTTTTTTTTATTTCTGGGGACCTAACTTTCAAACTTTTTTTTTAAAGTTTTTTTTTTTTTAATTTATTTGACACAGAGAGAGAGAGATCACAAGTAGGCAGAGAGGCAGGCAGAGAGAGAGGAGGAAGCAGGCTCCTGGCTCAGCAGGGAGCCCGATGTGGGCCTAGATCCCAGGACCCTGAGATCATGACCTGAGCCGAAGGTAGAGGCTTTAACCCATTGAGTCACCCAGGCACCCTCAAACATTTTTTTTTATTTCTTCTGAGTTATGAGTCACAGGAAGATTTTTCTCTAATTCTTGGTTAAAAGGAATTCACCTACTTCTTCTGATACAGTTCTAGTTTTACTTCTTTTTTTCTTTTGAGTTAAAAATCTATTTTGAATTTATGCTTATTTTTGATGTGAACAGTGGACCAAATTTTAACTGTTTCTATGAAGACATGAAGTTGTTACAATATTTTTTATATAAAAGTCTACCTTTTCATTACTGGTTTGAAGTGCCACCTTTATCATATTCTAATTTTTTTTTAATTTTCTGGGGTCTGTTTTTAGATGTTTTTATTCTGCTTCATGTTATCTATCCATGTTCTAAAACATAATATTCCTTTGTCTAGAGGTAGAACTTGTCTGTTCTCATTGTTCTCTTTTACAAATTTTCTTGATGATTCTTACTACTAGTTTTTCATATAAACTTAATGATCAACCTAACTAGTTCTAGGAAGAAAATTTTAAAAACCTAATAGTATATTTGTTGGTATTAAATTTACAAATAGTCATTACGATGTTGAGTCTTTGAGTATGAGAAAATGGCATGTCTTTTCATTTGTTCAATTCTCCTTTTGTGTCTTTTAGAAGTATGTGATAGTTTTCCTTATACAGACATTTCCTTATATACACATTTCTTGAGTTTACACCTTGTTTTTCACCCCGTTTGCAAATAGACTTTTCTGGCATTAATCTAATTAGCTATCTGCCTATTCGGGGATTATTGATTACCAATGTAAGACATTTTTAAGTATATTTACACTGTGAAATAAGAATAGTACCTGGTTGTGGTATTATACTATTATTTTGGAAGATGTTACCATTGGGTAACTGAATAGGGTACATACTAGCTCTCTGTATTATTTCTTTCAATTACCTGTGAATCTACAATTATCTCAAAATTTAAAAAAATGATTTAAAAATAAAGACAGTTGGGACACCTGGGTGACTCAGTCGGTTAACTCCTGATTTTGGCTCAGGTCATGATCTCAGGGTCATGAGATCACCCCCACGTTGGACTTCGTACTGAGCTTGGAGTCTGCTTGGCATTCTCTCTCCTTCTGCTTCTGCCACCCCCAGCCCCCATTTGTGTGCACTCTCTCTGGAGGGAAGGAAGGAAGGGAGGGAGGAAGGGAGGGAAGGAGGAAGGAAAGAAGGAAGAAAGGAAGGAAGGAAGGAAGGAAGGAAGGAAGGAAGAAAGAAAGGAAGAAAGAAAGAAAGAAAGAAAGAAAGAAAGAAAGAAAGAAAGAAAGAAAGAAAGAAAAAAAGAAAGAAGAAAGAAAAGGAAAAGAAAGAAAGNAGAAAGAAAGAAAGAAAGAAAGAAAGAAAGAAAGAAAGAAAGAAAGAAGAAAGAAAAGGAAAAGAAAGAAAGAACAGAAAGAAAGAAAAAATTATATTAGACTAACTCGTTATATACTTGTTATCAGGAGTAATTTAAGTAATACATGTTTAAGTAATTTCAATGTACAAAGTATTATAGAGATACAGAATATAATTATTATTACATATTATGATTTTCTTTTTTTTTAAAGATTTTTATTTATTTGTCAGAGAGAGAGAGAGCACAATCAGGGGAGCAGCAAGCAGAGGGAGAAGTAGGCTTCCCGATGTGAGGAACCTAATGTGAGACTTGATTCCAGGATCCCAGGATCATGACCTGAGGCAAAGGCAGATGCTTAACTGAGCCACCCAGGTGTCCCACATACTATGTTTTTCTAACAGCGTAAAATCTACAGAGAATTGAGTCAGAAATCTAGAGCTTAAAGAACGACCTTTATTTTACCCATAAATGCAGGCTGTTTCAAAGTTGTTTTCTCTTAGGTATTCTTCGGACATAAATGAAACAAATGGAGCAGGAGTGCCTTCTGGTGCAGTTTCGATACTACTTAAGATGACATATACCGATTTATAAAATTAAATATGTGTAAACATTAAAACCATAAGTATTTTGTGATAGTAATAACATTTATAAGTAAGGTGAAATTTCTAGAATCCGTAAAGAAGAAAAAAGTTATTAAAAATAGGTCACAAAAATTACTACAAAGCAGGCGCCTGGGTGGCTCAGTGGGTTAAAGCCTCTGCCTTCAGCTCAGGTCATGATCTCAGGGTCCTGGGATCGAGGCCCGCATCGGGCTCCCTGCTCAGCAGGGAGCCTGCTTCCTCCTCTCTCTCTCTGCCTGCCTCTCTGCCTACTTGTAATCTCTCTCTGTCAAATAAATAAATAAAATCTTTAAAAAAAAATTACTACAAAGCAAAAAACCCTGAAATGGTAATATAAAATACAAAATAGAGGGAAATTTTCACTCTAAGTGGTAGGCATAATATAGCCAGACTTTGAACAAATCATAAAAAGAAAAAAACTAACAGTCAAAAAGAAATGATACAAAGGACATGATTTGTATTAAAATGAGGAGGAGGTATTGCTTTTCTTCATTGTTAAAGTCTAATGTTTGATCAGACAGCGTTACAGGGGTGTAGGGAAACAGATGACGTTGCTGTAAATATAAATCAGCCTGATAAATTTGAGAGCAATTTGGCAATATATATATCAAAAGATACAATCTCAATATCCTTTGAATAACGATTTTAATTTTAGTTTTTATCATATGAAATAAACCTATATATGTCCTTGAAAATACATAAAAATTTCTTTTTTGCTGCAGTATTTGCAATCTCAAAAGAAAAAATTTAAATACCTTGCAATAGGGGACTGGTTATATTCATACCAGGAAATACCATATGGACCCGAAAATTTGAGATAAATCTCCAGTACTGATACGGAAAAATTGGTAAGTATATCCTTCAGTGAATAAAGCATGATGCAAAATAAACTGTGGCACATAACACATATCGTTATTTATATGGTATTCAGATGTTGGTACCTGTATATATATAGAACACAAGAAACTGAAGAGTGGTTATATGTGGGGAGGATGTATGGGATGGGGTAAAAACATTTTTTTTTTGTAGATTTTCTTCATATTTTAATTATTGCCTATCTTATTTCTCTAAAATACAATATTAAAATGGGAAGTTTCATGATAATTTTGACTAAACGTCCAAGAAATTCCCAACATTAAGTGGTAGGCCACATAAATAATAGAACTTGCAGAAGAGAAAATCAGGAGCTGGTTTTAAAACCCAAGTGTAGACAAGGGAGAATTTCTATATGAGAAAAATAATTTCTTTACAGACTATTGTATATGTGTAAGTTTACTATTGTAAACTTTGAGTCAGTTGAGGAGGGTCTCGTTGAATCTTCCTAGAGCTTGTCCTCTTTGGTTTATAAGAGGCAGTGGGATCCTGTCTGATTTACAGTGAAGAAATGAAAGGCCAGAGGCTGTGTCTAGAGCCACAGGCTATGATGGCAAAACAAGATGTAGTTCTGTTTGCTCTTATAATATGTTGGAATACATAGTGAGACCTCAGCATAAAGAGTCTGAATAGGGTTTTAGAATCATCTTGTCATCTTGTATAAAAGATGTATATATATACTTCTATATATAAGTATATATATTATATGCTTGTATAATATATATACTTATATATATACAAAGTATATATATGTGCCATCTTGTATAAAAGAACTTGATAGAAGTGTGAGAATTTCATTAAAACTGTATATAATTTGAGAACTGATTATTTCTTCCTGTGGTGAGTCTTTATCAATCCATTTATAGTGCTTCAATTTATTTAGATCTTATTTTGTTTTTATTTTACAATTTCCAAAACGCAAGTCTCATGTACATGTTTTGTTGAATTTATGTGAAAATACTCATATTTTTTGTTACTGTACTCCTTTGGATGTCTGGTAAGGGAGCCGTGATATTAGCATGACCCTGAGTACTCAGCTCCACTTTGGCCCACGTAGCTCCTCGATGAAGGGTCTCCGCCTGGCTGTCCAGGTGAGGCCTCCTCCAGATGCCGGTGATTGGGATCTCACGATCAGGTGTAGAATCTGCTGTTTACACGTGCTGGAGCACGTCATGGTCAGGTGCAGGCACTCAGAGTGTCCTTAAGTTCTTGCGATGGCACTTAAGGTGAAGTCTCCGGGAAGCAGCCTTCTGGAACATTTGGTGTGCAGACAATTGACTTTCTATACTGATGGTGCCTCAGTGTGCTGCTTTTTCACCCTCTTGCACTTAGCAACAATGGTACTGTTTTCAATTTCAGTTTCCAAGTATTTGTTTCAAAGGTATAGAAGTCCAGTCGCTTTTTGTATGTTAATCTCGTATACTGTGACTTTGCTGAATTAATTTGTTCTGAAACTCTATTATGTGGAATTTTCTACACGGATGATATATCATCCGCAAAAAGGGGTTTATTTCAACTTCTCTAATTTGTGTGCATTTGATTTCCTTTTCTTGCCCTATTGTATTGATTAGAACATGAAGAACATCTTAAAGAGCATTGATGACTGTGGGCACCCTTGCCTTGTTCCTGACCTTTGGTGGAAAAATTTCTTTCACAAATCATTTTTGTAAATGTTTTGTCTGCCTCGATTGATATTATGTTTTCTTTTTTAGCCTATTGATATAATGAATTACATTAATTAACTACAATTTTGAGGTAGCTTTGTATTCTTGGAAATAACACCACTTGGTCATAATTCATATTTTTTATTTATTGCTGAATTTTATTTACTAATATTTTAAGATTTTTTCATCCAGAGTCATGTGGGATATGGTCTGTATTTTTCTCTTTATGTATTGTCTCTCTCTGGTTTTGATAAATGATACAGACTTCATTAAATCAGTAGGAAAATGTTTCCTCTAATTTTTGGAAGAGATTGTGCAGAATTGATGTTAATTTTTTTTAAGTATTTGGTGGAATTTGTGAGTGAAACCACCTGGGCCTGAAGATTGTTTTTTGAGTGTCCTTCAATTAAAATTTCAATTTCTGAAATAGTCCTGGTGCTGTTTAAATGATCTGTTCCATATTTGGTGCATTGTGGCAGTTTGTACTTTTCCAGGAATTGGTCCATAACATTTAAGTTGTCAAATGTGAGTAGTTGCTTGTAGTATTACCTTATCATGCTTTGGTCATGTTTGTGTAGGGTTTTGTAGTGGTATCCTTTGTTTTATTGATTTTCTTTATTGCTTTTTTCTTTTTAATTCCAAAGCTCTTTGCCCTTATTATTATTTTCTTCCTTCTGATTGATTTGTATTTTAATTTGTTATTCTTTTTCTAGCTCATTAAGTGGTTTGAATTTTTTGAGATTTTTCTCTTTTCTACTATAAACATTTAATGTTCTACATTTCTCTGTGGGAATTACTTTAGCTGCCTCCAACAGTTTTTGATATATTTGTTTTCTTTTTTATTCAGTTCCATGTATTTTTGAAAAAAATTTGCTTAGACTTCATTTTTGATACCTGGTTTATTTAGGGGTGCATTTTTAGTTCCCAAGCAATTGGAGATTTTCCTGTTATCTTTGTGTTATTTCTAGTTTGATTCCACTGTGATCAGAACACATTCTATATGATTTTAATTCCTTAACATCTGTTGAGGTTTGTTTTATGGCCCAGCATATATTGGTATTTGTTTATTGCAAAGAATAGGCTGTTAATATGAGTGATTAGATCCTCTTTGTTGCTGGTATTGTTGGCTTATTCTCTATCCTTGCTGTTTATCTGTCTAAATGTTCCATCAATTGTGGAGATAAGGGTTTTTAAAGTCTCTAAATATGGCTGTAGAATTGTTTATTTCTCCCTTTGTTTCTGTCATATTTTGCTTCATATATTTTTCAGTACTGTCATTTGGTGCATACACATTTAGGATTCCTATATATCGACTAGTCCTTTTACCTTTATGTACTGTCCCTCTCTGCCCCAGTAACTTTCTTTGTCTGGAAATCTACTTTATTTGATAAAAACATGCTCATCGCTGCTTTATCTGATTAATGTTTTTTCACCCTGTATTATCAGCCAACCCCTATCATTATATTCGAAGAGAACTTCTTATAGACATCATATTGTTGGATCCTTTTTAAAAATCAATGTTGCCATTCTCTTTTACCTGGTTTATTTAAATGTAATTTTTGGTGGGTTAGGGTTTAAATTTGCCCCTTTATTTTCTCTTTGCTTTTTCTCTTTTGGGGTAGGGTATTTTTTTGTTTGTTTGTTTATATTTTACTACATACATGCTGGTTACTGGAACATTTGTTAAGAATTTCATTTTGTTTTTTTCATTTTGATCTATAGGGATTTATGTATGTCTTTCTCCCTCTCCCTTTCTCTACATGTTTTTCCCCCCATGTTTTCTCTTGGTATTATACTTTATATTGAAAACATAATCACATTTTAATGGAGTCAACATTTTATAAGTTCAGGTAAGTATAGAACCTTATCTTCCTTGTGCTTTTGTCTTCCTCCACCTATAATTTAATTGTCTTAAATATTTTCTTTGAAATATGCATTAGAGACTATTGTAATCTTTACAGAAAACTCCAAAGGAAGAGAAATATCTTTTGTATTTTCCCATATTTTGCTCTTTCCTTACTAATTCTTATTTTTTATTGCTCTACATTTCCTCCTTTTTTCCTTTCTGTACACATAATTTCTTTTAGGCATTCTTTTAGGATCGATCTACTGGAGAACATTTCTCTTAGGTTTCCTTCACGTGAGAATGTCTTAATTTACCCTTTTTTGTTTGTCTCTGTGAAGCCTTTGACCAACCTCTCCCTATTTCCTCCAATCCTCACCCTAGAATGGTGATTACCATTCTAGGCTCTATTTACATGAGTTTGGTTTTTTAGATTCCATACATTAATGATATTGCTATACAGTATTTGTCTTTTTCGGACTTACTTCACTTAATCAGCATAATGCCTTCAAGGTCCATCCATGTTGTTGCAAATGACAGGATTTCCTTCTTTCTCACGGTTGAATAATGTTCCATTATACATATGTACACACACACACACCCCACATTTTCTTCATTCACCTATTGATGGATTCTTAGGTTGTTCCCATATTTTAGCTATTGTGAATAATGCTGCAATGAACATGGAAGTATCTCTAGTATCTCTTTCAGATCCTGTTTTCATTTCCTTTGACTATATACCCAGAGTGGGACTACTGCATCATATCATAGCTCTATTTTTTAATTTTATGAGGATCCTCCATTCTGTTTTCCCTTCTGAAGTATATTCTGTTATACTTCTGAAGTATATTTTCACTTGATAGAGTATTTCTGTTTGACAGTTTCTTTTCTCAGCACTTTTTTTCCCCCTCTACACTTTATTTCTGAAGTATATTGTCACTTGATACAGAGTTCTTGTTTGACGGGGTTTTTCTTTTTTTTTTTCTTTTCTTTCCTCAGCACTTGAAAAATATGCCACTTCTTTTTGGCTTCAGTGAATTCTCATGAGAAACCCTCTGTTATTCAAATCCTTTATTCAAATTCTTTTCCCCCTCTGGTATTAAGGTTTTTTGTTTTGTTTTGTTTTTTCTTTTTCTTTTCCTCTTTTATTTTTCTTACTGGTTTCAAGAATTTTTCCTGATGCTTATTTTTTAGAAGTGTGACTGATGTATAATGGCTTACATTTATTCTGTATTATCCTGTTCAGGATTCTCTCAACTGTTGAATCTGAGCTTTATGTCATTTGCCAAATATGGGAAATATTTAGCCATTATTTCTTTAAATACTTTTTCAGGCCACTATCTTTCTTCTCCCCTCTGAGACTCCAATAACATGAATGTTAGATCTTTTATTATATTCCCACATGTCTCTGAATCTCTATTCATCTTTTTTTTTTTCCTTTAGTCTGTTTTCTCTCATTCAGTTTGGTTTTTTTTTTTTTTTTTTTTTTTTTTTTTTTTTTTTTTTTTTTTTTTTTTTTTTTTTTTTTTTTTTTTGGTATCATCTCAAGGTCACTGTTTCTTTTGTCTTCTCCATTCTGCTGCTGAGCCCATTCACTGAGTTTTTAGACTTTAACATCCAGGGATGAACAGAAAAGAATGACTCCTCACAGTTGGGCAGGTGGCCGGTAGGCTGCTGTGCTGCTGTGTTGGTTCTCGCTCCCTACTAGACCTCTGTTGCTAGTGTCCTATGTGAGTGGAGGATCATATAGGATATCCATATCACTGCTAGCAGTGGCATCCTCTGGAGAGAGGAGGGACCCATCACTGGCACATGGGGAACAAAGTATAGGCTTCCCATGTGATCTCTAGTGACATCACACTAGGGGCTCACTGCCACTCATATTGGATGAAAGTCTTAGTTGTATATTCTGACAACACCCTTATGGAAATTTGGTGTGCTGTCACATTCTGATGAATATGGACATCTGGGCGTTCCCCTGGGACTTGGGGACAGGGCTGGTGGTGGGGCCCTTTCCCCACCTCTGGTTTTTTTCTTTGGTGCTTGCCTGAAGTAGAGCGGTATCATTGAAAGTTTTCTGTCTTACTAGCCTGCACTTTTATGGGTCATTTTACTAGAAAGTAAAGCTTTTCTTAATTTCTTTATTTCTTTCCTTCTTTCTTTTTTCTTTTTTTTCTTTTCTTTTCTTTTCTGTTCTTTTCCTTTTCTTTTCTTCTTTTCTTTTCTTTGTACCCATTGACATTTCTAGGTGGGTGCCTTCACCAGTACTCATCCATTCAGTCTGATATATATGAAGCCAAAAAAAAAAAAAAAAAGAAATCTAGAGAAATCACTCCTGTTTGGGACCTCAGGACATGATCCACACTTTTCTCTCTACTTTTGTCTTTTGACTCTTAAGGAACAAACAAACAAAACACACACACACACACACACACACACACACACTCACACTCACACACAAAACCCCAAGTCAATTCAGTTAGCTAATGGGCAAAGAACATAGACATGTTACTGAAGATGATATACAGATGGAAAGTAAGCTCATGAACGGATGTCTATCCTCAATAGCCATTAGGGAATCGCATCTATTACATCAACAAAATGAAACATACATAAAGTGGTATAGTCACTTTGAAAATTAATCTGTCAGTTTCTTTTAAAAAATAGGTAAAAAGACACTTACTGTATGACCCAACAATCAGACTCCTGGACTCCTATTTTTGAGAAATTAAAGCACATTACAATCTGTCTGTGAATGTTCATAGCAGTTCTATTTATAATAGTCAAACCCTGGAAGCATTCAAAATGTTCCTGGAGAGAGGAATGACTAAACAGTCTCTGCTACAGCTACCTCATGGAGTAGTACTATTGATACATGCAGCAACTTAGATGGACCTCAAGGGTGTTATTCTGAGTGAAGAAGCCATTTCAAAAGGTCACATACTATTTGATTCCATTTATATAACATTCTCTAAATGATAAAATTATAAAGATGAAGAACATATTATTAGTAGTCAGGATTTAAGAATGGTCTGTTTAGTTTCCTGTGGTTCCTGTAACAAGGTATAGGTTTCCCTGCTATCCAAAAGTAGAGTGTTCCTATGAAACCTTTCATAAGCCCAAATGGCGAAAAGTGAAGGAGCATTTAGCTTTAATATACATGGGAAACTTTTTGAGCATTTCCAGACCCCCCTCCAAAAACCTCTCTTAGACTTTTCTGACACTTTAGGACACATCTTACTAACGGATGCACAAAATCAATCGAGATAAAGCACAGATGCTCACAGACACCGTCCACAGCTATGGTAGCTTGATGCTGAGTGTAGTAACCAGGGAACGAGGTTGGTGACACTCTCGCTGCTCAGGTGTGTGTTGCCTCTGTGAGGGCTCACTCCAAAACAAATGCTGAATAGTATTTTCCTTTTTTCTTTTTTTAAGAGAAAACTCTGTTTGGATTTCTTTCAATCAGCAAAAATAGATACTAATGTAGTTCCTTTAGAAAAGTGTAGTGGCATCCAGAGAGGCGGTGGTGGGAGGATAAGTGAAAGGGGTTTAAGAGTACTCTTATCATGATGAGCACTGGGTATCAAATAGAATTGTTGAATCACTATATCGTACACATGAAACTAATAAGCACTGTTATGTTAACTATACCAGAATTGAGAAATAAATAAATAAATAAATAAATAAATAAAATAAAGACAGAGTGGCATAAATTGAACTTTCGAAAAGCAGGGGATATCTGTACCACAAACTAGGCAGCTTAAAACGACAGAAATCTATCCACACAGTTCTGGAGGCTAGAAGCCTGAACTCCAGGTGTCACCACCATTCCCTCTGGAGTTACTGAGAAAGAAATTTCTCCATGCCTCGCCTACCTTCTTGTGGCTGCTGACAACCCTCGGCTTTTCTTGACTTGTTGTATAACTCCAGTCTCTGTCTTCATGTGACTTTCTTCCCTGTGTTTTTATGTATTTTCTCCTCTTCTCATAACGGCACGAGTCATTAGATTTAGGTTCCATTCTAAATATAGCATTTATTCATCTAAAAATCTTTAACTAATTCTTTCTGCCAAAACCTATATCAAATAAAGACACATTCTTTAGGTTCTGGGAGGAAATAAATTTTCGAGGTCTGTTACTCAACCCAATAGAGCTGGCGAGGGGGAAATGGGGCCAATGTGCCGATAAAAGGGTAGAATGTGGAAGATCTTTGCGATGATAAAGCATAGCTGTATCTTGATTGTATTAAGGGTTACATGAGTCTACACATATGATAAATGACATAAAACTTTTAAACATTCATTGTAGGAATACCAATTTTCTGGATTTGATACTTTGTTATAATTGTGGAAGACCTAGCCTTGGGGAAAAATGGTATAGAATGCATGGGACCTATATGTATTCTCTTTGTAACTTCTTGTTATTTCAAAATGAAAGTTACAAAAGAGGACCTGGCAATTTTCTTATGGATGACAACTTTCCCATAATTATGTGTAAATATTTTTTGCTTTCTTTTGTGTTTAATATAAGAAAGAGGTGATCTCTGCCTCTTGAGGTAAGGAAAAAACACATTGATAATTGCTAAAATCTATCATGAGTCATATGTTTAATACTATAATAGATTGCTTATGTTGTCACAGAGTATATACATTTGCTCAGAGTGCTGTAGGGATGAGGTCCAATAATTGCCTTACTGGCTGCTCCTGAATTGAATATCAGGCCTAGAGTGTCATTGTCTATATAATGAAGCTAAATTAAAACCCAAATTAACTGTGAAGTGTCATAATGCATCTTATGTAGTCAAAACTCTTTCCTACCCTCAAACTGATTTATTTAAATTTAATGGGTTTAGTTGAAAAGAGGATGATAGAACGATTGCAGAGTTTTAAAAGCACAGAAGCTTCTCCCTAAAGGTAAAAGGGGAACATATGCAATCTCTTTATTTGCATAAGCCTTTTACAAAATAGAAGAAATAGAATGTTGTCTACGGAAAATTATTAGCACTAGGAATTTACACAAAAAAAAAGAAAGAAAGAAAAGAAGGAAAACCTTCAATGGTAAGCATGTCATTTAAAGTGATTTAAATGTTATTACTGAAAGAATTATTTGAAAGCTATTTTTCTTACTAAATTTTTTTGAATCTCTAAAATACATAGAAGGACTTTCTGTGGCTTAAAGCCACGTGATAGCTGTATTTAGGTAACTGATTGCCAGGTGTCTGTTCTGTTAAAATGAGATTCCTCCTCCTCTGTCCACCTCGGATTTAACACAAAAATATGTTACTAAGGGGAATTTAGACCTAATTAGGATTGACACTTCTTTTCACAGAAAACTTCCATAGGTAGAATCAAAATGTCATATGGGAAATAAAGCTGTAAGAGAACGGAACTGCAAAGAGGGGGAAAAAGTCACAACTTGGGTTATAGATCATTTGTGAAAATGATGATGCCATTTTCTAATTAGAGTTGACTCTCAGATTTTGTATTTATAGACAGAAATGAGCCATGAATTATTATTTTGAACTATCATTCTTAATCTCAGTGATAGCAGGCTTACAATGAATTTTTTAAGTGATACTTTTTCCCACTTAGTATCATAACATAAATATTAATATCAAGAATAGTACCCTACAGTTATCTAATGTTTTCAATGTCTAAACACCAAAAGATATTTTACAGATTAAGTGCCTTATCTTTGTGGTAGAATTCACTAGAAATTTAAAAGCAGTTACAGTACATTGCAAACTGAGGTGAACTGTATAATTATTTTTCAAAATTAAATTGAGTTAAAATGGCCAAGATAAAATAATTAAGGAAAAATGTTAAATATAATTTACAGATAAATATTGAACCATATATTAAAACCATTGCATTAGATAAGCCATTTCAAATTTTTAGAATGTTATTTAGGATTCAAATGTTTCAGCACCATTATTATTGCCAGTTTATTGACTGTGTTATTCAGCTCAGGTTGCTATAACAAAATACATACTGATCTGTGGCTTAAACAACAGACATTTTTTCTCACAGTTCTATAAGAACAAGGTCCTGACAAATTCAGGTTTTGGGAAGGACCCTTTCCCTAGCATGTAGAGAGCTACCTTCTTGCTGTGTGCTCATACAGCCTTTCCTCAATGCTTGCTTGCAGAGAGAGATCTCTCTGCTTTCCTTTTCTTATATGGGCACTAATCCTTTCATGACATTCCTATTCTCATAACCTAATCTAAACCTAATCCCATCTCCAAATACCCCCATGTGATGGTATTTTCCACGTCAAAATAAATCTCTTAATTTATAATGCTCTGTTTAACACTTACTTTATAGTAAAATTATTTAGGTGTTGGTCTCCATCACTAGTCAGCTCCTTAAAACTGAAGACTGAATTATTCATATCCGTTTTCCCAACTGTCTAGTGCAATGTCTGGTGCATCTGACAGCCTTTTGTTCCAGACTGCCTCCTCAAAGATATTTTTAAAGCAAACAGCTTTGGAAAATAAAGATAGTGTCTTCTTCCAGACCAAGGGCATATTTTTTGTACTGTCCAGGATAATAAAGATTATGTCTGCCTCCCAGGCACAGGACAGATTTGCTTGCAGCCCATTATAAAAAATTTAACTCCCCTAAATGCAGGGTTCCTCAGCTTCGATTCAAACACACTGCATGCTCAGTATCTCTCTGGACTACTTCATGCCTTCCCCGTGGGATTTGGGTTGAAAAAGAATTATGTAAATTTGTAGTTCATGGATTTCTCTGTGCCCATGGGTAATTAAGTTTTTTGGCTCTCTCCTAGGAATCCCAAGTCATTGAGCATCCATAAAACTATGGCAGGCTGACTTATCAACATTTAAGTAGAGTAAAATCTCAGACCCTACACATTTATTGATGTTAGGTACACAGTAGATGTTTATTAAATGTATTTTATTGAATTGTGGATGGAAAAAGGGGGGGAAAAGCCCACTCAATCATGAAGTCCACACTTCCTTTCCTACAATTAACACATGAGAAATCTGATATTCAGAAAAGTTAAGTGACTTATTCTCTGAGGTGATGACTAAATCATATTTTTGTGATTACTTAATTTGTGGGTAATTCTTAAATTTTGTCATTTTTGTTTTATTCAAAATATTTAATGAATTTTATGATCATGTAGAAAATGACTATAAATGGATTTTGCCATGTGATGTCAGTTCTGATGTTTATTATTTACATTTACAATCACATTGGCACCGTAATGTGCACCTTTAATTATTCAGGATAATGCAAAATGAAAAAAAATGATTCATTAGGCACATCATATGAATTCATGATAAGACGTGGCCAAGTTTTTTAGTAGTTTAATGAGAAAAAAAGGTGAAATAATTTTTCAAGTGGTCCATGATAGGATAGGATAAGCATATACATCTTGGCGAATCTGTATTAATACATTAAATTAATGTTATTGATTCAAATTTTATTGATTTTTAAATTATGATTATATTCAATTGGTAATTTTGTATGTGTATTTTTAACTTGTATGACGTATGGACATGAGATATCTATACTTATATTTTTAAATGTAGGTGATATTATATTCTAAGAATCTAAATTAACAGGGAACATTCACAAGAAAGTTGTCTCAAGAAGTCTGTATATGTACATTAATTTATATTTCAGAAACTCTACTCCAAGCCACAAAGCCAAACGCATAACAAAGATTTTTTACATCAAGATTTTCCCAAGATGTTTCCATTGTGTCATTTTGATCCCTTTATCCTTTACTATTTCTAGAATAATGGAAAAATAATAGAAGAATAATTGAAAAATATCCTCATTGTCTATTAAACATTGATGTAGTGAAACTTAATTTCAGAATCTAAAGCTATTTGGTTCTGAAAACTTGTAAATGGTCTGGTAATTGTGATTCAGATGTTTGAAGTTCCACTGACAAAAGGATATGGCAATAATATATGTCACCGCCTTATTATTTACTCTATATTGCAATGTTCTTGAATGCAGATCTGTGAAAATCAACATATAGATAAATTTTATACAGTCCATTTATTTTCTCATAAGATCATAAATTAATCACATAATTAATATTCTCTCCTCTTATTCAAAATATTTAAAGTTAAAAGTGGTAGTTTTGGATAGAACCCCACCTTTTAGTAAAGTTAGTATATTTTTTCTTTGATTTATTCATTGAAATTATTATTTATCACATATAGTGTTTGTTACTCCATGCTCCTTCTTTGTGATAGAAGTTTTTATCCCCAGACTTCTTCCCCCTATCTCTGTTATGCTCTTTCTTACTTTTTGTTGTTACTATAATTACAAAATGGCAGAATAAATTAAAACATCCTTAGGACTGAGTCTTAATTTATATAAAAATGTATACAAGTATATTTTCAAGTTCTGGTATTTTAAATTGATTTTACGTTTTGAGATTTAATCCATGACTTTGAATAATATGACTTACCCCACAACAGTGATGACTCTTTTCAGTGACAGAGCCAGAAAGAATTGATCTTTTTAGCTCAAATGTTAAACTTTAAGATTTATTTTCTTTAAAAAGGACATTTTATCACTTCTTCTCCCTCTGACCTTCTCCCCTCTCATGCTCTCTCTCTCTGTGTAAAATAAATTAATTTAATTTAATTTAAAAAAAAATGCTGTTGCCTTCTAAATAGTATACATCTTAACAACAGAACCCTGTCAAGGAAACCTGAGTTAGCTTAAAGTCGTGTGGAGAATTTCCAGCACTTCTTACATTGGACTAAAGCTGGTTTCTTAAGCCAAATTCTTATGTACTGAAAAAATCAGAAGTCATTTAAAAGGAAACAGAAACCTAACTACACCTTTGTTTGAACAATAAATATAATAATATAATAAATCTGCATCATTGGATTCTAATTTTGGGGATTCAGAATCTATTGATTGCTTATTGATTATAGAAACCCATGCAACTTAATATCAACAAAACTGATGGAAATAATATTTAACTGTTCTTAAGTCCTAGGAGGTGGCCGAGGAAAGGTCCGAATGGCCTTGGTGATTCATTTTCTTACTTATTTTGAGTTTTGAGGAGAACCTACTTAGCAGATGGGTTTAGTTCAAGAGAATAAGCTGATGCTAGCAGTTGTGTTCTGAAGGCTGACCCGTTCTATCAGGCCACTTCCTTGACAGGAAAATTTCTTTTGTTACAATTCACATTGATTTCCCTCTTCCACCTTGTTCCTATAGATATGTAAAGCAGTATGGAGACAGTTTTGTTTTCCACTGGGGCATTGGCCATGATGTAAGTGGATTATTTTTGCTTAATTTAAGGAAATAATTGGGTTCCCTAGATATATCAGTACACTTCTCTACTATTTATTTTAATCTAATAGAACTCTTTCACACATGTACCGTTCACACATAACTACCACCAGCAACAAAAACAATGACAAATGCTATTTGGTGTCAGAATAGGAAAAAGCTATAAATGTAATCTTAATATACATGAATGAAATTACATACCGGTTTTATCTAATTTTTTTTAGGAAAAGCATAGCAATTGATAAGGAACTCATGTCTGTCTTAGAGATGTTCAGGAGAAATCATGGGGTTAAATTCTGTAAACATCCTAATCAGACCTTCAGATAGTATTAAGTAGTAGAAATATTACTTTATCCTTGGACTTCTTTTTATGGAGTATGTGTAGGTTGCTCAAGGTAAATAAATTTTGAGTTAATTTATGGATCATGACCTACTGGAAAATGTCAGTGTCTATTCCATAATTTTTTTGGTAAAAAAGTATTAATCTTTAATAATTGAAATAGCTCTCTTTGTATAATCGATGCCCTGCCATGCATTATTTAAGTCTTCAAATATTGTGTCTGGGCCAGAGCTTATCCTTATGCTCCAGGGAAGAATCTGACAGTTCTAGGTTTCTGCATGTTTTGCCTGTGCCTCATGATTTTCTATATTCTCATTTTTAGTCAAGTTTGATACCAGAAAGGATATCTGATTCATATGAGTGTGGTTTGACAATCAGACCCTTTGCATTATTTTAGTTACATTTTGAAAGAGGTGGTCTTTCAAATAAGAATTGTTCTTTGTTCAGAGAAATGATTAATGTTGGTATTCTAGCTACTATGGCAGTCTAAGGGGAAGACTTCCTAAGGGGAAATGTGTTTTAGGAGACCAGTGCTCTAACCCCTGAGCTACGGAGCCAGGGAAATGTGTTTTTTTTTTTTTTTTTTTTAATTTTATTTTTATTATTTGCCCAAGGGGTACAGGTCTGTGAATCATCAGGCTTACATCTTTCACAGCCCTCACCAAAGCACAAACCCTCCCCAATGTCCCTAACCCATCCACCCTATCCCTACCCTCCCACCCCCCAGTAACCCTCAGTTTGTTTTATGAGATTAGAAGTCTCTTATGGTTTGTCTCCTTCCCCATCCCATCTTGTTTTAATATAGAGGGATCACCGTTTCTTACGGGGTGACCCTCGGTGTCTTAAAAGTCTTCCAACTTGCTGAAAGAATGTATGTTTAGTTTATTGGATACATGGTATAGGCTGAATCTTTTGCAGACGTAATGCTATTCATTCATAATAACAAACACAAGAGTTTCATATTCCCTTTTGAGATTTAAGAAAACTGAAGCTCAGAGAGGCAAGCAAAATTTTATTTGGGAATATTTGTTGTTTTCAATGAATGGGAGATCCTCCTATTCAGTGATATTTAATACTGTGTGTCAACCTGAGTCATGGTATATTCAGACATTCGGTTAGATGTTGTTTTGGGATGTGTCTATGAGGGTGTTTCCGGGTGAGATTAGCATTTGAATCAGCAGACTGCTTAGAGCAGTTTGCCCTCCCTAATGTGAGTGGGCATCATCCAATCTACTGAGGGCCTGGATAGAACAAAAAGGTGAAGGAATGGGTTATGGACATTGGGGAGGATTTGTGCTATGGTGAGTGCTGTGAAAGGTGTAAGCCTGATGGTTCACAGACCTGTAACCCCAGGGCAAATAAAAAAAAAAAAAGGTGGAGGAAAGGACAGTTTGCTCTCAGAATGATGTTTTAAACTGGGAAATCCATCTTGTGTCCTTGGACTGGACTTTTATCATAGGTGTTCTTAGTTCTTAGGTATGCAGACTGAAATTATACCATTGGACTTCATGGGTTTCTAGCCTGCAGTCAGCAGATTGTGGAACTTCTCCACATCAGAATCATATGAACCAACTCTATAAATTTCTTAAAGATAGATATAGTTTTAAATCTATGTTAATATGTATCCTTTCGGTTCTTTTTTCTCTGGAGATTTTAGTAATGAGAGTGCTTCTAGAGGAACAAAATATTAAGGATGGGTTTTATGAATTGGCTCTTTAATCTGATTAGATTTAAAGATTTTAATGCCGTTTCTAGTAGTAAGAGTTCTAGTAGTCCATAGCATAAACTTGTAATAGAGACACATGCAAAATGTCTGCATTGGATGCTTCTGATCAACCATTATAAGCAAAGAGTTGGTTAACTGTGTGTATGTTACTTTTATTTTTTTATTTTTTATTTTTTTTTTAGATTTTATTTATTTATTTCACAGAGGGAGAGAGATCACAAGGAGGCAGAGAGATAGGCAGAGAGAGGGGGGGAAGCAGGCTCCCTGCTCAGCAGAGAGCCCGATGCGGGCCTCGATCCCAGGACCCTGAGATCATGACCTAAGCCGAAAGCAGAGGCTTTAACCCACTGAGCCACCCAGGCACCCTGTATGTTACTTTTAAACATTTGTGGAAAACTACGGAACATAAGATCAGGTTGTTACTCCTAATGTCACTTAACAAGGTGATGAAAGGGAAGGATGAGCTCAGGGATTTGAATTTCTAGTACAAGTACCACATAGATGATGTAAAAGCTTTTATTGTTTCCTGGAGGAGACCCTTATCTCCTATAGTTTCAGGGATCTGACTGCTGAAGATCAAATGCAGAATTTCATCCAGCACTGGCTAAATTACAACACAAGTTAAACTCATAGTCTCACGGTATATCTCCTGGTAAAGTGACAGTATTGATTAGGAAAGAATGCGACCTGGTAAGCAGTAACAGGGATGTGTAGGAAGACCTTGATGAAGTTATAAATGTTGAGCCTCTAAATTCTGATGGGTTTTTTTTGCCAGTGAAAGAGGCCTCCCAATGACCAGTGATGTCAGCCTCTTCATCCCTGTCATTGGAGCCTGAAAGAATTAACATTACATTTTCTGAAGAAACTGTAATGCACCCCCCAAGTTGCCAAGCAAGATTCCCATCACCCTTCTTTGCTTCTAGACCTATTACTAGATTCAAGTCCTAGCAAGCCCTTAAGTGTGAGGTATGACGATTAACCCATGAGAAGGTTCATTTCACTCCAAAAAAAACTGCTCGTGTTTCCTAATTTATACAGACAGAAATTAAGGGAACATGTATAGGAATGGATACTAAAGGTGTGGGATAATGGTAGAAGAATATAAAGTTGAATCAGTCCAGATTTATTGATATGGGCTCAGTAAGCAGAGATTCTGCATTTTATATTGCAAGTTGGGGAATTAGGAAGGGCTCTGAAGCTTGTTTAGTTAGTTGGCTGAAACATGGGCCAAAAGGTGGCCCACATGACTAATTGGAATGTGGGATCTAAATGGGCTTAATGTAAAGGAAGGGATTTAAAAGCTTAGGGTTATTGAATTTTAGAGTAGATTTGTCATTTAAGACCTGCTCACCCATACTGAGTGTCCAGAAGACATAGCTTTTACTAATACTGGAGAAATAAACTTATGATGGAATTCCTGGCATCCTTGAATAGCTCTCTGTGATTGTTTTTCTCTCTGTGCCAGACCTCAGAGTGAGAACAGTAGCCAGTGAGTTAGGAAACCTAAATGTAATAGAAATAATTGGATCCCAGGATGATGGGGGCACTCAGTTGCCTAAGGCAAGGTAAGTGTGGTTAGCATAATGGACAGCAGAGTCAAAGCAGCAATCAGAATAGACAGGCTCACGTAGATCTATTTCTTGGTTAGTTGATTATGGTGTTCCTAGAAGTGAAATAGAGAGGAGATCTGCTAAATTCTTACTTGATCTTTATAAGCAGAAAAATTCTAGGATAAGTGAACAAAAGTCTAACCTGAATCATAAAACAGAGAGTCATGGCTTCTTAATCAAGTCCCTGACTTGATACAGGTTGCAGACCCAGAATCCCTGAAATGAAGGAGAGGATGGGTCTCCTTGAGGATGGACTTTGGTAAACTATTGAGCATGTACACTGTGAACCTTTTCCTAGTCCCCTTTGGGGACTACTAGACACCAGCTCTAAACTGACACTAATTCTAGGAGACCTAAAATGTAACTGTGGTCCATAGTCAGAATAGGAGCTTGTGCAAGTCAAGCAACCAATGGAGTTTTAGCTCATGTTCTTCTTACATTGGCATACCACTCATCTTCTAGTTATTTCTCCAGTTCCAGAGTGCATAATTGTAACAGATACATTTTGCATCTGGCAAAATCTCCACAATTGGCTCCCTGACCTGTGCAGCAAGGAACTATTATGGTGGGAGAGGCCAAGAGGAAGCCACTATAAATGCCTCTACTTAGAAAAATAGAAAATCAAAAGCAATTCTACATTTGTGGGGGGATTACAGAGATTAGTGGCACTATCAAGTACTTGAAGGATGTATGAGTGGTGATTCCCATCACATCCCATTCAATTCAGCCTGTACAGAAGACAGAGAGATCCTGAAAAATAACAGTAGATTATTATAAGTTTTATCAGGCAGGGATTCCAGTTGCAGCTGGTGTACCAAATGTGTTCTCATTGTTGAAGAAATAAGTGCATATCCTGGTACCTGTTATGCAACTATTGATTTTCTCTCTGTCTCCTTTACCTTTACAAAGAGCACTTCACTTCTGACACTCTGGTCACCAAACATAGGGAGATTTTTGCCTCACAGAAAGCAATTCTCTGTCAAACCAGATGGGTGCCTTAGAATCTGTTTCTGTTCAGACACTATGTGCCTGGAGATAGCATCAGTTCCCCAATTCAGATGCCAGTTGCAACGAGTAGGTCACCAGGTAACCCACAACTTCTGTCTGATTTGGCTACACATCCAAGGCTTCCGGTGACCCCTCCTCAAGATCAGTTAATTTGCTAGAGCTGCTTACAGAATCAGGGAAATTCTTACCTTTCCCAAGTTAGTAAAGAACATGATAAAGGATACAGATAAGCTTCCAGTGAAGAGACACAGTATAGTGAGTTCTGGGAGGGTTCCAAGCACAGGACCTTCTGTCCACATGAAGGTTGGGTGTGTCACTCTCCCGGTGTGCTGTGTTTATCAACACAGAAGCTCTCTGAACCTGTTACTTTGGGGATTTTTATGGAGGCTTCCTCATGTAGGCATGCTAGATCATTAACTCCATTTTCAGACCTTCCCCTTTTGAAGAAAGGGGGAAGCAGGACTGAAAATTCCAAGCTTCTGATTGTGGCTTGGTCTTTCCAATAACCACCCCTCATCCAGGAGCCATTTAGGAGCCCAGTCAGGCTTGCTTTATTAACACAAAAGACACTCCTGTCACCCAGTAAATTATAAGGGGTTTCAGGACCCCTGTCTCAGACGAGGGTCAAAAACCAAATATTAGAACAAAAGATCCTGCTAGTGTTCTTGTTTATTTTTTTTTTAAAGATTTTATTTATTTATTTGACAGAGATCACAACAAGTAGGCAGAGAGGCGGGCAGAGAGGAGGAAGCAGGCTCCCTGCCAAGCAGAGAGCCCGATGCAGGGCTCGATCCCAGGACCCTGAGATCATGACCTGAGCTGAAGGCAGAGGCTTTAACCCACTGAGCCACCCAGGCGCCCCCCTGCTAGTGCTCTTATCACTTAGGGAATTTCAAGGGTTTTAGGAGCTCTGTGCCTGGTTCTGGGGGCAGAGACATATGTGTGTGTGTATACATATGTGTGTGTGTACATATAAATATATATGTATATTCTATTATTTCACACTTCTTGATACGTCTACAAGGATAACACTGGTCCCAATAGCCTTGGAGCATGCCCAATATTCATTCCTACTGACTTGGGGGTCTGTCTTATTTTCTAGTTATTGAGGCCCCACCCTTGGCAGCTGCTCTGCTAGATCACTGGTACATGAGTTTCTTGGACTTTCAACACTTTTTTCCTCCCTGGAAAGCATTTCCCTTTGATATATTTTCTTTATTTCTTGGGACAGTATTCCTCGGTCAACATCAAATGGGGGTGGGGGGAAAAAAGCAAGTTTACTGATTAAAAACAAAGCAAACACACACACATTCACTGGGAAGTATTTATGTAGAAATATTATTACCTTTACATATAAAAAATAGTTTCATAAAATGTGGACTTGATCTCTAACATAAATTTAAGCCTAAGAAGTTGTTATTATAATTTCACATTAGTACCTCTCTTCTGCACAATTATTTCTGACTTGGATTAAGGCAGCAACTTATAGTCATTGTTCATATAATTCTAATCAATACCAAAATCCTACAATGAAAGGGAGAAAACAGTAAATTTTTTTAAAGGATAAGATGTAATCATGATACTCATAACATTACTAGGAAACCAATAAAATTTCCTACCATAAATTATACTGAAACTTTTTATTTATAAATACTACAAGCAGGATGGTCATAAATTTCACGGAACTAGAAAACTATGAATGATCCATCTGGCTAAGAAGAATGTCAAATTCTTTAACAATTCTTTCTAAAATTAAAAAAAAACAGTTTCAAATGGTTTCTTTTCAAATTCTGCTAAAAATGAAATATTTTCATTTTAGCTATTATTTTTCCTTTGTCTAATAAAGGAGTTTAATTTCAATCATTAATTTCAGCCTCTCCCTTCTAAGGGTAGGGCAAACACTGTTGAAAGTAGGGAAGAATAACTAACAGTCTGAAGAAACCATGAGAAATATATGTTTTCTCTTCCCTGAAAATGCAAAATCTTAGTAGCTTTTGTATCTGTTACTTTATAACAAGCTATATGTAGTCAGGGAAAACAGGAAACTGCATTATTAGACATGCATGAATAGTAGTCAGCTTGTTAGATTGTATGCAAGGTAAACCTCGTATCAAGTAATACTTATGAAATTCAAACGTAATTTGAAATCACCTGGGAGAAGGGAAGCCCCGAGGAGTTGATTTAATTGGTCTTGGGTATGATCTAGGCATAGGATATATGAAAGGCTTCCAGGTTATTCTACTCTAAATCCAAGGTTATGAGAACCAATAAAGCTATGTGTAATTTTGATTATTTCAATTTCAATTGAAACATTTTAGATGAAAGATAAATAATTATAATTGTAAATAAACATATCTCATTTTCACATGTGATTCAGCTTCAACTTGGATCAGAAAAATGATTAAAAATGAAGCCCAAAATGAACATATAGTGTCATGCCTGTTTAAGTAAAATGTATTTAATATAACTTCACAGATACTAAAATGTTTCAAATATTAATTTCTACATGAAAATAAATATGATCCTGTTTGAGATTACTGTTTTCTAAGTGTTGAATATTGAGGGTTTTTAATTCATATTTCTTTCTTCAGGTTGAAAGATATTGTGGAACACAATAGAAAAAAGAGAATGTAAAACAATAGGAAAAAGACAGGTTAAATTGGTATTGCTAAACAAGCTCACAGGAGAAATTCTTTGTAGTTTTGTTTAGGCAGTGAAGCTTAAACCTTCTGTCAGAGGCTAGTAAAATGCAATGCATTTTAATTTTGACTTTATTACAATTAATTGGTTTATTTTCATACAGTTTTCTCTCTATGCGTAGGCTATTTTACATGATTTCAATAACACTCCATATGCAATTTGCAGCCTGATAAAATAATATATATTATACAGTGCAATTAACAATAATTCTCCAGAGAAATACAACAACTTTTGGAATTAATTGAAAAAGTTGGGTCATAATTGTATATGCAATGAATTTAGCTATAATTTACATTTGGTTAGACTTCTCGTAGATAATTTTAAATATAAAATAATTTTAAGGATTTTTTTTAAAAGTTCTTTTTCTATTTTCCTATATTTGCTATTATTTTCTCTATCTTTAGAGCAGGAGTAAGAGGTTAACAGAAAGGAAATAAGGAGAAGTTATGGAAATAATAAATATATTTAGTCATTAATAATCCATGAGCCATACCAAGTAACTTGGGTGTCTACATTAGGAATGTGTTTTCCATGAAGATTTGCTTTCCACCAACTCTCCTATCATAGGAATGCAAAAAATAAATGTGTGAGTAAATGAGTATATATTTTGATTTTTGTATCTTGTCTTAAAATAAAATATGAGTAACATAATGTAGAGATGATACATTGATGCAAGTTACACTTGACATTTTTTAAATAGGGTGTGCAGGAAAAGGAACCCTTATGTACTATTGATGGGGATGCAAACTGGTACAGCCACTGTGGAAGACAGTATAGTGGTTCCTCAAAAATTAAAACTAGAACCACTCTACAGTCCAGTAATCATACTACTAGGTATTTACCCAAAGAATACAAAAACGCCAGTTTGAAAAGATAAATGCACCCCTGTGTCTATTGCAGCATTATTTACAGTAGACAAAGTATGGAAGCAGCCTGTGTCCATTGATAGGTGAATAGATAAAGAAAAAGTGCCACACACACACACATATATATAGACACAATGGAATATTATTCAGTCATAAAGAAGGATGGAATCTTGGGGCACCTGGGTGGCTCAGTGGGTTAAAGCCTCTGCCTTTGGCTCAGGTCATGATCTCAGAGTCCTGGGATCAAGGCCCGCATAGGGCTTCCTGCTCAGCAGGGAGCCTGCTTCCCCCGGGGCCCTCTCTCTGCCTACTTGTAATCTCTCTCTCTCTCTCTGTCGAATAAATAAATAAATCTTAAAAAAATAAGGATGGAATATTGCCATTTGCAACAACATGGAAGGAGTTGGAGAGTATAATGCTAAGCAAAACAAGCCAGTCAGAGAGAGGCAAATACCATATAATTTCACTCATATGTGGAATTTAAGAAACAAAACAAATGAAAAAAAGAAAAAAAAAACAAACCAAAAAAACAGACTCTTAACTATAGAGAGCAAACAGATGGTTACCAGAGGGTAGGTAGGTGGGGGCATTGAAAAAAATAAATAGGTAACTGGCATTTAAACAAGCATGGTTTATAGGGTCTAACAATAAAGTATCTGGGTCAATGACTTCACTGATCATCCTTTGTACAACATGTACAGTGCTGTATTTATTGCAAAACACAATGATTAAGAAATTTAATTATTAACTCTATATAATGCAACTTCATATATAATTTAAAAATTTGTCACCCTCACCTCCTTCACTTCAAAGGTGTTTGAATTAAGAAGGCTTCATTTGGGAAGGAAATTACATTAGTTTTTTCATTTCATATTTTTCATCCTAGCATTATTTTGCATTTGACATGTAGAATGTTTTAAAATAAACTTTGTAGACTTCTGTTATATGTAGATAAACGATACCAACTGAGTCTCAGATATCCATTTTTCAACCTGCTTATCTGTTCATTTATTTGTCTGTTTATTTATATGCTTACATATATATACACATATATACATATATGTGTGTATGTGTATATATATATATATATATATATATATATATATATTGGGGAGGTTGCAGAGGAAGAGGGAGAGAGAGAATCTTAAGCAGGCTCCACCTCTAGTGCAGAGCCCAAGGCCAGGCTCCATTTCACAATCCAGAGATCCTGACCTGAGCCAAGATCAAGAGTTAGATGATTAACCAACTAACCCACCTAGGTGCCCCAAGACTTTGAAATTAAAAAAAAAAAAAATTTCCTGTTTAACCTTTTCATTAGTGTTCCACTATTTTTCTTTATTTTGCAATTGCTGATCTAGATTTCAGCAGAATTCTTCCATTTTCTTTTCTTTTTTCTTTTTTTTTTTTTTAAGATTTTATTTATTTAGTTGACAGAGAAACACAGCTAGAGAGGGAACAGAAAGGGGAGTGGGAGAGGGAGAAGCAGACTTCCTGCTAAGCAGGGAGCCTGATGCGGAGCTCGATCCCAGGAGCCTGGGATCGTGACCTGAACCTAAGGCAGATGCTTAACGACTGAGTCACCCAGGCACCCTAGAATTCTTCTATTTCCTAATTATTCTTTGTTTTTCTAGCAGTAGCTTCATTCTCCTTTAATGCTGTCTTGAGCCTTAGTGATTTATAAAGAAATTATTGGATGTATTTTCAGTGCAGTACTGGGCTTGACATTTCTCTCTCAGGTTATTTTGCAACCCTTCAGCCCATGACTAGCTTGTAGAATTTGTCTGGAAGAGATGCAAATACTTTCTTTCCAGGGGAGGAAACAACCCTGTGATTACATTGTGTGGCCTTATTGGATATTAACTAGTTTTTTAAATCTAATACAATAATCTTATCCAACACTATCTATAGATACCTAGCCTTGAAGCTATCATAATACCTTACTAGTTCCTTAATAATAAATTAATGGAATAAAGTATTTGACGCTTTAATGCTATGTTTGCAGGAGTCATGAATCATGATTTTTCACAATGAATATTGTGTTTTAAAATTAAAAACTTTCAAAAAATATCAGCTAATGTCCATTTATAAGGCCTTAGATAAAAATCTCTCAATCATTTGTTTGCTTCTCCTAATAAAATCATCTGTTTCCATTTCATGGACACTGAATTCCATATTCCACTGACATCTCTGCTTTCTTAACTCGAAAACCCAAAGCAAAATATTTAGCAGCTTATCCTTAGATATGTGAAAATTGTTACTGCATTTACTTAGTGGTACTAAAATTTCTTCTGTATTCATGTATTCATTCATTCATTCATTCATTCATAGTCGGATGATCTCTTTGCTGAACTACTACCTTTATTTTATCTTGCCAGTTGGTTATTAACAAGAATTCTGGTAGTGGATTTCAACTCGGGTCATGATCTCAGGGTCATGAGATGGAGCCCCACACTGGGTTTCACACTGGACATGGAGCCTGCTTAAGAATCTTTCTCTCCCTCTCCCTTTGCCCCTCCCCTGTTTCTCTCTCTCTTTCTCTCTCCCTCATATCCCCTTTCTAAAAGAAAAAAAAAAATCAGTCTTTTTCTTTTACTTGAAAATTGCTTTATGTGTAAGTTTTCCTGTATTTATTATAGCTCATTGAAATAAACTATGCCTGTGACTCTTAGAGAGGAATTTATTTAATTATAAGCACTTGAAATAGAATTTTTCTCATGAATAAAATAATTTTCCTTAAGAAATGAGGAAATGCATATTTAAAAATTCAGGGTGTTTTTTTTTTTGTTTTGTTTTGTTTTTGCTAACAGTTTAAAATCCCTTAAGTCATTTTGAAAGCTCTAATCCCTAATTATGTTTAGCTTGTTATTCTCAGAATTCTATATCTGTAGTTGATCTTCAGTTAAATGTAGTTACATGTATATCACAGCAAACTAATAAACTCATCAATAATTATAAATGAAGCATAAAGAGATAAAGTGAGGACTATCAAAGTACTACTGTGTCAAAGCCCAACAAATCATGTTTTTATTAAGTACCTATGATATGTCTCATAGTGTCAATTATAATATACATGGTAAAATTCTAGAATTGAAAAGATCCTTGGAAATTATCTTGTTGAACATTATAAATAGTAGTGAAACAGAGCAAGTTACCTTTAGATGTCTTCTTGAATACATTCAGTCTTTGGAAATTTTCTACCATATGAGACATCATTGAAATAATTTTCTCAAATTTAGATGAAATATTTTATTTCTACCATTTCCATTTATAGGTGTTGCTTTTCTCTAAGCCAAAATAAATAATTTGTCTTCAATATGACAGGCATCAAATTTTGAGTTTAGTTATCGTGTTATCATGACTTGACTTAATCTTTTGCTTTTTGTGCACAACATACCCAACATTTTCAATTGTTCTTCAAATGACTTAGTTCTCAGTGTATGCTCCTGTTTGTTCCCATAGCTTTGGTCTGAGTTACATATATATTTAAAATGTTGGCAATAGTCTTTCCATTGCTGGTAGGATGGAGTAATTCGTTGTAAGCCAACATTTCAACTCAGAAGAACATTTCAACTCAGAAAAGCTAGGTGAATTTTTTAAACTGTCAGGAAACTGAGAAGGCAGCTGGATTACAGTGACTGACATTTGAGACATGGGGTATTCTTCAGATGCATTTACCCTAGGGAGGGATTGGTTAATTCTGGAAATGGGCTGATCTCTGAAGATTTGGGCAAGGAAAAGGACTGGACAAAGAATCCATTTGAACTTTTTAATTGTTCTGAGAGGCTGACATGACAAAATTAGAAACTTGAAAAGCCTTAAATACACAGCCAATTTCCTCCTTAATATCTCCAGGTATTAAATATATGTTATACTTTTCATATGTATTGGTACTGACTGATTGATTGATCTATCAATAGGAGGCATATGATTATTTATATACACATTGGTATGTATTTTGTGTAGCTTAGCATCAGGAAAATAGACGCAGATACTGTATTAAGGGACCACAAGGAGGTTTAAAGAAACAAGTTTGGAGAAATAAAAATTTCTTTTAAAGATTTTATTTTATTTATTTGACACACAGAGAGTGAGATCACAAGTAGGCAGAGCAACAGGCATAGAGAGAGGAGCTTGATCCCAGGACCCTGAGATCATGACCTGAGCCGAAGGCAGAGGCTTTAACCCACTGAGTCACCCAGGTGCCCCGAAATAAAATATTTTTTAAAATAGTATAAAAGAAAAGAACATATGAAAGAAAGACTATGTGGAGAAAGTAAAGGAAACAAAGAATATTCATGTAGGTGCAAATGACATTGGTTCATTGTGATGCGCAAGTCATCTGATCTTGAAGTCAAGCCATATCCTCTTCTGAGGGATTTGTGGATTTGCTTGTGTATAACTAAATCTTTCAGAGGTCATAATATTTTTGTCACCAACTTTCGGTCTTAAAACAGCAACAGCCACTTAGATATCTGTGACCAAGACTGGGCACTTCTCAGATCTTTCTGCCATTGTCCAAACATTTATCTTGTCTATAGACACACTATAATATTTACATGATGCTTGTGAAAAATAATAGTTATGGTAAAATATTTCATATCATTTTCTGGTGTGAAAGATAGTACACAAGAGGGTATGATAAATTTATTAATATTTATTTTAAACTTAGCCAAACTGCATGCGACAATGTGAGTTGATAATGATAATGAAAAAAAAAGCAACAGAAAGCACAAAGTATAATCTTGTAAAATATAAGGCAGAACAAGTTTTATCTGTGTTTTGTACAGCTTGTAATTTAATTTTATTCAAATCTTCTAGCTGAGTATTATAACAAAATATTTCCATAATTAGTAGATCCTGTATGCTATTCAAATGTATTTAATAATCAGTACAATATGTACAAAGCAGTTATTCATATTACTCATATTATTCTCAGACACTAGGGAAGCAAAGGTATAATTTTTATGGAATAATTTGCATTCTTTTACTTAAGCTTGATTTCTGTCATAATATTCTGTATCTCAGACACATTTTAAATAAAATACATTTATATACACAAAAGATTCAAAAATAATTTAACTATATATTTTATGCCTACTGTGTCCCAAGCACTATGGCCTTTATACTGATTTTTAATTTTCTTTGAAAGAGCATTATAGCATCTTCTTTTAACATCTATTTAAAGGTCAGTAAAATATAAGAGTATTAAATAATTAAAAAAATAAAAGAAATCATCTGATGTTTGTTAACTCTGAGAAGAAAATGATTGTATATGTGTTTTTATCTGTATATAAATACTTTTTCCCCTAAGAGTTCATCATTAGTATGGGATCCTGCTTTATCTACATAATAGTGGGAATCTTTATAAGTGCCTCTGTATTTAAAAAGATATATTGAATTATACTCCAGAACTCTACATCACAGCCCACACAAAATGTCTGAAAAAGGTCCCATGCTGTTGGAAGGGTGTAACTTCAACCTTATAAACGTTATGGGAATTAAAAACAAGTAGGAGGCATATTTTTTTAATCTCAAAAAAAAAGTAGTAGGAAAATGCTTTTGGATTAAATAAAATTCAAGTAAAGAAATCATTAGAGGGGCGCCTGGGTGGCTCAGTGGGTTAAAGCCTCTTCAGCTCAAGTCATGATCTCGGGGTTCTGGGATCGAGCCCCGCATCGGGCTCTCTGCTCGGCAGGGAGCCTGCTTTCTCCCTCTCTCTGCCTGCCTCTCTGCCTACTTGTAATCTCTCTGTCAAATAAATAAATAAAATCTTTAAAAAATAATAAAAAATTAAAAAAAAGAAATCATTAGAGAATTTTCCACTCAGCTTTCATTTTTTTTCACTTGTATCTTTTTAAGTAGACACCTTTTTATTTTTATTTATCAATTTGCCAAAAATCAAAAAGTGTTAACAAATATAAAGGGAATCAGGCAGTCTTGGGTACTGCTAATAGATATATGTCGACACACACACACATATTTATATATAGTAAATTTGACATCTTAATTAAAATTAAGTATGTACAGATTCTTTTACTTTATCCAGCAGTTTAATCTCTAAGTATTTATCCTATAAATGCCATTGTTCATACACATATAAGAATTTTTTTGAATGTCCATAAAAGATTAATCAAATTACTTAAGGTACATCCATGCAATTTTTATGTCATTCAAAAGATTGAGATTTTCTTTTCTTTTCTTTTAATTTAAGACTTATTTATCCACTTTAGAGACAGAGAAAGCACAAGCAGGGGGAGGGGCAGAAGAAGAGGGAGAGAGAATTCTTCAAGCAGATTCCTCACTGGAGCAGGAAGCCTGACTCAGGGCTTGAGACCAGGACCCTGAGGTCATGATCTTAGCTGAAGCCAAGAGTCAGCCACTCAGCCAACTGAACCATCCAGGGGCCTGAGCTGTCTCTTTTTATTGAAGTATAGTTGATACACAATGTTACGTTAGTTTCAGTGCCTAGCATAGTGATTAGACAAGTCTATAGATTATAAAAGACAGGGGACTAGAATTCATGAAGCATGGATTCTAAACCTGAAATTTCAGCTACTGACCACTAATGGGCATCACTATGACCAAAGATTTTGATTTCGACTTTAGATTTAGGATCTAAATTTCAATTTTAGATTTTCCTCATGGTATTTAAAAGAAATTACCAATGACTTAAATTTTCTCTACTAGTTATTTTAAGTGTATTCCAATGATTTCATGTCTGTGTTGCCAATATACAAATCATTTAAACTATAATTTTATAGTTAAACATAAGAGAGACTCCCAGTGTACTATAACGATGTCTATATTCATGTGATTATTAAAGAACATTTAATTAACTGGCAATATTTAAATGTGATGACCTGTAGTTAATGAATATTTTAGAGTTTCACATGCATATATTTGTGGCACAAATTCTTTATCCTTTATCATTTGAATAGTCATAACTATCATTTGAATAATCATAAAATTCTCTCACATGAGCCCGGATTCATCCTAATTTTTGTTAAAACTACTTTTGAGAGAATCACTTCATCTTATTTCCACAAATTGGTAAATACGTTAAGACTGATGACTTAGCTTAGATCTAAACTGGTGACCTTGAACTAAAAGGTTTAACATCCCATTTTAAACCGCCCCCTGTGTCCTTTTTCTTCCCATTTGTGTTGTGTCGGTTAAGCTATTATGTACATCCCTGAGTACTGTTATTTAAAGATACATTAGTGCTCTTAAGCAGATATCACTAAGTAACTCTGGTTGCTCTCTTATTTTCAGGAGAATGTATATTAAATATTTACTATCATAGTAAACAAAAACTACTTACATTATAATTGCAATTCTTCTAAAATAAATTTTATCATGTAAATGTACTAAACCATTTGTCAGCACTCAGAAGTAGGTCTTTATCTCCAGATTAAAAACACAAGTGTTAACATTGCAGCATTATTGAATATTATTTCATTCAGGGAATAAGATTTTGTCATTCTTTAGTAAGCTGGCAAGGAAAATTCTGCATATGTTTGTTTTCCAAGGAGTAAAATCAGTGTATGTAAAATTTTCTTTTCTGTTCTTTTTTTTTTTTTACTTGACAGAGACGGATCACAAGCAGAGAGGCAGGCAGAGAGAGAGGAGGAAGCAGTGTAAAATTTTCTTCTTAAAAGATCCATTCATTTGTTTTTCTATTATCTAACTTTCCATCATCTGTCCATCTAACCATCTATGCAAGAAGTATTTGTTGAAATCTCCCATGTCCCAGATACAATTCTAGGTGCAAGAATAAAAAAAAAAACCTCTGCTTCTGTAAGAACATTATTATTTCCAGTAAGTCTCATTTTTGTTCAAATAGACAGAGTAGGCTTCTATTCTGTCCAACATATAGAATGCTGTTTGACACACAAGGATATTGGACCCTCTAGATTTATTTGACTTATCTTTTTATCTCTGCCTTCTCTCCTCTCTTTTTCTTCCTAAATCAGGCCTTTTTTTCTCCTCTTGCTTTTCTTTGTATTATGTAACCTACCTCCTATTACACTATTTTACTAGTCACATCCCTTACCATTCTTTTTTACCTTGAGCAATTATGTTTCTCTTGCCAGACAAAATTTTTCTTACCTCAAATATTCTTACTGTATTTTGATTCCATTTTGTTGAAAGTGTAAATACTCTCATTAAAGTGCATTTATTTTAATATTCATATAAAAGTATAATTAATACTTTGACAAAAACTGTTTTTGTAAGTTTTTTATTTGTTTTGTCTTCACTGCAGTGCATTTGCTCTATTTCCTAGGTGTTTGTTTTTCAGTTGCTGATTCTTTTTATTTGTTGATTTTAATTTGTTCAAATTACCTGCTCTTATCTATGTGTCATTATATATACTTCCCAGTGTTAGTAGCGAGTATGGGCTCTCCAGAACAAATATTTTTTGTCCAAATTTGATTTTCCCTGATAAGTCATGCTCACCCACATTCCCTAAGTAGGGGCTAGAGGTATATTGTTGGGTATCTTCTTGAAGTCAGTAGAAGGTTGCTCTTCTCCTTAGGTGGCTGGAAGAAGAATGGCTTTAAAGAGAGCCTACTCTTCAGCTCAACTGGAGGCTTTGGGGTTTGACAGGCAGGTAAAACTTTCACTAGTCTTCCTCCGATGACAGGAAGGTGATTAATAATTTTGACATTTCTGGTGGGTATCATTCCATGCACATTAATTAGAGTAAAAGGCAATAAACCTCCTTAGAGTAAGGAAGTGGAGGGGTGCCTGGGTGGCTTAGTCGTTAAGCGTCTGCCTTCAGCTCAGGTCATGATCCCAGGGTCCTGGAATCAAGCCCCGCCATCACCCTCCCTGCTTGGTGGGAAGCCTGTTTCTCCCTTCTCCCTCTCCCCCTGCTTGTGTTCCCTCTCTCGCTGCATCTCTCTCTGTCAAATAAATAAATAAAATCTTAAAAAAATAGAATAAGGAAGTAGATACAGAAATTTCAGGTAACAGAGCATATTCCTTCATAACTCTCTCATAAGCACCTCTTAAATTTCTAGGTGGGGCTGATATTTCCCTTTTCCATTGGCTACACTTAGGAAAACTGGGGTAAAGAGAAAAAAAAAATACATGCTTAGATCACCTCCTCCATCATTGTCTTTGCTAATTTTCACAGTTCCATGAAACTTAAAAATGGAAAGCTTTAATAAAAATACTAATATAGGGCACCTGGGTGACTCAGTGGGTTAAAACCTCTGCCTTCGGCTCAGGTCATGATCTCAGGGTCCTGGGATGGAGGCCCGCATCGGGCTCCATGCTCAGCAGGAAGCCTGCTTCCTCCTCTCTCTCTGTCTGCCTCTCCGCCTACTTGTGATCTCTCTGTCGCTGTCAAATAAATAAATAAAATCTTTAAAAAAAAATACTAGTATATGTTAGCTAATTGAATTTAAATAAAGCTGTATGTTTAGCTTCTAAAAATAAACGAACAAAACAGAGTGGTAAAAAGTGTCTAGAGGAGTATATTTCTTAACAATATTCTTTTGCTAAGCATGATGATACATTTTTCTGATTTATGTACTAATGTTAGGTAGCTATGTGTTTCAGAACACTGAACTCGTGTGTTTGCAGTTAGGAAATCAGGTCTATTGAGATAAAGTGCACTGATTGTTTTCAATGCCATATTTCCCTACTAAGAATGTTCCAGCCAGTGATGGCTTGATACTATGTAGTATTTGCTTGTTGCGGGAGAGCAAACACAAAGATTTTTCTACTTCTTCAAAGGAAATATTTAAAACAATTACTTTTGGACCCTCTATGGCCATTAGGTCTATAGGCTTTAAATATTCCTCCTAAGTGTGTATATGAATCATTAAAAAACACCAGTAATGTTTCCAGAAGTTGAGTTCCTAGCTATATTCAAGTATAAAGTATGAAAGCCTGATTTATTATTCGAAACTTTCACGCTAGGGCGCCTGGGTGGCTCAGTGGGTTAAAGCCTCTGCCTTCAGCTCAGGTCATGATCTCAGGGTCATGGGATCGAGGCCCACATCAGGCTCCCTGCTCGGCAAGGAGCCTGCTTCCTCCTCTCTCTCTGCCTGCCTCTCAGCCTACTTGTGATCTCTCTCTTTCTCTGTCAAATAAATAAATAAAATCTTTAAAAAAACAAAAACAAAAAAACAAAAATTACATGCTGTATTTTGACTTTTTGTGTGAAATTTGTGAGAGGAGACCTGAAAGGATAATACTTTGTAAGACATTTTAAATTATATAATTCTAATCTCAAAAAAATAATGCATTTTTAAACATTATTTTTATTCTAATAGAAAAATCAGTATTTTTCACTATCATTCAGCAGTCTTCTGTTGACTATCTTCTTTGGGATGCTTATTTAACCCTCCATTATTTAGGTGCATGGAGGTATCACTAACCTTTAATGATTAGGTTGAAGCACAGGTTCTTCATATTTAAAACCATATAGCAAATTATTGTTAGAGGAGATTTGCATTTTGGTTGCCATTTGTGTGTGTGTGAATGCATTGCGTATTGCATAGCACTTTTTACCAGTCTTAACACAACATTCTATGATGCTTAATGTTGTTTGATAATTTATATTGCAGATATATGGTCTCTACTTGTAGGTATGTCTATATTTCAGTTTAATATCAGGAAGCTAAAGAAAATGTTAGTAAAAATCTCAAATGACTGGTGGGAGAGCACTACATTTAAAACAACAGGGCGCCTGGGTGGCTCAGTGGGTTAAAGCCGCTGCCTTCGGCTCAGGTCATGANCATCGGGCTCTCTGCTCAGCAGGGAGCCTGCTTCCTCCTCTCTCCTCTCTCTCTGCCTGCCTCTCTGCCTACTTGTAATCTCTCTCTCTGTGTCAAATGAATAAATAAAATCTTAAAAACAAAACAAAACAAAACAACAGATAAAAACAATATTCAAGAGAAAAATAAGAGAGAACAGAATAAATTTGTCCAAAAATTCCCATCTATAATTATGTGAGTTATTAATATCTTAACAAAATAGTAATGCTACACTTTGTCCTTGCCTCAAGCCCTAAACTTGGTAGTTTAGCCTAGTTTGCATAGCTTAGGTAATGGTCAACTCTGGATCTGACTTTTGTACTAAATTAAGCAGGCATCACAGCAAAATCTGTTTCTACTTCTTTGGGACACACAGCTAGCCAAAACTTCTTACCTTTTTTTGTAGTTAGGTATGAACATTTAACTGAGTTCTTTTCTGAATGCAATGTGAAGTATTGAGTCGGATAGATTATTTAGCAAAAAAAAAAAAAAAAAATCACTTCTTTAAGGTAGGGTTACTGCCATAACAAGGACTCGGCAAATTATTAAAATATAATGTCACTTCAAAACCTCTCACATGAGTTTGTTTTCCCTCTTTTCCAACTTGGTACAGATAGCAGCAAGATCCCAGGAAATGGTGGAGGTCCAGTTGACAAGAGCATGAGTCTGTAAATTACCGATTCAAAAGAACTATTCACTATTTATAACACTTCTTTTGTATCTTATGCAAACAGATGATGATCTTCTATTTTGTTTGAGACATTGTACATTTTTAAGGTATTTTTTTGTGGTAATTAAGCCTACCCAGATGAACAGAGCGTCTTTTTGGATGATCTCTTACAAGGAGAGGTCTCTTACAAGTTCAATTTCCTTTTTGTTCTTTTCTGCTCTAGTCTTAGTTCTTTCTACCTTCTGGCTTTCTAAAAGAATTTTATCTGTGAAACGTTTCTATTTTCTGATTACTTTCCTGATTCTTAAATAACTGACCTAACCTTATATCTTGCATGCTCCTGATTATTTTCTGGTAACCAGTTAATGGTCTTTAATACCTGTGTACCTCTTGATGATAGCTGTGCAACTTTAGCTAGACTCTCATTCTAGTAAATGCAGACTTCTAGCTACTCCTTTGTTTAATCATCTCCTAGATCTGTTCTATATATTTGTGTATCACTTAGCCTCGCAATCTGAATTTCTAAGTTTTGGTTAAATTTAGAGTTAATATATCATTGTACAAAGTCCTGTTAGAAGACTTGCATTGCCAACAGCTCAGGTGTATTGAGTATCTTTTAGAGTCTATCTATGACCATATGAAAATACAAAGAGCTACTCAGAGTGTAGCGCTCTACTAAAGAACGTATGCTTTCAAGTCAAGTCACATGGATTACGTTCTTGGCTTCATCATTTGCTAGATATAAACCATCAAGTGATCCAGGGAAAATTTCCAGACTTACTACATAATTTCAATATATATCTGAGTTTTATCATCTATAAAATGTTGTATTTTCCATTTTAATGGGCTCTCTACCTTAACTTCTGTCCAGAAAAGTGCTTAGTAAACTGCTTTAGACACTTAAGAAGAATTTGCTGAGAGTTCAATAGATGTGCAAGATCTCCTCCAGCTCATCTTTCTTAAATATATTTAATTTGAGCCATTCAAAAGATTTTTAATGTTATATCCACTCTTAAGAGTAGTGTTTAACAGCTTCTTTAATAATCATTAAATGTTTGAATAAAATAATAACATGATGAGAAAGTAGTACAAGAGGTACTGAAAATACACATTTCTACTGGTAATTCTCAGAATATTGTTGTGTCTCCTTTGGACTGTTCCTAAGTGTTTAAATGAAATAATGCATCTAAAACTCCTTAGGATATTGTTTAGCATGTAACTGGTACCTGTTAAAAGTAGGCTAACTTACCGAGCAAAAATAAAAATAAAACAAAAGCCAAACAAACACATAAATTATTTGAAAGTAATAGAGATTTATTCCTAATTCATGTAAAAATGCCAGGCAGGTCACAGGTTGGCAGAGTAGCCCTCCTTCAGGTCATCATGCATGATGATTAACATTGGCTTTCCGGGTTGCCCTCAGAATTATCTCCATTCCAGTTACTGAGAAAGGCAAAAGATCATGGAAGAGCTTCAAATGAGGTCTTTTTTATGGCCTGGAACGGCACAGAGTTACTTCCGCTCACACTCTACTAGCTAGCAGTCACATGGCCACAAATAAGTTCAATAGAGCCTTAGAAACATACTCTTAACTTTTTCCAGGAAGCTCCTGGATTTGGGAGAGTAGCTAACAATTCTTGCCATAAAAATTTTGTCATTTCTCGTTCACTTTCTAGTGATTCCTGCTCCACAGAAAATGGGTCCAATTATTTTGCATGTTACTAACCTTCTATTTGTCACAGAGTTAACAACATGTGAATATAATAATCAAAGGTAGAATTACTCAAGCATATTAATGTGATAATGCTCTCTATCTCATTAAGAAGCTATTGACATAAAATATTTTAATTATAGTGATCATAAATTGTTAATGAGATATTTTTAGAAAGTCTCCCATATTTGTATAACTGTTTTCAATAATTGTCAATAATGTTTGATTGTATAGTATTTTAAAAACTGTTTTTAATCTCTTTATAATTTTGATGTTTCTTCCACCTTTTTAGCTGTGTTACTCAGAAATGCATGTCTATCTGGTATTTCAATTCAGTGGAGAATTGAATTATTTAGTAAAGGTTGCTGGCACAAGTGTTTAGTCTTCTGGCAGAAAATAGAGTTTGACCATTAAGTGAGATATCTTAAAAAATAGCTTGATGTATTAAGCACTTAAGTTAAAAAAACAAAAGAAACTCTTGGAGGGAAGTTTTATCTATGTTAAAATAAAAAATGTTTAAAACTCAATCTATGAAAAATATTTTTATAGAAATTATGCCATTAAACAAAGTAAAACATAGGTTCATGGAAAAAAATATTGCAACTCTAGGCCAGATAGTTTATAATATATAGTCTTTGAAATTAATGAAATAAAAACTCAAAAGATATTTTATGGAAATAAAACAATAAAAAGATAGGCTTTCAAACAAGGAAAATACAAATAATAATCATAAAATAATATTATACAACAATAATAAGGAAATGCACTGTATTGTAAGATCTCTTTTTCACTTCTCAGAGTTTCTATACTTTTAAGTGTGAAAATACTTAGAGCTATCATGCTGTAAAACATTGTGGATGGAAACATGAAAAGGTTCCCATATTTTGGAATATTATCAGACATTACCTACTAAATAAAAAATGCTTATGGTCACTGAGCCCGAAATCATACTCATGAGATTCTGTCCTATTCATATTAAGCTACCCATATGTTACATTAAAGGGACAGACATATGTATTACAGCATTGTTTCTCATGCAAACTAGAAACAATCTGAACAAGGGAATAACTGAATATCATGTGCCATACCATGGAATACCTTACAACCAAAGAAGTGAGTTAGAGCTGTCTTATATTTTCTCAGAAGGGTTGCAGTGATACATCTTTTAAATGTAAAAACAGAGATAAGAGAGTTACATATAAATGAACTTTTTTTTGGTAAAATAATGATACGTTTCTACAAAATGTTAGTTTAAAGTGTAGGTGTTTAAATGATTATATATTTTGTGGCTATTTTGANGAGAGTTACATATAAATGAACTTTTTTTTGGTAAAATAATGATACGTTTCTACAAAATGTTAGTTTAAAGTGTAGGTGTTTAAATGATTATATATTTTGTGGCTATTTTGGATAGATTGAACCTGTACCCAGCAGAATAGGTAAGCATCAAAGTAAATAAGAATAAAAAATTAAATTCTTGTCAAAATCTGTTGTATTAACGTTCTTTTGCTGCATAACAAATCACTGTGAGCTTAGTGGCCTAAAATACCACCATTTTATTATCTCACAGAATCTGTGATTCATAGTTGGNTCCTGGGATCGAGGCCTGCATCGGGCTCTCTGCTCAGCAGGGAGCCTGCTTCCCCCCTCTCTCCCTGCCTGCCTCTCTGCCTACTTGTAATCTCTCTCCCTCTGTGAAATAAATAAAAAAAATAAAAAAAAATAAAAAAAAATAAAAAAATAAAATAAAAAAATAAAATAAAATAAAATACCACCATTTTATTATCTCACAGAATCTGTGATTCATAGTTGGGCTGAGAGTTAGTCAGGTCCTCTGCTGCAATCAAGGTTTTGCTTGCTGCTTTGCTGCCGTCCAGTGCTCGAGGTCCTTTTAGAAAACTCTGGCATGGATATTGACAGAATTCAGTTTCTTATGGTTGCAGGGCTAAGATCCCTTCTTTTTGCTGGGTGTAAGCTGGGGCCTCCCTCAGGTCCTAGCTGTTGCCCATATTTCCTTGCCACATGTCCTGGTGGGCAACTCCTACGATGGTGGCAGTTTGATTTTTCTTTGGGGCCGGCAGGACAGCATCTCTCTGATGCTTCACTTTTCTTCAGAAAGTTCACTTTATTGGGTTAGCCCCACCCAAATTATCTCTCTTTTGCTTCACCTAAAGTCAATGGATTCATATCGTAATCACAGAAGGGATATTCCACCATATTGAATGGTCCTGCTCCCACTCAAGGGGAGGAGGAGATTATAGAAGATATGAATACCAGGGGGCCACAACTGCCCACAAGAAAAAAAAAAACCAACTTAAATTATATGAACCAACTTTGGTAGTAATGCATTTATATGCATACATAATTAAATTAAAAACACATGAAAGAGTAGGGCCATAAAATGTCATTGATAATGGATGTGAAGCAGTGAGATTTTTCTTGTTTTTCACATAATTGTCACATTTTCCCTAAGCTTTTCTATATAATCTAAACTCTATTTTGCTTTACAATGAGCATATATGATTTATATAATCAGAAATAAGGTATTTTTACTTTAAAGATAGACAGTAGCCATATGTATTAAGATTAATTTAGGTCACAAACAAATGTTTTAGGAAAGCATATAATGAGTATAAATGGGATTATTTTGAGTAGCATCCTTTGGTAAGTTCTATAATCATGTAGTTACAAAGCACTTTTTAATTAATGCAGAAGAAATTAAAAGCTTAAAAAATCAATCCTATTTAATCATAGTGTTTCTCTTATATGTCTAAAGAAAGCATCTCAACTTGGAAAGATTTGTGTACTTCTGAGTCAAAAAAGATCTAGGGATTGGTTACATTTGTCATACTCCAAGTGTGCCCCCAATTCTAAATGAGGTAATATTTTATTTCCTAAAAGCTAATACATGTTAATTAATTTTAGTCATTTGTTCTCTTATTATGTATGGCGATTGCCAAATAATACTATGCCTTCTCTACCCACAAGCATTGCAGGTATAACTGTGTGAGTCTTATTTGATTATATTAGTGTTTTTGTTTTTGTCTTTGTTTTTTACTTTGTTTTAGGATACTTAGCAATCTTTAGCAGCATGAAGGTCTTCAAAAAATGTCCTAAGGATGCTTTCAAATAATCTGTGTTGTTTTTTACATCTCATATCATTACTCAGATGTAGCACTTAGTGAAAATCATGGCACTTCATTTTATTTTAGAATATTGGAAAGAATAAATGTACTTTTGGAAAAAAGTTACACTTCACATCCCATTGAGGGTATATTCAGTTTTCTCAGGAGGCATGTCAGTGGACACAATTATTTCAAGCAGTCATTTTTACACAATTCACTTCTAGTAATTTTCTAATCAAGTCACAACAGCACTAATATTATTTAAGAATTAAACTATGAAGGCAAGCTCTTTTGAAAATTAATTCCTTGATGAATCTCTACTAAATCATTATTTTAGCCACACTCAACTATAGAGAGGAATCTGCACATTTCTGCTTAACCTCCAGCAAGATATGTCTACTAAGAAGAGAGTGTTAACTTTGTATGTGATGAAATAATGTTAGGACAAGAAAGTTCTGTCATAGAAATTGCAGACTAATGAAATATGATATCTTTTTCTTTCATTATTTTTTAAAAAATTTCTCAAAAGTTATGCACCAGGCAATTAAAGAAAGGATTTGAAGTGGAGATTGCTGAGACCCAATTCAAGTTCAGACTTTTATTGATATGCTTAATCTTGATTTAAGGTCCTATTCCAGTATGTAGAACATTCCTGAATGCATCATTCTGAGAAAAGTTTCTCTGAAGAATTTGTCATTCATAAACTAATAAATAAGAAAATTTGGGTGGTGAAAGGAAAATAAATGCACATATTGATGCACTTTAAAAAATGTTTGCTTTGGGAGGCACAATAACTCTATCTTATACTCTCCATTCTATCCATCATCTACTTATATCTTCTCTCAAAGGATAATCAGGAAGCAAGAATTTAAAGGAAAAACAGAGGAACATTAGCAAAAATGGTTTAATATATTTCAAAAAATACATTTAAATTTGTGTCCTTAGTCCTCCTAGTAAAACAAGAAAACAGGATAGTGTATATAATGCAAATTCCACATTTTTTAAAAAGAAGGATGAATCATATTGAGAAAAGGTATTCACACAATCATTTTCCATGAACCTGTCCTGGAAGCTCCTAGAATGACAATATTTTTAGAAAACCGGGGCTGAAAAGAAGAAAGAAAGAATAAATACTAAGTAATGATATGTATCATTAAATACTAAGTAATGATACATATGATAAAAGGGTGTGGACATTTTGAGGATCATTGTAATGATGTGTTCTCATACTGGGTAACCAACTATTTTCTTAGTGGCTTTAATATTTAGAAAGACATAATCAATTATTTGAAATTCCAGGACAATAAATATAACAATGTGACATACTAATTCTACCTACCTTCTAGTTATACGTAATATGCATAATCAGTCTAGTAGTGTGTAAACTCAATCTTTATGTCTAATTTAGAAAAGACAGGCTTCCATTTTCTTTATGCTATTTAGAGAGGGGATGCTGTGTCAGGTGTATTTAAAGCACTTTCAATGGATAAAGAAGATGTGATACACGCACACACCAGAGGAATACTACTCAGCCATCAAAAAATACTACTTGCCATTTGCAATGATGTGGGTGGAACTAGAGGGTATTATGCTAAGCTAAATAAATCAGAGAAAGACAAATATCAAATGATTTCATATTTAAGAAACAAAACAGATGAACATAGGAGAAAGGAAGGAAAAATAAGATGAAAACAGAGAAAAAAACCATGAGACTTTTTTTTTAATTTAGTTTAATTTTTTCAGTGTTCCAAGATTCATTGTTTATGCACCATTAGAGACTCTTAACTATAGGAATGAACTGACAATTGCTGGAGGGGAGGTGGTTGGGGAATGGAGTAAATGGGTGCTGGCCATTAAGGAGGGCACTGGAAGGAATGAGTGCTGGGTGTTGTATGCAACTGAAGAATCACTAACTTCTACATCTACTGAATTTAAATTAAAAAAATAAAGCACTTTCAAATGCATACTTTACTATTTCTCCATCCAAACTTAAAACCAAGCTGGAAATATTTAAGTAGATTTTTAAACTTATGAGACTATTGACAGCATAAGTTCCAGTTTTCAAGCTATATCCCATTTATGTTAGTAAGAACTTTTAGTGACAAATATTCAGAGTGATCTTTTCGAAGCTGATGCTGCTCTTACCAAAGCCATAAATGGCCACTGTTAGAAAGGTGAGATTATTTTCTATAGCTTCATGGCTCATCAATGACATGACACAGCATCTCTTTTGCCAACCAGAACTTGTAGCAGGCCATGATTAGGCTTGCCATCAGAGAAGTCTTTCAGTCCTAAAATTACGACATGGACAATTCTCTTTTAATACCTTATGAATCTTTCTGAAGAGCACAGGTTTTTATACTGCGCTTATATGGAAGCCACCATTACAAGGTATATAAATATTGCTTAGAACCAGGAGTGAAAAACTAGTTCTGAATGGGAATAATGATAGAGAAACCTGACAAAGGAGTTGCTCATTCTCCTGCATTAGGTGCAATGGATCACCTCTGAATGTGGCTATAAAAGGTCCCTTATTAAAGTATTTTAGTCTCCATCTCTGTGCAATGTGTTACGAAGAGCCAGGTTGATGATCTAGATGATTCTCATACAAAACTGTGAGAATACATGTTAAAAGTAATTAAAATACACAAAGGCTTTGAGAGACCTTTAATCTTTTCTACAATTTATAGTGAGTTCTTGAAAACTTTTGCTGTCTCCAACTACTTACATAGTAGTAAGTACAAAGTAGTATGCATTTCTTATGGGTTCAGGAGCAAGTATCTAGAATAGTGCTCAATAGTTTTTTGTGATTTTGCATTAATGTTCACATAGTTAATACTAAGTGATAACAAGCTTTTAGCATACTATTATAGTAACACCTTAACTCTGTAATAACTTTATTATTTTTTTAAAGATTTTATTTATTTATTTGACAGAGAGAAACATGGTGAGAGAGGGAGCACAAGCAGGGGGAGAGGGAGAGGGAGAAGCAGGCTTCCCTCCAAGCAGGGAGCCTGATGTGGGGCTCGATCCCAGGACCCTGGGATCGTGACCTGAGCCAAAGGCAGATGCTTAACAACTGAGACACCCAGGTGCCCCAACTTTATTATTTTTATGTAATTTTCGCTCTAACAAGATTAACTGTTCCTGGTAATCCCCAAAAGGGTACAGTTATTAATCTTTGAAGAGTTAGATAGAATGTGGCAGTGATTCACTATTTATTTGCCTTTCCAGCAGTTTTTATTTGTGGGTATGTTTCATGGAGAATGCCAGAAAGAGTAATTCTCATTACTATCTTTGTAATTGTGTTTCTATCTTGCTTCCTGTATCACAGAGATCTTAAGAAGATATAGGAAGCAAGATTAAAGTGTAATTTATGAAATTGAAAACAAAAAGAAAAAATAAAAGGAAGTAAGCTGTGATAACCACCTTGCTATTTCCTTTTGCGAGGTGGTTTTGGAGTCTATGTCTCTGATAATAGGTTTTAATATTTGTTTGTGATGTTTTGTATTCAGTGTTATTGTCAAGACAGAAGAAATGATCTCAAGCAGAGGTCTCTCCCAGATTTTATGAGCACTGCCTGGATGCCAGTGACTCTTTCCCCACTTGCTGTATTTTATATTAGTTGAGAGTCTCCTGGCTACTGTCACCTTGGGAAACGGAGACACAATCTGCTTTGCCACATAAGCCATCCTTGAAATTCGGTCAGAGTTCATTATGCTACTTACACCTCGCTTAGGCCCAGGCATGGAGGAACATAAAACTAAAAACTAAAAACTTAGCTCGAGGTAGGGATGGAATGGATTTCAGTGTTGTAGGGAATTAAAAATGGCTTTAGGATAGATGGATTTTATAGATAGGAAATAAATGTCCTCAAAGAAAAACTAGCCAATAGAGGGAAAGAGTGTCAAGTACAAGGAGGATGCTGGGACAAGCGACAAGCACACAAGAGAATGAAATGACTAAAGAGGCGTATATGAAAATCCATTAAGAAGTTGTAATATGGAATGATTTCGTGTGCATACTAAGACAAGAGGCAAAGGCAGCCCTAGCCGACTGAAGAAAAATAGTGCTCATATATCTGGCCAGAACTGCAAGAAGGAGGTAAAGTTGAGAAAAACAGTGATTATTGAACATATACACAAACCAACACAAAGCCATAAAATATGTAACACTTGGAGTCACATGTACTTTGTCACAAGTGTGAGATTGTGACAGTAACAGAAACTTGACAGAAAAATAAATATCTGTAGTATCAGTATAACGAATTGAAGCTGCTTTGGAAATACTCAGAGGGGAATTGAGAAGATAGAACTCAGAAACACATACTCTTTCCATGGCAACTCCTTTCATATAAGAAAGTATTTTATACATAAGTTTTATACTCTACCAATTGCTTCGCTGAATATAAACTGAAGTTAAATCAGTTGGTATTCTTAGTCGAGTTTAGACAAATCAATATCCAAAGCAAGCTTTTAATAGTGCTGCATTTTTAGTGCTTCCTAAATGCATACTGTGATTTTTTTTTTCACTGTGACCTGTAGGTCTTTTCCTCCCTCCTCCCTCCCCCCTCCCTCCCT
>LNAC01000031.1:871274-935078 GCA_002007465.1 Ailurus styani
TCCTTCCCTCCTTCCCCGTTTTCCTGTGACCAGTTTTGCCACCCTGTGTAATGTCATAATCACTGTCAACTTTTAGGAACACTCAATTATTTTTCTATCTACCTGAATGCATATCTGCTTATCAACCTATTATTCTTCTAATTCAAATTCTACTCATCATTTTTTTCTAATTCTGTATACACACACAGTGTGTATATAGGCATAGATACTTATTTGTTTATTATTTTAAAAGTCTCTTTATTCCAGGGCAACCTGAGACATTTAAGCTCTTCTTGTGAGAAGTTAAAAGACATGATTTGGGAAAATTCTGGGTTCCCTGAAGTTAGCTTGTGAACAAGATCTTCCTCTAATTTACCACTTTCTCTGTAGTGTTTGTCCAAAAAAATGGATACGCTTTTGCTTAGAGGACTGGCAAATAGGTAGGCTAGTATTCTTGTAATGCTGCACTTTCTAATTTTTGGATAGTAGATCTTTAAAAATCATCCAAAGAAACCCGTATGGAATGTTTTCTTGAATAAGGAAGTGAAAAACTATATATATTTAGTCTCACATAGTAAAATCTTGTTTTACAACTTCTAATTTAACATTTGTGTGTGTACAGCTCTTTTGTTTGTTTGTTTAGTGAAAGAGATTGACAGAGAGGGAGAGAGGGGCAAAGGGAGAGGGAGAGAGAGAGACTTAAGCAGGCTCCACACCCAGCACAAAACCCAATTTAGGGCTTGCTCTCCTGACCCTGCCATTAAGACCTGAGCCAGGATCAAGAGTTGGATGCTTAACCCCCGAGCCATCCAGGTGCCCCACCGTTTTTAGTTTTCTAAATGAGGCAAGTAACTATTTCTCTGAGCCTCTGGCTTCCTTGTGTGTAAAATAGAACGTATATTAAAAACTGCCTTGAAGTGTTCTTTTTTTTTAAGATTTTATTTATTGATTTGAGAGAGAGAGAGAGAGAGAGAGAGAGAGAGAGAGAGAAACCATGAATGAGAGGAGAGGCAGAGGGAGAGGGAGAAGCAGACTCCTCGCTTAGCCGGGAGANTCCACCGTTTTTAGTTTTCTAAATGAGGCAAGTAACTATTTCTCTGAGCCTCTGGCTTCCTCGTGTGTAAAATAGAACGTATATTAAAAACTGCCTTGAAGTGTTCTTTTTTTTTTAAGATTTTATTTATTGATTTGAGAGAGAGAGAGAGAGAGAGAGACCATGAATGAGAGGAGAGGCAGAGGGAGAGGGAGAAGCAGACTCCTCGCTTAGCCGGGAGACGGATATGGTTACCCAGAACCTGAAGATCATGATGTGAGCCAAAAGGCAGACACTTAAACATCTGAGCCACCCAGGCACCCTTGAAGTGTTCTTTTTTTTTTTTTTAAGGATTTTATTTATTTATATGACAGAGAGATATTACAAGTAGGCAGAGGGGCAGGCAGAGAGAGGAGGAGGAAGCAGGGTCCTGGGATCGAGGCCCGCGTCGGGCTCTCTGCTCAGCGGGGAGCCTGCTTCCTCCNCGACCTGAGCCGAAGGCAGAGGCTTTAACCCACTGAGCCACCCAGGCGCCCAAAGTGTTCTTTTTAATAAAATAATAAATATAAGTATTTTACACAGTGCCTGATGTATGAAAAGTACTCAATAAAAGTTAGCTATTATTGTTATTATTATAAGCTGATGATATACATGTGTATAATTGTATACATGTATAATGTATAAAGAGAAATAGTAAATTATAAAGTGGTCATACTAAAATTTCAGAACATTTCATTTAGCGTAGGACTGTGAGGAAAATAGCATAGGAGTGAGGGAAATATCATGATGGTTTGCAGACATTGGATAAAGGCTGGCTAGACAGAAGGGTAGTTGGAACTGATATATATAGTAGGAGCAGAATGAGGAAGGCATTATTAACCAAAGCACAAGGTGGGTAGTACCACAGAGACTGAATTTAGAATTAGTATGTAGAGTGCTTTGGTTTTGTAGCTTATTTGACTGCTTTAGAGAAGTTTTGCATATAGCAATGGTATTCTGACAATATTGAAATTTTATTTGGGTCCAACTGGAATGCTTTATAGTATGTTTGATAATGTGCCTTTCCCTGAAAGACAGATGAAACAATCCTCCAAGTGTTGCAGCAATAAGATTTTTCTTTTCTTTTATAATTTTCAGTCTGGTGATATCTCCAAAAAAACAGGTTAATTCCCGTTTTATTGATATGTCCTGGAGTTTTCTTGAAATTCATTATATTGTGAAAGGTGATCTTTGTCAGAAGTGAGAATCAAGAATTTAACACTGAGTATTGGCAAATTCTTGAATATTTATAATCGCATCCAAGATGATAGATGCTGTTGAGGAAAAATGTAGGTAACATTTCAGCAACCACTGTGGAATTTCCTGCTTCATTTGCAAGGTGAAAAAAAAGCTTTTTTGTGTCTTCAGAGCAATGTCTATAGCATGTACCCCTTCTCTAAACACTCCAAATTTTAAAACTTTAGAAGTTTGTTTCTTTTTGGTTTGCACTCTGGTGTTGCCTTAGTTGCAAAAGCCTTAAAGTTGAAAGCAAATTGAGAAATATTGATTCAGCCTAAGCTTGGAGACAGTAGGTTAGAAAAATAAAATCACCTGACTGTATCATACATCTTTGTTATAAAGCAGTAATTACTTTCTTTAAGCCAATGCACTTTTAAAATAGGCTTGAAGCAACTCTTTATATAGATGTCATAGACTCTTTTTCTCAAAATGTACATAACTGTAATATACTGAATAGATTACTAATGTTTAAATAGAGTTTTTAAAATATTTGTTAGCCGGGCGCCTGGGTGGCTCAGTGGGTTAAAGCCGCTGCCTTCGGCTCAGGTCATGATCCCAGGGTCCTGGGATCGAGGCCCGCGTCGGGCTCTCTGCTCAGTGGGGAGCCTGCTTCCTCCTCTCTCCTCTCTCTCTGCCTGCCTCTCTGCCTACTTGTAATCTCTCTCTCTCTGTCAAATAAATAAATAAAATCTTTAAAAAAAAAAATAAATAAATAAATAAAATAAAATATTTGTTAGCCATTTGTATTTTTTTCTTTAAAAGTGCTCTGTAGATGGGTGGTGACCAGCTGCCACAGTTTGCCTAAAACTGAGAGATTTCTTGGATCAGGCTTGTAGTGCTCAGACTCCAGTCCTTAGAAAACCTGGATGGTTGGCTACCCTAAATCTATCACACAGCAAAACCAGAAGTGTATGCAAAATAGATGAACAACTCCTATACTGCCTGCATCTGCCGTATAACTACATCTTATGTTCAACCAATAGTAATTAGTTCAGATTCTTCGATAGGATTCAGTATATTCTGTTTTTCTTTATGAATATATTTCTTTATAGAGCAACTACTGTTGGACTATCTGTGGTCACTTCCAAGTGAAATATATATGCACCAAGAAAATCACCATTTAGAATTAATGATAATGTTCATCAAGTTCTTGCTTTTTTAATTAAGATGAGATCATAATTGAATTTTGAGTCAGATTAAAAAGGAAAACAGATAAATGTAATAAGAAGCTGAGCAGATGGTGGTCACAGACACTAAGGGAAGGGAAAAGTAATAAGGAAAAACAGACAGTTAAAATCTACCTGCTTCTGTTTATTTCTACATCCTATTTCATTTCCAGAGTCCATGAAAATTTAAGGTAGCAATTTAGGAAAACCAAGACAATCAGATGCTAATCTAGGATAATTTGTTTCAGCTGGAGTATTGATTGAACCATACAATATTTGTAGTCAAATACTTTACATTATTTATGAGCATTTGCTAATAAGCATTTTATGCATTGCTTCAACCATACTAACAAAGAAAAACAACACTGACAACAGTAAACAGATGCTTAGGAACTTCTCTGAAATTCATTTGGGAGAGTTTTTTTGTATGCAAAAACTTTAAATCTCCCCTTGACATCAATTAAATATCCAGGTATTGTTCCATTTCTTTGCTTTCCATAGCAGTAAAACTTCGTATATGTATGGTTCATGTTTTCAGACTCTCCCTTCACACATATCACATTCCTATGCGTACACTTATTTATATTTCTAGCAAAGATTTTTCCAGTGTGCTCAAATATGTAACAAAATGCCCATTAACATCTTAACTACTTTGTTGTCAAGTAGATAACTCAAGCATCACAATAAGGCAATATTTAATCTTTGACCTCTATCTGTGCCTTTCTTCCTCATCTCTGTAGCGTGAATCATCAACCACCTACCACCTGGACTCTGAATCCAAGGGGCATAATTGATCCTTCTTGCCCTCTTCCTAGAATATTATATGGTACTTTGCTTGAGTTCAACAAATATTTGTTACATCTCTTAATAAATATTTAATTATACTTAGAAAACCATAAAATAGAAGTTGGAAACTGATCTATATCAAGAAACTTCTCTGGGTAAGAAACTTTATACATCTGACTCACATGTTTCCTTAATGACAAGAAACATTAGTTATCACTTTACAATTTATGAAGCACATTCACAAAATTTTTTTGCTCACTTGCTCATAACCATCTCAGGAGGATACTGAAGATTGTAAGCCCCTTGAAAGCAAAAACCGTGCCTTCTTCATTCCCCTATCCACAGCTTAGGACATAGTAGATTTTTTTTTTAAATCATTTATTTATCTATTTAAGAGGGAGACAGAGAGAGAGAGAGAGAGAGAGAGAGAGAGAGTGTGTGTGTGTGTATGTGTGGGTGCAAACACAGCAATACACTTTCAGAATCTGAGACCAATCAGGATCTCACTTTCAGTTCTGATTATATTCTTATGTCCCATCATTTAGCTTTTATTTTTAATTTTTTTTATTTTTGAGAATATTTTATATCACAATGACTTTTGTCTGAAATACTTTATACTCCAAATTATGCAAAGTCCTTAATTGGTCAATCAACATAATGACATTCTTTATAATTTACTCCTTCATTAAAGTAATCACGTCTGATGGAATCTATCTCAACATAAATAATAACAAAAATATAAATTATGCCAATGTTTGAATGTACCTTCCCAAAATTCATGTTGACACCTAACCCCCAAGAACCTTGGGCTCTTGGGAGGGGATTAGGTGGCTCTGCCCTTGTGAATATGATTATTGCCCTTATAAAAGAGGCTAAAGAACTCTCCATTTCCCTCTGTGCCATCTGAGAATGCAAGAAGTGTGAAATCTGAAAGAGGGCCCTCACTGGACCATGCTGGTGCTCTGACCTCAAACTTTTAACCCCAGAACTGTGAGAAATAAACCCACATTTATATGGTCAATTAATTTATGACAAAGGAGGCAAGAAAATAGGAAGGGGGGAAGACAGTCTCTTCAATAAATAATAGGAAAACTGGACCACCTTTTTCACCACACAAAAATAAACTCAAATGAATTAAGGACCTAAATGTGAGACCTGAAACCATAAAAATCCTGCAAGAGAGCACGGACAGTAATTTCTTTGACATCAGACATAGCAACATTTTTCTAGATCTGTTTCCTAAGGCAGGGGAAACAAAAGCAGAAATACACTATTGGGACTTCATCAAAATAAAAACCTTTTGCAGAGTCAAGAAAACTGCTTAAAACAAAAAGGCAACCTACTGAATGGGAGATGTTCGCTGATGATATATGCGTTAAGGGGTTAATATCCAAAATATATAAAACTCACAACATCTGGGTGCCTGGGTGGCTCAGTGGGTTAAAGCCGCTGCCTTCGGCTCAGGTCATGATCCCAGGGTCCTGGGATCGAGGCCCACCCACATCGGGCTCTCTGCTCAGCAGGGAGCCTGCTTCCTCCTCTCTCCTCTCTCTCTGCCTGCCTCTCTGCCTACTTGTAATCTCTCTCTCTCTGTGTCAAATGAATAAATAAAATCTTTAAAAAAAACAAAAACAAAAACAAAAAAAACTCACAACATCAAAAACAAACAATCCTATATAAAAAATGGGTAGAGAACCTGAATAAACATTTTTCCAAGGAAGACATACAGATTGCCAACACAAACATGACAAGGAACCTTTTTCTAACACCAGGCCAGTGCAAGTGTATTTTCAGAATGAATGATTTTATTTATTTATTTAGTTTTAATGTGAGATAGGAAGGAAGGAGAGTGGAAGGGATGGAGGAAGGAAGAGCAATAAAGAGCATGTTCATGACAACCAAAGACTATTCTTGAAAATTTTATGTCCAGTTCTGCAGTATTCTACTATGGCTGTTGTTTTAGGGTGACATGGCCCTTAGCCCGTGCCTCTTTCCCTGTGTGTGTGTGTGTGTGTGTGTGTGTGTGTGTGGCTGTCTCTATCTCTTGTATATTTAATTTTCTGGTTTTTCAACTAAGTACTTAAAGATGTGGGAGCAGGGGTGCCTGGGTGGCTCAGTCGTTAGGCCTCTGCCTTCAGCTCAGGTCATGATCCCAGGGTCCTGGGATTGAGCCCCCAATAGGGCTCTGTGCTCAGTGGGAAGCCTGCTTCTCCCTCCCCCATTCCCCCTGCTTATAGTCCCTCTCTCCCTGTGTCTCTCTCTGTCAAATAAATAAGTAAAATCTTAAAAAAAAAAAAAAAGATGTGGGAGCAGAATGTGTAAGTAATCACACTTTCAAAAGCTTTTGCCTCACATATTTAAATTAAAAATAAACTATTAGGACTCATTAATTTTGAAAGCATAATTGAAATATTTTGTAACAGTACTAATTCATTCTGTCAGTGGTTTGACTAAGTATTAGTCTTACTCCGTGTTAACCTCATTAAGTTTTATTGAAAAATCACAACTGATAGCAATTATTTATTTGCATATTTAAATTATTCCAAAAATGTTATACCTATGTTTATCTAGTGAAGTTTCCATTTTTCTCTTACTGACTACACTGCACTTCCATGCAGAATTTCACTGTAGTAAATTGCAAAGGGCATGACAACGCCCTTTTCAATCATCACCAACCAACACGAAACCTTAAACTTAGACCCTTGTACCCATTTTATTAAATTGTTCAGTTTTCTTTTAGTTACAAAATATCACTCCTTTCTTACTACTTAAGTTTCTCTAAGTAATGCTTTCCCTTCCTTAAACGCTAAGTTTCTTTAAAAGGCAGACAATCAGTGTCTCCACGTTCTCACCTTATATTTCCTCAGGAGTCATCATTCAACTTTTATATCCCCAGTAGTACAGGTTTTTCATCATTTCAACTTAAATATTTTGTGATATATAATGAAGTCCAGTGGAACTTTTTGTCTTTCATTTGTTCATTACTGCTGACCGTTACTGTGGAACTGTTGAAATCACATTCTTCCCCTTCATCCGTGTCATTTCCTGGAGCCCTTTACTCCTTAAATCTTAAATAGCAGTGTCTGCTTTTCTGACCTCTTTTCTCAGCTTTCTTTTATTTTCTTTTAATTTTATGCCACCTCTTTGAAAAAACCATACACATCCTTCTTTTCAACTAAATATTGAACTAATGGACAAAACTAAACTCATCACCGATTACCCCCAGATTGATTCACCTTGTAAGCTACCTTGATTGTTCTTAGAGCGCCCAGGTTGTCATCCGAGGCTTGCTTCAGATTTCTTCTCCCACCCAGTCTGCAAACAAGGTTTCTTTTATTTTTTTCAGAAGAACTGCTAGGATATATTACCACAAATACTCATACTATTTCACTTGGAAGCTGTAATCTCCTAACTGTTCTCTCTGCCTACAAACTTTAATTCCTCTTTCGATTCTCTAAAAAGCGATTCCTATTTCACTCCCTTTGTTAAAAACCCTATATGATCACTCTAATTTTAAACATAAAAATAATAAATTTATCAATATAGGGGAGAGGCATATAACAGTTTTCCCTCAGCAGCCTCAGAAGGAGCCAAACCTGAAGACACCTTGATCTTGGGCTTCTAGTCTCCAGAACTCTGAGATAATTAACTTATTTTGTTAAGCCGTTCAGTTTGTGTACTTTAAAGCAGCTCTAGCAAACTAATAAAATAACCAATAGCTTTCATACATAAAACTAATAAGAAGTTAGAGGTAATTATATTGAAACAATCTCCATTAACAATAGCAATGAAGATGATTAAATGTGTAGGAATAAAGTTAAGAAGAAATGTTCAAACATTTATGAAAGAATTTTTAAAATACTCCTGAAAGAAAAATAGACTGAGAAAATGGAAAGCATTCCTGGTTCATAAGTAGGATAAGTCAACATTGTAAAGGTATCAGTTCTCCCTACATTGTAAATAAAACTTAATCCTCAAAAATATACCAATTTTTTATGGGGTTGAACAAGTTGACTCTACATTTCATATAAGAAAACAAGCATGAAAGAATAGATGGGAAGCACTCAGAAAAACTACAAGAAGGAACTAGACCTACAAGATATTAAAACATGCTACAAAGTCTCTACAATTAGAAATTAAGTAGTGATATAAAGAAAGGAAATAAGTTATTAGATTTAAGTAAAAAGTCCAGAAATAGACCAAAACATAAGGAGATTTTGTATATTATATAGGTGAAGTCTCATATTGTTGGAGCAGAAAACCCCGTAATTCATTCCTCAGTGAATTACGTGTGATCCATATCTCCTACCACACAAAGGACAAACTGCACATAGATCTAAGGTAAAAACATTAAACCATGCAGGTACAACAGTCATGGGTGAGTTTCTCTTTAACACTGGTGTAGGTAAAGGATTTTGAGCTCTAACTCAATATTCAACGACAATAAAAGCTTGATATACTTTACTACTTTAAGTAAATTGCATTGCCAATAATATCAAAAACAAAATCAGAAATGGAAAAATGGAAGAAAATAATTAGAATATTAACTGGAAGTCTTCATACCTCTAATATATAAGAAAATCTTAAAAACTGATAGGTATAGGAACAAAAACCAAAAAAAGGAAAATGGAAAAAAAAAAACATGAAACAGGAAATTCACAAACACATGTAAAAAGCTGTAAAACTGGCCCTTAAAAGGAAAAGTCTCAAACTCTCTCAACCTATCAGATTGGTAAAAATTCAAAACTATGGCATTTATGAGGTTGTAGGGAAACAAGCATATTCAAACATTGCTGATAGGCAATTTAGGGGTGCCTGGGTGGTTCATAGATTAAAGCCTCTGCCTTCAGCTCGATCATGATGTCAGGGTCCTGGGATCGAGCCCCACATCGGGCTCTCTGCTCAGCAGGGAGCCTGCTTCCTCCTCTCTGTCTGCCTGCCTCTCTGCCTACTTGTGATCTCTCGCTCTCTCTGTCAAATAAATAAATAAATAAATCTTAAAAAAAAAAGAAAGGCAATTTGATACACCTCTTCTGGAGGGAAACTTGGTAATACTAAACAAACTATATATACCCTTACCTAAACAAACAATGTAGGCAACTTAGATATATCCCCTTGCATAGCAATTAGTGTTAGAACCATACTCGTGTTTCCCATATCCTCGTACCTTCCATGTGTAAATAAGTTAAGTCAACAAGGGTGACAGAAAGGATCCATCCAGGATTGAGCACACACAATAACAAAGGAACTTAATTGTATTATAAGTGAATGACAAAATATAATGAAGAATTTTGGGAAGAACTAACCTATATAATTTTGGAAAACAGTATGTTGTATATTTTAAGGTTTTAAGATTGAACAAAGTATACACAGATATTTTACTATAGTTAATACATTTGTTTCTTACAAGGGGATTTATTTGTGATTGTGAAAACCTTCATGCATGTACATGTTTGTTATGTGTATTACTATAGTAAGTAAATATATTGTGCATAATGATAGCCAGGTTTTACAATATCAGAAGAGAATTACAAATAAGGAAAGGACGAAGGATAAAATGATCCCCGTGGTGATTGATAGATTGGAATTAGAGCTATCAGTGTACACACACACACACACACACACACACACACACACACACACACACACACAAATGGATAGATGGACAGATAATACATATGTGTGTTAGTATACCGGCCTTAGTATCTCGCACTAGTGAGCACACATACTGTCTAAACCTTTTTTTCTAAGTATTATTTGCCAATTAAAAAAATATCAGGGCACCTTGGAAAAATCTTTCAGAGTAAGGTTAGGGAAAGTACAAGATGAGCCTAGAACAGCTGATGATGCTAATTAATGAAGCAGTCAAAAATATGTAGTCATTAAAAAAAAGAGACGAGCACCAACATGAAGCAGCGACCAAACCTGAGAGAATTTGAGCAGCAAAATAAATAATAATGTTAATTTATGGATAGTTTATTATAAATTATAGATATGCAAATTATGGATAAGCTGTGGGCTAATTTAAATATTCACAATCTTTCTTTTTTAAATGAATAATTAAACATTAAATAAACAGAGGAGAAGAGCAGCCTTTTTTTTTTTTTTTTTTTTTTTTGAGCAGCCCTTTCTTAAAGTAGCATGTGGAAGGGACAGGGGAAAAAGAAAATTACCATTAGGCAAACACCTAAAGAGAAATCCATATTGTACCCAAGATTTATCAATGGTGCTAAAATTAGTGTGTGAAAGTATAAGAAACAGGTTATTTAAATCTTACTATATTCAGAGACATTGAAAAATTTGTTGAGGGAAGAATCAACAAGATTTACCCTTAAGTAGATGATATTGTTAACATGATTATGGAAAAAATTCTTCAATCAATGATATGACATTAGTTAATTAGGGATATATATTTGGAATTCTTTAAGTAGAAAAATGGAAATTCTCTGCTTTGGAAATCTTACCTAAAGATATATACATTTTGTGTGCATGGGGCTGGACGAAAAATATCAGTCACACTCAGATGTCAGAGGGTGAAAAAAAAGTATAAACTATTGGATGTCTAACCATAGGTTTTCTTTTTTCTTTTTTTTCTTTTTTTTTCTGACCATAGGTTTTCTTAAGTTGACATGGTCCTGGTATATTTGTGAAGTGATAAATATCAGAAAATTGTGAAACATGCTTTATTATCCTTTATCGGATAGTCTTTGGGTATATGGTTTTAGTTTTCCATGTAACATATTTTTGTATGACAATATCTTTCTCTTACTTTAATTTTTTAAACATTTTAGTGAAAAAAATCAATGCATATAGGCAGTTGCCTTCCTTCTCATCATAACTATCTGAAAGATAATTGCATTGGAATAAAATTAAGCATATCTGAGAGTTAAAACACATAGTAAACATTTCTTTAAAATATAGATGGATGCCTTTATATTCCAGAAAGAAAAAAAATGAAAATGGAGGTAGTATTAATGAATTTATCTCATTATCTCCAGGCACATAAAATGAAAATGATTATAGGGAACTTGTTAAAATGGATATATTCTTTTTGTCTTTATAAAACAATACTAATCAATGAGTTAAGCCCAAAATAAACTCAGTTTTAATCTAGGACAGCTGAAGGATAGTATAAGAGTAGTATGTCAGAAGACTTGAAGGAGTTAAGCCATATATAAGAGACCCTGGATATTAAAATATTTAACCCAGTTTCCAGAAGGGAAGTCTAATGTCTGGAAATCCTACTGAGTGTATAAAGAGAAAAATCTTTTGTGGAATGAAAATAAACTACAAGTCCTACTAGAAGAGAATAAAAATGAGAAGAAATATAAACATATAAATATAATGTTAAAAAATTAAGTCTAAAATAAAATGCCAAATGAATACATTAATCAAGTTACAAAATAAGGCAGAATATGGCATTTTTTCTTAATATAGAATATTCCTATTTCATATAAATTATTACAGTCAGTATCTGCATTCAGTATCTCTTATCAAACTTCTACAACAAAAATAAGCTAAACCACAGATTTGGTGTTACTTCCGTAGTGAGAAACTTGTAAAGCTTTATCTTGTCCCGAACAAGCAGGGAAAAAGCTTTCAATTGTTGGGTTCTATTCATTGTTTGTTTAGAGATCATCCTGGCTCCTTGTGAAAGTGTGCTCTGATCAGTGATAAAATAGTTAAGGCTCTTTGGTTTATTTGAGAAGGTAGTGATAGTATGAGTACAAACAAATACGCCCTTTTATTCCTTCAGACATGGATTTTAGAGCCTCACCAAAGGACCCGTAGCATATCGTGTTTCTGTGTGGTCCCCAGCAGCTTCCCAGCTTCATGTCCAGGAATGCCCTGTTAGGAACGCTCTCACTGGCAGCACTCCACACCCATCCTGCTTCACATCTTGGCTTGTGATCTGCATGCAGTCTAACACAGCCTTGTCACAAATATCCCTCCCCCTCCTTCCTTCACTTAAACTTTGCCCTTCCCAGCAAACATTTTTGCTCAGCTAATCTCACGTATCTTTTGATCACAACTTAGAACTCATATGACTTGCTATTTATTTAACAAGAGTGCCTATTGTGTGTTAAAAACTATGCTGGTAAAGCTGTTAAAACAGAGTTTTTTTCTGTCCTCGTGGATCTTCCAACCTGGAAATAGTAAACTTATATAAGTAATTATATATTCATACTTGAGATTGGTCTTATTGATAAGAAAGGTCATACAAACATCATCTTGAAACCTTCCAGGTATGCTAGGAGTCCCTCTTCAACATGTTCAGAGACATGTTTCTCTGTCTTCTCATAGAATTTAATCTCTTCGGGGGCAGGTATAATGTACTGAGTCAGATTCTTCATCCCAATGCCTGTTTAACTTAAATATGCACAATGATTATCCATAAAACATCAGTAAATTATTTCCTTACTGTCCTGTTTATTTATATATATATATGTATATATATATATATATTTATATACACCTCAGGAGAAAAATATTTGTAGATGATACCTTCATTTTCACATAAATGAATTTTTACTTTTCACTGAGACCTGGATAGAAAAAAATCACCACTTCTATTCTGTGCTATTTTCCCCCTAAAATGAAACTTTCTATCAAAGATTGGCTTACACAATTCTGAGGATGTGAACACCTGGAGCATTTTAGAAACAAAAATGCATACCAGGACAGAGCAATATCTGAAATGGCTTTTAAAAAAATTTTTTTATTTAAATGTGATTTGGTTTATTGCCTGAGGCATTAGAGACAGATACCTGAAAGAACACAGATGAACTCTGAGTATATATTGAGTTTTCCTCACTAATTTGTTAGTTAGAAGGTATCACAAAAATGGGCTCCACTGTAATTCTGAAATCTGTTCAGGCTTGCCACTGGCTATCATCTGTTCACTTACACAGAAAATAAAGATCTTTATATATATTTCTCAAAAAAATCAGCCCAAACCTCCACTATGCCCAAGTTTACAAAGGCATGTAGGCAACTCAACAAGAGAATGGAATGAAATCAATTTAAGTTATTAACATAGTTCACAATATGATCAAATATTTGCCTGATATTTAATTGACTTTTGCTTCCACCTCCATATTTGAAAGAGGTCCTAGACCAAGAGGTACCTTAGATTAAAGTAGTAGGCAGAAACTATACAGCAGTTATTGGCACATTTTCCACAATTATAGCACTGATTTTCTGTGGTGTTTCCATTTGAATGGAAAGTTGAATTCTTAGGGCATACCAAAATTTGGTACTGTAAACAATATAGACCCTAATAATGCTATAAAATGTAAGCTATCCAATTTAGCTCTAATTTCAGAAATTTTAAGTGTATTGGGTATTCGGTGAAAATATTGTATGATAAGTATATTCTGGTTATAGGTGGCAGGCCATGCATTTAGATACTACATTGGTTCAATAAATTAAAAAAATTAATTCATAAAAATTAAAAATCTAATTAATCAAATACCAGTTGAGTGTTTGATATGTACTAGTCACTTATATAATTTTGGAGGATCAGTTGGGAAAACCATGGAAACATAAAGTGAAATCCTATCTATCCAGGACATCATTTTTGCATACATATTACATTCTGTACTGTACATATTCAGCTCACATTATAGTCTTTTTCTCAGTGTCCCTCAACAAGGAGTATGTATCAAAATTGCCTCTAGAGTTTTTTAAAAGCATGAATTCTTGAAGATCTAGCTCAGAGTTACGTAATCACAGTCTCTGAGGATGAAATCTGATTATACTTTAAAGAGTACCGATTTTTTTTACGGATCCATTCTCATATATATTATCTATGTATTTAGTTACGTTTTAATTGTGGAATGTAATACAACATCTATAGTTTAGAACTACAGTAGGTGGTGTTACATGGCTGTGGAATTGTTTCACGTGTGTTACAGTCTATTACCCAACCAGACTGCTAGTGTCTTGCAGGAGAGAAAATGGTTTATGCCACTGAAACATCTAATCAAAGTTTTATTTCTATTTTCTCTTAATAATGCTTCTTCATTTATTGATGTTCTCTTCTTAATAATGAATTATATTCACACTCCCACTCCCCTATCCAGTTTTTCTCCCACTTGACACTCTTAGGTGTAGAGGTGAAAACTCCAGAGAGCAAGAGCATACTACTGAGGTAATTGGTGCAATTTTAGGCAAACAGTCGGGGAAGAGAGCCGTACGTATAGATCATCACTCTTAGAATATCGGCATTGTAGATATCCAGAGTACTTGGCCTTCCTACACTGAGAACACAAAACTGTGCTGTCACTGTGGTTTCAGTATAGTTGATAAAAGGCTGTTTTTGATACCAGTTGAGTACAGAAGAAATATATCCAGGTTCCAAAGTGTTTTTAAGATTTTGAAGAGTTCTCCTTCCATGAATAATCAGGAAGGCAAGTCTGCCCCAGAGAGGTTTGCAGATCCTCAGTTCGCTGTGGCTACTATTACAAAATCACTTTCAATAATAAACAAAAACATAAATATTAAGTTAAAATATTTAATAGTGTATCACAGGCCAGGGCTTGTGCTAAGTGCTCCATATACACTCTCACATTTTCTTCCGCTATGAGGTAAGTACTGTTACAGGTTCTCTATTATGAGTATCTGCTTACATGTAGCAGTGACATGAATTGAGAGTAATAGGTCATAAAATATAGATCCTCTGAAATCATTCAACAAGCATTTATTGAGCCCTTTTATAAGTAATATATGGAAATAATGATTATGAGGACAAGGAAACCTGCAATACCTTTATCTCAGCAATCAGCCACTGTAACAGCCACAAAACTGTGCTCATAAAAGAAAAGTAGAATGGTTGGTAAATGTGGCTCATTTCCTTTGCTTCAGCCATTTGAGAAAACAATAAGAATTCAGCATTGACATGATAACAGCAAAAATGAAACAATATAAAAATTACAAATTAAATGATAGGATGTACAAATATTTATTAAAGTAATCTGGGTTGGGTGATTGGAAAAATTATGTAGGCATTTATTATTGGCCATGACTTAAAATTATTGAAGCTGATGCTTGATGTACTTATATATTTTTATAATAATACAGTCAAAATTAGAAAAAGATCAATATGCAATTTAAAACTCCGATGAGTTCACAAACAACCAAATAGTTGTTTCATTTTAATATTATAGTTCAGTTCAGCAAGTGCATGAATCTCTCTTCCTCAACCAAAATGCAATTAATGTCCATGAAATTATACAATTTTCTATTTGCCTTTGCCCACCTATAATAATTGTGGCTAACGGCCATCTAAATTATTCATTTTATATGGTGAACAAGTGATTATTCTTAAAACAGATCCTGTGCTCTTTTAAATTGCTTTTCTTCATTCTCCAGTTGGCCCAGACCATTACTGAGTTAAATGTTTCTTAATGAAGAATACTGCCTCACTGAACTTTGCTTTGTCTGCGAATCACAGGAATAATTTGAAATTCCTAAAGTCCAGAACTGCATCTCAAAATGAGATGGCAAATGCTAAAATTCTGCATCTCTACACTATGGCCTTTATCTGAAATGCTTTTTTTTTTTTCTTTTTTCTTTAGAAACAGTAGACTCTCAGAGGATATATTTTAAATCTATAAACCTGGATACAAATAGTCTGTATGCTGATTATTCTAGGAAGTTGATTTTATCAATGAAGACATAAACAGGACTTATAATATGAATAGGATCATGCTGTATGATGGGGAGAGGGGCAAAAGGGAGGCACTGGATAGTGTTACTGCTCCCCCCGCCACCAGCAATTCCTGCAAAGAAGAGAAGCTGCTGATCAAATTGCCTCAGTCCAAGGCATTGATAGAGTTACACTTTTTAAAAGGTGAGATCAAACTGTGCTTGAGCCATTGTGCTTTTTCCATTCCTCTTTATTTTCCACTTGCTTTGTATACCGTCCACTTCCATTTTATATTGAAGTTGACTCTATGTATCTGATGATGTCACTTGCCCTTTTACTTTGATTCCTGTTAGGAGGCAGATAAAGAAAATAAAGCCAACATTTAAGAAACAGGAAGTAAGGCTTTCCATTACACTGTGAACTCTATCACAGCCTTCACCAGACCCTATGTCATAGTGTGGGTTTAGCATATATGCTAATAACCTGGAATTTTCATCTGGATACCATTTCTTTCATATATTCCTCTCTAGGGTGTGTGTGTGTGTGTGTGTGTGTGTGTGTGTGTGCACGCACGTGCATGCATGCATGTTCAAGTAAGGGCCATCAGAGTTGATGAGTGAAATATTCCTGGTAGGTAGCCTAGGTCAAAATGACATAAAGCTACCACCAGAAAACCATAACTCTACACACCGTACACGCACACTTTGCTGTGGGATTATTTTTATGCTGTATTATTTGTTTGTTTAAAGGCTAAAGACTTGGTTTATTTCATGAAATTATTTTGGTGAGCAAACAATCTTAAGTCTGTGGGCCTGACTCAGTGGCTTTGTAAACAAGTGGTGCAAACATAGCAAATTGGAACTTGAAAGTTACAAAATCGAGCATTTACTTTTATTTTCCCCCATGTTTGCTTGAGCTTCTGGCTGACACAGCACATCTGTAAGATATGGAAATCCCTTATCCTTCTTTGCTTCCTTCAGGTGCCAGGAATTGATTTTGCAGTCAGCAGGAGCATCGTGCCCAGCTGTGTCCTTTTTCTTGCTGCCTTTCCCCTGACTTCACCTTCTAGTTAGTCAGAAAGCAATCACAAAACCCCGACAGTGTCAGAATTGTAGTATTCTAAATGTCTCAGCTAGGCATCTCCAAACTTCCCAAAACCTCCTGACTTTTCTTGTGATCAAGGACCCATGTAAGCCTAATCAAGTGCCTTCATACAGAGACACTCATTTAGTGAAATTACTGTGTGTTGTAATAAAAAAGTAATCATTTTAATGCAAAACTTTTCACTGTAGTGATAAAATATTCATGCAATATTTAAATATGAAATGTCAAAATTAAACACGTAGACACATTTTATTATAACTGATGAATGTAATAAATTAGCATTCTGTGAGTATGCGATTTTTAAATTAGAGTTTTTTCCCTCCACTTTGGTTACAAAGGAAGCAAATTTAAACTTTCTTTCAAGTAATAAATATGAAAGCGTAATCAAATATAAAGTTTGATTTCTATACTTATATCTCTTTTATCCACATTTGTTCCCACTTATTGTTAACCAGAGCAATTCCCAGGAAAATAGACCCAAAATAAAGAGTATATTAACTTGTATGGATAATAGTACTAGAAATCCTATGGTGGCCAAATATATTGTGCTGTTTAAGGTATCTTGTAGATTTTTTTGGGGTGGTATATATTTTAAGAATGGGGATATAGGAAGTTCCATAAATCAGATTTCATATTCTCTCAGGTATACCGAGACCATGGATAAGTAAAATGTTCCAGTGGAAAGTATAAACACAGGGCAAAGGGAGCCACTGTTGGTAATTCCATTGCCTCAAAATAGGATATCAAGTAAGGCTTTATCTCTAAACCTACTACAGTTGCTGAGTAGGAATTCATGCTGGTTACATATCTTTTGATTTTAAAACTTAAAAAAGCCAGAAGTCTGAGCTTAATAACTGTGATATATCCAACTTCACAAATGTTGGCAAGAATTTTTTTGTTGTTGTTGTAAAACCTTTTTATAGGCCAACCCTACTCAGGCAAAATTAAACTTATCTTTCTGAGGAATTCCATCTGAAAGTAAAATATAGAGGGGAGTGTTTTGTAAGTTATTTATTAATTTTTCACTTAAAATCCTTTAAAGTTTTTCTATAGTCTATCAACTAAAAACTGATTTCTCTGCAGGCCATTTCCTCTCCTCCACAATATAGACTCAACCTCACTTAAATTCTTATATCCTCCTTTTCCCATACTGGTTATTACCTTTCTTCATACTATTTCCATACATTCCACTCTACCATTTTTGTTTCACTACTCATCTTGAGCGCCGTATTCCTCAGAAAGTTTCCCACCCACCCTGACCCATAATTAAACTTGTACTTTACTTTTCCAGGGGTACCAGGGGATATTTATCTCCTCAAATGGCGCCTACGGCAGTGCCTTCAGTGGTTTTACAGTTGCCTGGGTATTTCATAGTCAAAGTATCCAAACCTAGGAGCACCTTCTAGCCTCAGAATATGCCTAGCTTTGTCTTGGAATATCAGGGTGTTTTCAGTGTTGTAGACATAATGGAGAATAAGAGAATTAATGTGCACTGAGTAAGTACACAAGGCTGGGCTCTTGGTTTTATTACTGGGCAATATTCAAGTTGTTTTTGATTCTGCCAATGCTCCATCAGTTTAATTAAAATAACTAGTGGTGTATTTGAGCTTTATGAACTGATGTGTTTGCCAGGAACTTTCAGTCAGAGGAAGAATACATGACGTATGCACCCCATATCTATACAATGCCCATGGGTTAGCTAGGAAACCTGTTACAATGGTACAATTAAGGTGTTAAACAAAATAAAAGCTGTTGGCTATAATATGAAAAAAATAATAAGATGGGTTCCTCTTGGTTATTTTTCTAATAGTACTGAAAATATTTTATGCCTATTATTTATGAAAGGAGTATTATCTCAGAGAATTATCAGTTATTCCATGCTGTAATTAATGATAGCTCCAACTGTTTCCATCAGATCAAACCATTTACTTCTGGTCTAGCACGCTTCCATTTACTCCATGCCCAGATTCCAGAATCATTTTTGTAAAATACATATTAATTGTGCTACATCTTTGCTCAAAGACCCCTCTCATGGCTTGTTATGAATTTTGGAGTGAATTCCAATTTCTTACCAAGGCATTAAAAAATACCTATAATCTGAATCTAATCTCTCTCTCAATCATTTTCTTCTGAAATCCTACTATACCGGACAAATTCATTGCCTTATCAAAAATATTTTGAAGCTGTATCAACTAGGGTTGAATCCAAGAGATGAAAAGTCTGTAAGTATATTAACAAGAAAGAAATTAAATATTTCTTTTCAGGGAATTAATTCATGGAATTAATTCAGGGAATTAAGTGACGACAAAACTGATAGAAATGCTGAAGACCAAAACCAGATTCTCACTCAAGCTACAAGAACAATTCCCACAGCAATGACAAATTGATTCACTAGGGTAGCCAGTTCCTCCGAAGCCAACACAGGAGCTAATGTCAGAATCACAAAGTCTCTACCAGAGCTATCACCTCACTATCGGAATACTGGATAATAGGCTTGGAACAGAGCTGCAGAAAGCTACCACCCAAATTGGGCTGAAAGTGGTCTCTGCTTCCTTTCTTCCTTTCAGTTACTCTTTTTATCATTGCTTTGGGAAAAATCTCCTGTGAGAAGAGAACACAAAGTCTCTGGTGGTTGTCCTTCCAGACACCCTTATGTTTTATTTAGTGAATTTCTTTTTCTGCTATACCAGCATTTGATTTGAGTGAGGTCCTCAAATGTTTATCATACAGTCTCACTTAGAAGGAGAGAAAGTGTTCATTGGTAGAGTAAATAATTTAGAAGCCAGAGAAAGATAATTTAAGAGGGTGGGAGACAGAGAAACAATTCAAATGTCTGAAAATCTGAATTTATTTTAATAGATTCTATTTCTGTTTCCTAATAATTGAGCACTATAAGAAAGATTATTTTGTGAACTGGTCACTTTATATACGTTATCTATTCATCTTTCAGCCACTTTTCCTCTACCATCTTTGTCAGTATCCTTATCCTAATTTAATAGAAGAAGAAAATTAATCTCAGGGGGATAGATTTTCCCATGTTTAAGAAGAAAAGATTAACATTTAAAGGTAATTATGATTGCTACTAGCCTTATTTCTTGAGTAAAATAATACTTATTTTATTATGTTTAAAATTCATGCCAGTAGAAAACATTAAAAATGCATTGTTTTGTTATTGGCTTTGCATTGTTTAAAACTGTGGAAGGAAGGTAAATGGAAATAAACATGTTTCAGTTAAACTCAATAAAAAGGTAAATTATTGTGAAAGAATAATTCACATTACTTAAATGGTGTAGAGAGGATTATTTGGCAACAATTCAAGTTACTCACAAGGGAAAAGTAATAGTATTTCATAGTGTGGACAATTATTGGTACAATGTGTACTTTTTTCCCTTTAATAATTGCATGTTCCCTTTTGTCACAATGGCACAAGATAGAATAATTAAAGTATATTAGCTACATTGTGGAAGGGACATTTGGTTTTAATTAACATTGGAGCATAAGAAAAGGCAATTTGCTTTATATTACCATTCATTCTTTGATGCACACATACACACATGTACACAGAGTCTGTGCACAGAAAGGCAACTATGTGAAATGCTACAAAGCTTCTCAATCTGGAGTTACATAAGCCTAACTAAAATGTACAAAATGTTGTGTGCAGTAGAAATTCTTTCTCCTCTTTGATATTTTAGACAGTTGTGTGGCATCCTAATGTAAAATGACTTAAAAGCAGAAGTCAGTTTTGTAGTGATTATTCCAAAAGTAGACTGGACAATCAACAAACCGCCTGCCATTCATATGGCAGGAACAGAAAGCCAGAACTCGCTGGAGAGTGAAATTACAATGCATATTCATTTTAAGTTACAAACTCAAGAAGTAAGATGGACACCTCTGACTTGTCAAATACAATTTTATGAAAAAGAAGCTTATCTTAAAGTTGGGTAGAGTGTCAATGAAACCTATAGGTTCAGAATGCATATAGATTCCCTGCATGATAAACTAACATAACCATTTTCCCCCACCAGGAGGATATTGATCATGTATCAGTTGGCTTTTCCTGCACAACAAACCACTTTAAATATTAAAGGTTTAAAATAATGACCATTGATTTAATTCATGATTCTGTGATTTGGCAGTTGGATTGGGCTTATTTGGGCAATTTTTATTTCACTGGCTCAGTTTTATGTCTGAGCTCAACAGTAAGGTCAGCTTGGAAGTGGTAATGTAGAATGACTGTACCTAGAAGAATATCTCTTCTCTCTGTGGTCTCTCAAGTTTCAGCAGGCCAGCTGAAACTTGTTTACATGATAACTGGGCAGGATTCCAAGAGAGAGTAGAAGTGACTCTGGATTCCTGAGCCCCTGAGCTTAGAACTGGCATGCTATCACTTACACTACATTATATTGGCCAACCAAGTCATGCGGCCAGCCTCTCTATTCAAGAAATGGAAAAAGAAATTCCATTCCTTAATGGAAAGAGATTCTGAGCTACATTGAAAGGATGTAACTGTAAGGAAGATTGAAAGATTGTGCCCAGTTATTCAATCTACTGTATGACATTGGGGAATATATTTTATTGGTGACATAGTTCTCTTGATAATGAAGTGCATGATAATGAAGCCTGCAAACAAAAGTAGGCTTCAGAGGAAGGATGTATATACATTGCTCTTTCAGTCTTCCCATGCTTTTTCCAATGTCACCTCTGGTTCAGCATAAATAATCTTCCATGACTCCTAAGTGAGATTCATTCCAAGCACCTTAGACTGCTGTTCAGCAGTTCCACACTTACATCAATTTATTTTAACATCCAAATCTTCAACATACGCATTTCTAAGTATGTCCTTTCTGACCCCCAAAAGTTGATACACTGAGAATCTCTTAAAAAACTCAGATTATTTTGTGTTTTCATGTCATTTTTTACAACTGTATTATTACTCTCAAATTTACTTCATACTTTTAGATATATTCTTTACAGCCTAGATCTTCCCTGCATAAGACTCACTGCCTTGAAAATGTCTTTTCTAATTAAGTACACTTAATGTTTACCTTCACTTGAGTTCACTTAAAAATTGTTTATATCTCATATGTCTTAAGGATCTGTTGACAGGAATGATTTTGTTATCTTTCTATTGCATTATAATACCTTCTAGACAAGGATAGCATTGTCTCCTTTGTAGCATTTATACAGTCTACTACTCTAGGTGATAATTATTATTAGAGCTAAATTACCACCTGTCATCTCCCTGTCTATACACACACATATGCAAAAATATGTATGCATGTGTGTATAAATGTGTGTTTATAGGTAGATGGACATATAAATAGATAAATGAAAAATACATTGATACTTAAATTACTCATTTGAATGTCAGATATAATAGCAACGCAGGATTAAAATTTCTAAATATATGTGGACTCAGATAAGGCATTTTCTTTTTTCACACTATAATATATTCATGATTAACAGCAATCATCCATATGTATGCGCACAATAGTGCCCATGGTGAAATTTTAAAAATTATTTTTGACTCTTAATTATAGAGAATAATGCGTGATGGTTACCAGAGGGAAGGGCTGTTGGGGATGGGTGAAATAGGTGATGGGGATTAAGGAGTGCACTTGCAATGAGCACCGCAGGTGATGTGTGGAAGTGTTGAATCACTATATTGTACACCTGAAACTAATATAACACTGTATGTTAACTAACTGGAATTAAAATAAAAACTTAAAAATATTTTTACAAGGGTGATAAAATATACACTCAAAGTAAAAAATTAATAAAGGGCAAAGAAATGTGGAATGAAAGAAATAAGATTCATGAACATCAGTGTGCTGATTTAAGATTTTTTGTTTGTTTGTTTTAAATTTAATCTTCAGTACCTAAATGAAAATGAGAAGTAAGGTCATATTCTTCTAGATTCTGCTAGAAAAATATCTTTGATTATTCTGAATCTATATAACAACAGAAAGTATTATTAGAGTTATGACTTTATTATACTTCAATGCAATAGGAATCAAAATTTTAAGTTCCTTCAGATATCAGAGGTATTCACTTATTTTAAGACTGGAGAGGAGCTCCATCTTTATCTTGATGACTTATAGTTGGATATCTCTGATCACATTTAAACTGTAATCCTTGTCACCTTTAGAGATTCTAATAGACTAGTTGTTAGGAGCTGAAACTCTTGTGTCAAATGATCATGGGGTTAAATCTCTATTCTGCCATCAAAATATTATTTTTGGTAGTAAGTTACTTAAACCCTTTAGTGCCCAATTTCCTCATCTGTAAAATATGAGTAAGAATCACACCTGTCTTTCTGGATATGGTTAAATGAAAAGATGTATTATAAACTGGAGAAGAGCTGGAATTCAGTTCAAGATGATTTAAATATCAGATGAAGTCCTGTAACTTTCCTTAGTACCAGTGTGTATACATTATTCTTAAGTTTGCTTTGTTTGTTAAAAATGGTAGTTAAAAATAAATGGTATTATACATATACATTAATTAAGTAATATGCATACATGCACTTAGAATAATTTCTAGTAGTAAATGGACAATCATTAAAGATTAACTTTCTTCTAAAAAAATCTTGAGGCCAAATTGTAGTGGTAGAGTTTATTAGCAGGATACTTATTGAGGACAAAGCCAGTGGCTGTGAAAAGTCTATGGCATGCACTCTAAATACCCATTATGCCACAAGGACCATGAGAGTCACAACATTGTACGATTGGCCAGAGCCATATATATGAATAATAAACTAGTAGTATGTGTTCTAGCATTTTTAAAATGAAGTCAAAGTCTGGAAAGCTTAACATGACTAAAGGCAGGCAATGGTCTAATAGGTCTTCTGATTGCAAAACTCATGATTTTTTCCCCACTACATTACTCATTCATTAATTAATTCACACACACACACACACACAGACAGTGAGTAAAAATTTTTTAGACCAGACTTATACACAGAAAACTTTTGGTTTAAATTAAGCTCTTCTGACTACTGATCTCTACCTCATATTACTGATTTGTTTTCACCGATCAGCATATGACGAAATAAATGATTGAAGTGGTTTTAAAATAAATATATTTCAAGGAAGCCTTGGGCATCTATACATTAAAACATCCATCACAATATTTACAAACTCAAGTGAAATGGAAACTAGTATCACCTCCAAATTACAGCCCATTTGCAAAGCAAAGAATCTACGGGATTTAATGCATACTTCTATGTACTCCAGTTATTATTTTAAATTTCATTTTAATAATAACCCCTGTTAAGCACTTGACTAGATGTCTTATCTGAAAGATCATGCTTGTTTTTTTAAAAAGTATTTTTTCTTCCATTTTGTTTAATATTAGAATTCGCAGGAAAGATAATGCATGTAAAAACATGTTTCGTTGAAACCTCCAGCTCTTTTAGCCAGACCAAACAGTCTTCCATTCTCCAGCCTAACCCATGCACAAAGATGTTCTGCCTCTTCAACAGTGAATTCTCACATCACCATGTCCCCTTCTTTTTTTCCTGTTTCTCTCAGCATCTTTCTGTTTCCAACCAGAGCCAAAGGGATGTAGTCCCCTATACCAATTCTGAGCCAGCTTCCCAAGCTCCATATGGCCATCACAGTCTGATTACAGCACCAGTAAATCTCCTCCACTGTGGATTCCAACTATCATCAACCCTAAGGTCGTCAACCTATAAAAGCTAAGTAAGCCACTTCAAACTGCAAATTCTAGTCCCATATCAGGAACTCCCAACCATGAAACACAAGGATCAAAAGAGAAACTTTGAGTCAGGATTTAGAGAGAAAGCTGAAATATAAGGACAGCCTTCTTCATAATGGAAATCAATGGCTAACATAGGAGCGGAAGATGGGTGGCAGGTTGCTAAGATCACAGAATGTAACTGGTGTGTTTCAAGTTCAGAATTGCGGAGAGGCACAAGATTTGCCACAGCACAGTTCTCAACATGCACAAATGTCATTTCCAATTTCAAAGGGGGATGTGAGTGATCAGGATACAATCCAGAAGAAATCTTACCCACCATATTTCATTCAAGTGCCAGAGAACATGTTGACTGAACTGGAAGATTCTGCAGCTCCTGATATGTCACGCTGTATAAGTGACCAGTTTAATCAGATGACTTTCACAAAAGGATGGTGTCGGACAAGAATTGTCATTCATTCATCTTTGAAATGGTGACAGCTTTGGATTGAGGGTTTTTGCATGTGTTACCATGAGCAGAACAAGAGAAGCCACCTGTACTGTGCTGCTGAATATCCTTGCAAAAGAACATAGAAGAGCACCAGTGTTTGTCTTCAGACAAGAAAGCAAAAAAGTTTTTGAGGGAGACTTGGTGAAGATGGAATACCACATCTCAGTAGGACCTCCACCAGAGCTTTTCTGGGAAAAAAAAATAATGCAATGTTACAATTCAACACTGACTGAATAAGCTTATAGGATGACAATGGTAAACTAGTTCCTTTACTGATTAAAGATGTCAACAAGAACGATTCTGTTGTTTGTAGCTAATAAAGCCATGTTAATGAGTCACCACATGTAACAGATTCGATGTGACAGCCTGTCCAAACCCAACTCTTCCAACCTCTAAGCTGTTATGTATTCAACCAACTTTCAGCAAATATTTAGTATTCAACAGGAAAAGTTTAGATGTGAAACAAACCTTTAACCGAGAAGGAGAGTTTCAGCATGTTGAAGCTCAGTCTGGACTCCGTGAAAATGAAAAATTTGAATAACTTTATCAATACTGGAAAACACAACAGCTATACTATTAGTGATATATTTGATTAAATTTTTAGAATAAATCCTATCTGTATTAAACAATATGGCTTTATTAGATAATGTAACTGATATATGTGTTTTATGTGTATATGTTATACATGTACATATATGTGTATAAATATATATGTATATTATTTATCCCCTAACTCTTAAATATTCTAGCTGTTTATCTGGTTTGTGTAGACTACAGAAAGTCTGGGTTTGTAATTAAGAAGACTATTTAAAATGTGGAATTTTAACATTTAAATCATACACATTTGACAATTGCAGGTTATAAATTAATACAAACTTTTAAACACATTTAGTGCTTATAATAAGGTTTATTGGTACTGCTTTCTAAATACTGCTTAAGCTGTTTTCTCTTATACTTTCCAACATGGTATAGATTATTTCCAACATGGTATAGAGTGTTCCATAGTTTTGTGTCAAAAGAGAATAAAATTTCAAATATTTAAAGTAGCAGAAAACCCACACATTTCTTCTCACACCAAAATAGCTATTATCTAAGTGATTTTTTTTTTTAGGGAAAAGCAAGCAGAAGGTAATTATGATGAATTTTTTTCCCTCTCAGTCTTTTGTCTCCTTTCAACTTTATTCCTTGTTTTCCTTATACTTTATTTTCCATCAGATTTATTTTTTTAACAAAATATTTTTTAGAAAGCTGTAACAATTGTGGTAACTTTCAAGTTAAGAAAATTAAGAGCGAACCCCAGGAGTAGAGTAGATATAATTATACAGTCAACAAAGCATCATCTGAGTCTCAGATTTGCTGACTTTTAGGGTATTCATATTAAGATGCCAACTTTTTCCTTTTTGAAAAAGATTTGTTGAAATCAATATATATGCTTTTATTTAATTTCTCATTACTAATTCAAAATGATGCATAATACACAGGTACTTAGATTTGGCTGCCAGAAGAGAAGATGAATAACATTTTAATATTTAATGTGTCAAGCATTATAATGATTTACATTTATTATCTAACTCTTTCAAAAAACCTTGCAAGATAAATTTCATCCCACTTTACAGATAAAAAACTGAGACTTAGAAAACTCAAGTCATTTGTTCAGTAAGATAGATTTATATTTGGGAGCACTAGGACTGTTTCCTAGCAGGCATGGTCTAAAACTTAATGTCATTATGTCATTTAGCTTCTTAAGACATATTTTTAAAATTATTATTTGGGTGGCCTTAAGTCATATTTTCAAAATATGATTATAATAGTCACAGTAAAAATTTAAAGGGCAATTAAGACAGCCAATGAAAGATTTATGCAAACACATTGTTTTAAAACATAATTATGGGTAACTTATGAAGCTACCCATGGCTCCATGAAAGGCAAGATAATCTGTTCCATTTCTTTGGTACAAAACTAATTTTTTTAAATGATGTCTTTTAGGGATACCTGGGTGGCTCAGTCAGTTAAGCATCTTCCTTTGGCTCAAATCATGATCCCAGGGTACTGGAATCAAGTCCTTCATTGGGCTCCTTGCTCAATGGGGAACCTGCTTCTTCCTGTTATGTGCTGGTCCCCCAGCTTGTGCTCGCTCACTCTTTCTGAAAAATAAAATCTTTTTTTTTTTTAATGGTGCCTTTTATTTTAAAGTGTTTCTCTATCATTTTTTCTTGTATGTAAAATAGAAAATCCTGCTTTTCAACTCAAGAAGGTGGAGATGAGGTTAAATGAGCAAGGCCAGCGGCAGAGAGAAGGAGCCTTATTAGATTTCCCAGAGCCTCTATAAAAAAAGATACCCAGAGCCCAAGGTAACTGATGTGTTCAAATAAACATAAAATGGATAAGGGTTAGTATTAAAAGAAATCTTCACAAACATAACTGTTAATTGCTCATTTTCAACTAATAATTCAAGCTAACTAAAAACTGTATTTCAAAGTTAGCTTAATATTTGAGTTATGATAAAGTATAATTGTATTACATTGTAACATTTATTATAAATAAGTAAAATTTGGAAAAATTAACTTTGTGGGGATTTTTGTTGTTGTTGAGTTTCTCCTTCATTTCATGACATAAACGGGGGCTTGCTTAAAAATGCATAGCTACTGGGACGCCTGGGTGGCTCAGTCGGTTGGGTGTGTCTTCAGCTCAGGTCATGATCCTAGGGTCCTGGATCGAGTCCTGCATCAGGCTCCTTGCTCAGTAGAAAGCCTGCTTCTCCCTTTCCCTGTGCTACACCCCCTACTTGTGCTCCCTCTCTCTCTGTCAAATAAATAGGTAAAATCGGGGGGGGGGGAAGAATAGCTCCTATTAATTTTTGTGCTATTCTGAAAAATATCATAGAAAATGGGAGTGTAAAATCCAGATGGCAATAGGATTTCTTCTCAATGCAAAATATTTGCACCATTTTTATTTTCATGTGCCTCACAGTTGTAAAAATTGTCACGTTAAAGCTCTGAATAATCAATTTATTAATAAGTTATTATTAAAGTAAAAACACATTTACCATTCTCAGAAAGCTTAGTTCTTATTTTAACCAAATGTTTTTGTTCTATATACAGTTCATCTGGGTTGGTGCTTAGCTTCATTTTTCTCAAGTCTTTCAAAGGATGTGGTAAAATAAAGCTTAACCAATGTAACTTTATTTTTTGCTCACTATAGCTATTATTTCTTTACATAGTTGGTCTCCAGGAGTATTATTTTTTAAAAAATCCATTACATTTGGTTAAAAATCATGTCATATTTGACTTTTATGTTACCTAGGTTACCTAGGTTAAACAGTTATGCTAATATTATTTTTGATCCCTTTCAAAATCTTTCTTTTCCTTTCTTTTGTTTTCTTATCTTCTTTTTGCATTTGAGATGGATATTCAGATGTAAGGATAGTTTTAGAATGATAATTGTAGGTCACTAATTTCTGTTTAACTTACTATGGAGATGGCAATACCTAAAAAAAATCTCTCAGTAATAAAACTGACAAAGTCTCTAATCGTTGAAGTTGAATCCAGTCACAGGATGCTGTGAAGAATTTTGTCCTGTTGTTTTCTGTGTATTAATAGTTTAATGAATGAATGATGGGATTTGATTTCAGGGATGTCAATTTGGGATGTAGGGAATACAATGGTAGAATATTAAAAGGTGAAAAAGAAGCTAGAGAGTTCATATGCCCATTTGATACCATTTAGTGTTATATGTTTTTCAGTATGAAAGTTGACTTATTCTATTAACCAAGTTCACAACCCTTGAATCATCTGCTAGCCTTCTGCTATAATCTTCTCCATGGGTTGTCATTTTTAGAACTATAGTAATATTATATGCCTTTTCAGAAATATCTTCAAATTATAATTATGACAAACCAAGTCATGGGACCTGGGAGACTATGCAATTTAATGGATCAGTGAACACTGAACATATAATCTATTTTTTGAAATTACCCTCTTGAAGTTTCTTTTAAAAAGTTTATAAAACCATGTCTACATACATCTGTTAGAAAAATGAATGGTTTCTGCCAACCACATTCTGCAAAACCTTGACCCTTTTAAAAATTCTTACACTCTTTGTTCCCACATTACCTTAATTTATTTGAGCTTTCCCCATTCCAGGGAGAACAAATTGTTATTTTTTATTTCAGTAGAATATTATAGATATTTCTGTTTGTACGTATATCACTATGCTGTATGTTCTTTTGTCACTTGTTTCAGGCTGAATTTGTTAAGGACAAAGGTATTATGTCATTATTCTTTTTTCATGTATTTATTTCCTTTACAAGCTGATCAGTACCTAAAGCAATGACATTCTTCAGGGAATTTTCCTGAAGAGTTTTTGATTCATAGTAATAGTTCAATTAGTATTTGAATACTGTTCAAGCATGGTATGAATTAGAGAGCAGTTGACCACAGTGGCTGTAAGCATTAGATATGAGACAGCTTTCCTCTAAGGGTGCACTTTCTTCTAGCCTATCTCTTAAGATACTAACCCACGTACTCTTGTTTTCCTTCGAATTTTGAGTCCCTTCAATTCAATGCCAGACAATTATTTGCATTTATGATGTTCATTTTCTTCTTTCTTATTAACATCCATTCATTTATGGTGTGGGGCAGCAATGTGTCTGGATCAGCTTCCTGACCTCCCAACTTTTCTAAGAACTAACAGTAGCCCGGGATGCATCATTGCCAATAGGATGTAAGCAGGAATTGTTTAGAGAGGGAAAGTTTGAAGCATACTCCCCACTGAGCACAGAGCCCAACCCAGGCTCAGTTTCAGGAACTGGAGATCCTGACCTAAGCCAAAGTCAAGTCTGATGCTTAACTGACTAAGCCACCCAGGCTCCCCAACAGTTAATTTTCTTGTTAATTAAAATGGTCTACCTTATGTCTGAGTCTCACCATCTCTTTCTGTGTCTCTTGAAGTTGCTCAAAATTGATGTGAGGCTATCACAGGTTTCTCTCTCATCAATAGCAAGGAGACAGCATACAGTCCCTCCAGCTTAGTCCTCTATTGTGATTTTGTTTCTCTTTCTCTTTCTTAGTTCAGTTCAGAGTCTTCAGTGTATTTCCAAACTCCTATCTTTGAATTATGTCAACATCATTTCTCATAAGTTAGTTTTATTTAGCATATCATACTTTTCCTTTGCTTTAATTTTTCTGTCTTCAGTTTCTTCTGATGTTGCTGATCTTCATTTAGCATATATCTTACTAAATGTGTATTTTCGGTTTTTGCGTATATATACGTTCAATGACTGATCCGATGGACTTATTTTTTTAACTTTATTCATTTAATAATCTTGATTGAACACCAACTGTGTGAAAATATTTTACAAAGCCAGAGATATAAAAGTTAGATAGAAAAATTCCTGACCTCAGTTGTCTATTAGAAGAAGATATAAAATTTGAACATGTGTAATATGTATGCTGCTGTCTTTTAAAAGATTGTTTCCTTTTCATTCTAGAACTTACTCTTATTTTTCTGACATGGCTCAGTTTTAGCATAAACTCCTAAAATCCTTCTTCTTCCAGGTTGACTTTGACTTTGATGATCAGTCTCTGTGGTTTGATAGCATAATATAGCTAGGCGACTTATCATGAAATGTCATAATATTTGGCTTGCTTGTCCATCACCCTTAGGGCCAGTGAGCTACACACACACACATACACACACACACAGATAGATAGAGAGATAGATCGATAGATAGATGATACATAGATAGATAGATACAGGGATAGAGGGATAGATTGATATCTTTATTTCCAGTGTTTAGAGTGCAGACTAGATAATACATTACTTTTGAGTACTGAAATGAATGACTGTTCTCTACTGAAGATTTGAAATACACAACATTGGGAAGATGGATGGATAATCTTCCTTTGTGCAATGTTTTTGTTTGCCTTTTAGGACAATGAGTTATTCATTTAGCTGATGATTATACTTTTATTCATCCATATCAATTTTAAAAAATATTCTCTGCATTTGTGAAATATAGATTTGTAAATTACTTATATTCTACTTCTGGAGTATAACATGCTGTAGTTGAATTAATCCTGAAATATTTTGTTACTCACCTAAATTATGATTTAAATTTGGTCCTATGTTTATAATTATATGAGTTCTATTTGAAACTGCCTCTATTGATTAGGTGGGTATCATGAATATCAGTTAAAGATGAATGGAGATCTCATATTAACATCATCATGTTAATTTCCATTTTAAAAAGAATCCTCTGGCAATTCTCATAATGAAACCTTCAGATAAACACCAGGGCCTGTCTTACCTGTCTTGAAGTGTGTGAATGACCACCCCCGCCTTATTTTACATTCTACTTATTGCATCAGTAAGTTGCTGGCTCAAATTTAACATGTCACTATTCATTTTTATTAATGGCTCTTGTGAAATGTGCATTTGTAATTTTACTGTCAGTGAATGTCCCTGAGATACCTGAGGGGAGGCACCTAAAAAACGTAAGAGTCTACGTGGTCTGCTCTCTGTAGAAGTCCAAAATGAAAAGCTGCTGGATGAGCAAATTCAGCTTTTTGTAACTATAAATCTAAGAAATATATTTTAATTCTTATGACTTAATTTTATCTGCTTAGTGTAAGTAATGAGTGAAGTAAAATGATTCTGACTGACCCTAAAGCGGAGTTGTGCCCCCAATTTTTTAAAATACTATTTTTAAAAATCTGTTAGTTTTTTGTATCTAACCTCTTCAAATATCTAGATCATATATCTAAATATTGATATTTGTGAAATAAAGCATTTGGATATCCTGAAGCTGTGAATTCACCCCATTTCTGCTCTGCTACATTTGAAAATCAATAGTTAAGTGGAGACTGTAGAGAAAGATAACTCGGGCTCTGCCTTGGCCAGCCCCTTAAGAAAGTCAATAGTATTGTAAGAGAGAAGCTCCAAGAGTTAAATTACACATTAGATTAAGAAGAGCTAATGCAAATAGATTGTTTCCATGTCTGACTTCTTACCCAGCTCTGAGCATGGTGTTCTGTCTAGCAGAAACGGGAGATCGAGTTTGAGGATAATTAAACATTTTCTGCTGCCAGACGGCATGATCAATTCAAGGGATAAAGTGCCACAGAACATGTTCCACACTTGAGATTTTTACAAATGTAAGAGACACAATAAATTGGGGCAGAATTTTCTATACTGTCTTTTAATTAAAAATAAACATTGCTGTCATTACCCCTCATGCCCTACTGCCTAGAATCTAACAGTAATATTTATACTACTACCAGTTACAAAAATAATTTAATTATACTGGAGAGCACTTATGTGTTTCATCTTCTTTCTTTACAGCAGAATCACATGAAAGCATATTTTTAGCTTATGACATTTTACCTAATATACTTCTAAGTACAACAGTTTTTTTATTTACATCATAAATTTTAGCAATCACATCTATTATTAGGTTCTATGTTTTTGCTTTTAGAATAATACTGATAACTTTCCCCATTTTTCATCTAATATAGGATGTATTTTAAGACATAAAGCAGCTTGGAGAAAAGGGACTCTCTTAATGGAGTTAAAATGACAGTTTTTATCAACAAGCATTCAGAAACCCTTTCCATCTCCTCTTCTGTAAGTACCAACAAGTCCTCGTGAAGCATTCCTGATCATCCTTCCTAAATATTATTTCACTTCTGCTCATTTCCCTGAAATCCTTGGCTGACCTATGCAGAGGCACACACATACATATATAAAGACAAGATATTTCAGGATAAAAAGGTAAAGTTTTAATTAAACCTTAACTATGAAAAATCATATCCCATTTTCTGTTTGCTAAAAGAGTATAATCACATTTTCAAGTATATCACATGACAAGTGTTGGCAAGTGATTAATCTGATATATAGTTTATTTTGAAAATATCTTAAAATGTCTGTCAAAAAACAAAACCCAAAACAAAACTAAATAAATAAATAAAATGTGAAATTAACAAGGATAAAAGTTTTTTCTCACATCTATTTTTGATAGAGTGGCATACAACTGCCAGTATTCAGAGTGGTTTCTTTTCCCATTTTTCATAAGGTGTGATGTATACTTTATGCATTGCAATGGGAAATATACCATAAATCCTCCTTCGCTCTGAAAGCTTTCCAACTTTTGAATGAAAAGTTCTTCCAGCTAAAGAAAACTGTTAATTACCATTTTCAGTGAATTTGCAGCTTGATGTAGAAGAAAGAATTTGATCAGTGGAGTTGGAAAAGACCGGTTAGGATGCTTTCTCTGCCATTATGTACCGTTTGTCCTCCATACTTTCCACCTACCTAAATCCCTCTATCCCCAGTATTTGTTAAAAGGACATCAGAACTTAAGAAAAGGAATGAATTTGAATGTTGCTTAGAAGGGGAGGTATAACACAGGCAATCTGTTTAACCTTAATCCATTTTACTTAACAATAATTTTATTGAAGATATTAAAGATATAACTAGGTTTAGCATCCAAGAAAATTGTTCCATGCTCTTAGTCTGTCCTCCCAGATTGATTTCTAAAGAACAGCTGCTACTGAAGCAGCTCTCCATAAATGTAACATAAAAGCTATCCTGCTTTGTAAGTCTCTGTATTGCTAAATCTCTGAGCCTCGAGTTTAACAAATCAATTCATGTCATTTATTTTTATTAGTAACTGTATCAGTACAATTGTTAGAGTTTAGAATTTAGTTGTTAAATACCCCCTTCAGAAACTATATAATATGTAAATAAATATTTTATATAAATATAAATACATAAATATATAAATATATGAAAACATCCTGGGAATTAATTTGAATATGTGACCCTGTGCCCCCTCGGGTTTTCTGAGCAACCAGGATCAAAGGGGTATTGAATTGTTCCCAAGTCCTGACATAGTGAGACAAAGCCTTCTTTCCCTGTGCTAACTCTGGTTTCCCTTCAGAGGGGTTCTTCTTGAAGATGTTCTAGACTAATGAGCCCTCTGCTTCTCTGTTCTTGTGAGTCAGTCTTGAGAGAGAGGGTAATCTGCCCCCCATACCAAGTGAAGAGAAGTCAGCTGCAGTGTGAGGAAGCAGATACACGTGATCCAGCCTGGTCCTGCCATGTGTTAGCTGTGTTCCTCAGTTTCTTTGTCAATAAAATGATGATAGTAACATCTACATTACAACAGTGTTGTGGGCAGACACCGATGAGAAAAGTAACAGTTTTAATGAATAGATAATACATACCACATGGATTCTTTCCTTTATGTAACTCCCACATTTGGTAAGGACCATAGCAACCCACTTTTATAAACAAACTAGAGATCATAGTCTTTGTCCACGGTCACATGCAAGGAGTAACAGAGGTAGGATTTAAACCCATGTCTTTGAGACTCTAAAGCTAGCATTTCTCGTGGCTATGCAGGGCCATGTACAGTACAGGGAAGAGCTTAATATGTTATATTTATCTTTTAATACCGAGAACAAAGGCTGCATTCCTCACAAAAGAGAAAGAAAGAATATCCTTGTTGACAATTGGGAGACTAAAACCTCCATCAGGTCTGAAGACAAGCACAGAGACCATTGGATTCCTTGCCCGAGAGGTTATGGTTCAGGGAAAAAGTTTAAAAATATAATTTTAGGGCAATGGCTACCTAAATCTCCACATAATTTGTAGTGATCACAGTAATCACCTTTAAATTTAATTTAATTTCTTTTTAAGCTTCAACGTAACAATCAGAACTTTGGGGAGAATGTGCATTATTTAAAAATAAAACAGGAGTGCCTGGGTGGCTCAGTTGGTTAAATGCATCTGACTCTTGATTTCGACTCAGGTCATGATCTCAGGGACAGGGTCCTTAAATAAAGACTTTTTTTTTTTTTCCGCAGCTTCCTTATGTCAAGTGTTTTTGTTACTGCTTTTCGGCTCTAACATCCTTCACACCTCTGGGTAAGAGACCTTTTCATTCCTCAGGATTTCTCAAAGCCATTCTCCATCTCTCCTCTCTCAAAAATGGAACAAAACCACCCAGCTATGAATCACATGCCATCAGCTACAAATTTACTATCCACTTTGGGATCACTTGCCCTTCTTGGAGCTGAATCACCATCACTCTCTTCAACACTAGTCCTGTTGTGAATCTTGATGCTTTGAAAATCCTGGTACATATGTAAGTGATTCGTTCCCGGGTCTCTCAGTTCCTGGAATGTTTCCAACTTCTGTGCTACTTCAGCCATTCATTCCCACAGGGTAGATTTTCTGCTCTTGCTGTAAATTGGAATCATCTAGGAGCATGTATAAAATACAGAAGCTCAGGACTCACACTGTGGTTTTGTGATCTGCTTTAATTTGTACAGTTTACAAAAGAATCAAGAATCACTGTCATTCACATTATCGTGATCAATTATTTCTACTATAGTAAGTTCACATTCAAGAATCCTGTTCTCCAAACAACCTCTTTATTCTAGCCTAGTTCCTCTACTGTTCTGATTTAAGCAATCTTTTGACTTCCATCAGATCTACCTTTCATTAATACTGCCAATTTTTATTATCCTTCACAAATCTGATGTCCTCACTTCATCCCTTACCAGCTAAAACTCCATGGTTCATGATTTAAATCTTTTCCTTTTTTTGTCTAATCTCAATTTCCTTACCTTTCTCTCATCTTATGTCAATATCTGCAAAACCTCAAGTCTAATTACCTTCCTTTTCCCTCTACTTTGTGAATGAAACTTCCCAACAGAACATGGCTGGTGAAAATCACAGTTATCTCTTTTAAAATTCATGACCACTAACCTAAGTTCCCTAAGACCAGAAATCTCTTTTATTTGCTGTTGTATCACAAAAGCCTAGAGGAGCACTTAGCATCTAGAGGGAGCACAATAAATATTTGTTACATAAATGCCTAAATGTCAAATTGTCCATTAGCGTGGCTTAGTAAGGCTGGTGTTTCCTTTACCTCTTTTCCTAGCCTTATTCTTTCCCCTCAAAACAGCCTAACTTTCAGGTAATGACTTTGCTTGTTATTTCTCTAAGAAAAATAGGACAAGTGCAAGAGAACATAAGTTCTCACTACTTCTACCCACCTAAATGCATCGATGGTTAAAAAAGAATGTGGTAGAAACTGTATGAGAAAATCTGATGGAATTAACAATGTAGAACTTTTAAAATATGGGGGAAAATATTTTAAATAATGAATAAAGACAAAATGAAAACTTAAGAAATACATTTGAAATAGATGTAAAAAAATATTGCACAAACTTATACAAGAGCCTTTGGAAATCACTGGGCACATAGAAATAATAAATAAAAAATATAGGTGAAAAATGCATGTGAAAAAGAGTCCAAGATAATCAAGTTATTTAACCTCACTAATAATCTAATTAAGTTTAAATGTTTCTCTCCATCATATTGATAATGATTAAAAATGAAGAAAATGCTGTTTTTACAGTTTGTAAAATCAATTTGTCAACATGCCCAGACAAGACAATATTTAACATGCTCAAGGTGTGAAACCAGGTCAGAATTTCTGGAATATACTAAATAAAGGAGACAAGTCATTTAGGCCATTATAGGCTATGGGATAGAATGTGGATTTATTTAGAAGTGAAATGGGAATATCTTTGAAGTTGTAAACAAGTGAGTGACAAACTTTGTTCAAATCTTTGAAAGATCACTGTGGTTGTAGTGAGGGAATCATGTGAGGGCTGCAGAAGCACAGCGACTCAATGGTGTCAGCATTGTTGTAAATGAAAGATCATGATGATCTGGACCAGTGTGGTGGCTGCAAATATGGAAGAGAAGAATTAAGAACCATTTAGGATGCCAAATTTTCATAAATTGCTCTTGGTGTAGTATAAAGGATGATGGATAGAGAAAGAGCAAGCAGTTTGTTCAAGAGAATATTTTAGAAATGACAGAGCTGTGATTCTGCCTAACTCAGTGCCCCACGTACTTTTGCAGAGGTAGATGTTTTGGGTGTGAACGAAACTTGAACGTCAGTGTCCTTCATTTACTCAGGTCACTTCAAAGGCACTGAGGTGGCCCTAGAAATGTGTTCTCATAGCAATGCTTCCATAAAAATATTTTAACTATGGTTCAATCCACTGTCATTTTTCTCAGACTCTTCTATCCCAGTTCTCTTTATGTTGGGTGTGACCAAGATGGCCTCAAAGTTCCCCTTAGTTTGACTAAACAGATAGGTTTCTTCCTGACTCTAGGTACTGAACTCCCTGTTCCTAGTGCTTTTCTTTATAACATTTGTAATTGTTATATTTTTTCTCTGCCCCCCCCTTTTTTTTAGAAATAAATGTCTTTAAAAGCCTCTTGCCAGTCTTACAACCCAGGAATGTTTTTCTCAAGGACATGGGATCCCCCTCTCTATAGAATGAGATCATCAAGGGAAGATAGTACACCTATCTCCTGGTCTTTGTAGAATTAGAGCCTAATTTTGTAGGTAGGAGTTTAATTTTTATAGGCATCTTGCTCTAAGTTGTAAAACTACCTCCTATCATGAAGATATGAAAAAAATCTTTTTGTCTTTGCATAAGGCCAGTAGCCAAGCACAGATGGCATATGATCCTTCCCATCTCAGTTCTTAAAAGCTCAACCACTTTTTTTTCAATACCCTTGAGTTCAGATTGCATTTTGGTGTCTCTCACCTCTTGCAAAAGCGTTGAATAAAATCTTCCTTGCCTATTTAACTTTGCTTGGTGCAATTTTTGTTTTGACACATTCCTTTGAATAACTACAGTCCTTTTGGGAACCCAATTAAAAGAAAGTTAAGTTGGGGATACAAATTCAGTTTGGGGTGTTTGAGAGAGAGACTGACAGGGAGACAGAAAGATTGTAGGGACTTCTGTGGATACGTCAATCATTGCTAACAAATTTTCATAAGCTAACAAGGACAACACTGAGATTAAATTTTAATTTGTCTGATATAAATGCTAATGATCTTAACAGTATATAATATCATCTGCCTCAGGTTTTATTTTAGAGGATTCTGGTTGATCCCTAGTCATTTCTAGAATTTGGCACAATGACCCATCTCCTTATCTGGCTCTCCGTATATTTTCCACACCTCTTGCCCTCTTATGTCCCGTCCATACACTGTTCTGTACCTCACTCTTTATCTCTGCTTGACTATGCCTTTATCATATTCTTGCTTCAGCCTGAAATGACGTGTCCAATTATATCTTTACAGACTCATATTAATTTCTAGCTGAATAACACAAAATCTTAAAAATTATAATGATAAACCAAAAAAGTAAAGGATTTAATCAACAAATAGTGGTTACTTCAAAAAATATTTAGACTAGATACTGTATAAGAAAGAAAAAAAAGTCCTGAAATCTTAAAGTTTATACATGAAAAAACCTCAAAAGAAATTTTGGCAAATTTGGAAATAACCCTAGAATTTATATGACATTTCCAACAAAAAATTTGAAACCAAAATAAACTTTTCTGAATAATAACTAATAAAAGTCTTCATTGACCATGCTGGAAAAAAGCCTAGATTATATTTTTTATTTCTACATTGACAATGATATTACAAGATTGTTTTCATTTGACAAGGCAATCAGATATAATCAAAATGTAAGAAATAAGTATTATAGAGGTGATAAGACAGTTATTTGGTAAAAATATATTTTTCTGGATTTTGTGATCTAGCAGTATTTGTAATTTTCTGCAGTTTATTATTTGTTGTGATGTATATAGTCATTTTGAGATTTAATTTAACAGTTGTAATTATGCTTTCATTTTCTTACAGAGGATGCATCAAATTTTCTAAGCTTCAAAGCCTGAGTATATGGCTCTGATTTTTCCTCTTAAATACTCTGTCTTAGTATGCCAGGCAGCACTTCATAAATATGTTTCATTAGAGAAACAGGCAGCTTATAAAAAGGAAATGGAGGAGGTTTCTGACATTTCAGTAGGACATGATGTTAGCATTTTAATCTGATGAAGCTGTTCAGAGAGCAGAAGTGCTTTTAGGATCAATGAAAGATGTTCCGAGGAATAACAGATTGTGGCAGGATCCCTGGAGGATGTTAAGTACTGAGGACTGTGGAACACAGCAACCTGAGGCTGGTGTGTGAAATGAGGCCGTGAAGGCCGGTCTCCAAATCTAGAAGGAAGGACTAAGAGTTTGTAATAGGGACCGGCTGGGAAGATGGGGGGCGGGGGACAACAACACAATGTATATTAAATTATTTATTACTTGGGTCTATTTGGCAGTTCAGTGCTGGCAGTGGATACTATAATATTGCATATAATGATCCCTTTGTGCGTTGTGAAAAAACGAACCCAATTTCAATGTGGATAAATGAGGACTTCCCAGAAGTTCATTCTGATTTAAAAATTAATGAAAAAATAACAACACATTTTGTGATGGTCAAAGCATTGAAAGCAATGTGTGTATTAGGAAAAACTTATAAACCAAAGCATCATGTTCAGAAACTGTATCGGTCTTTAAATTTCAGTCTTTTTCCAACTTAAATATTTCCCTTTAGCCCATTTTATTTCCATTCTGGGACAGGGCAAGGTATAATAACAAGGGACTCAAACGGAATATCATTCTGGACATTTATTGAACATCATTCTCTTTGATCATGAGGAAAACTAACACAACTTTTATAATATAGTAATAATAATCACAGCAAGAGAAAGAAGACTGGGGAGAAAATTAAATGATTCTGAGAAAACTCATTATAATTATATTTAAAGAAGATTAAACTTCCGCAAGTTAAATTGTTTATAGAACAGAATTTATTGTTTTTACTGTCCCTGATACCATGGTGGCAAATAGTTATCCTCAATTTTTAACACATATCAAATTTAAAAGCAAGTACTGTTCATATCATGCTTCGTTTCATGTGCAAAACATCTCCATATCTATTTAATAGTTATTTGGATATTTGAGCTTTGGTACTTTAGACACTTTATGTTATTTGTAAAAAGAAATGTCAAGTTTGGGGTTTATTTTTAAAGATATATTTATTTATTAGAGAGAGAGAGCGTGCAAGTGAGTGGGGGAGAAGGGCAGAGGGAAAAGGAGAATCTCAAGCAGACTCCCCACTGTGTATGGAGCCCAAAGTGGGGCTGGATCTCAGGACCCTGAGATCAGGACCTGAGCTGAAATACGGAGTCAGCCACTTAATCTACTGAGCCACACAGGCACCCCAAAGAAACTTCAGTTTTTAATAAATAACACTAAGAATCTTAAAAGGCATTTTAATGTATGGATGTATATTGATTTATTTTCCTAATAAGAACATATTCTTACTCTCAGTTTGAAGAAAGTCTTATTTTATCTGAAGATCGTAAATTGTTCAAAAACTCATAACTGATTTTGAGCTAAACATTGCATTCTTTGGAGCATCTTAGCAAATCTTGTATTGAGTATTCCATTTAACTTTGCATAATTATTTAATTGTATAAATTACTATTGGAATATAACAGAATATGGTTATATGCAAGCCTAGAGAATTATGTCCATCTGTATCTATATTCTGTCATATAAAGGTTGCAAGCCACTGTACCAAATTCTTAGATGTACCAGCAAGAAATATGTATGTGAGAAGTGGTCAGGGTTCTAAAAAATCAAGCAGCCAGGGACTCTTGGGTGGCTCAGTTGGTTAAGCAGCTGCGTTCGGCTCAGGTGATAATCCCGGGGTCCTGGGATCGAGTCCTGAATTGGGCTCCTTGCTCGGCAGGGAGCCTGCTTCTCCCTCTGCCTCTGCCTGCCACTCTGCCTGCTTGTGCTCTCTCTCTCTCTCTCTCTGACAAATAAATAAATAAAATCTAAAAAAAAAAATCAAGCAGGCTTCTCGGTCTTTTTTTTTTTTATTTTCTCACTTTTGATAAAAATATGGGTAAGAAACTTACCAATTGAATTGTGTCCCCCACCCAAAAGAATGTCCCAGCACCTCGTACCTTAGAATACCTTTATTTAGATACAGGATCATTGAAGATATAATTAGTTAAGATGCAGTCATACTGGAGTAGAGTGGATCCCTAACCCAATACCTTGATTTTGGGCTTCTAGCCTCCAGGACTGTGTGACAATAAATTTCTCTTTTTTTAGGCCAACCAGTTTGTGGTATTTTGTTAGAGTATATGAAAACAAAAATTGAAACAAAAAACAAAACAAAACAAAAAACAGCAACACCCCCCCCCCAAGTAATAAATGTTATGGTACCAACAAGAGGAGTGCTGCTGTAAGAAATACATAATAATGTAGACGTGGCTTGGAATTAGGCCATATATAGAGGCTAGAATAGCTTTTAGATACATGATAGAAAAAAGCCTATATTGCCTTGAAGAGACTGTTGTAGAAATAGAGATGTTAAAGGTGATTCTGCTGAAGGATCGCATAGAAACGAATAACGTGTTCTCAGAAACTGAAGGAAAAGTGATCCTTGTTTTAAAAGTGGCAGAAAACCTATAAGCAGTGAATTTGGATATTTAGCTGGGAGAATTTCCAAGAAAAATTTTGAAGACACGGCCTGCAATTTTCATGCCCCAAAATAGTAAAATGCAAGAAAAAAAGAGAGAAATTGAAGAAGGAACTGCTAAGCAAAATTAAGTCAGCCTTTGGTAATTTGGAAAATTCTGTCTCTCCAGATAATGCGCTCTAGAAACAGAGCAGAATGTGGCTGGGCAGCAGTGTCCTAAAGAGATTAGGTATGGGATTTATGGATCCAATCTACCATCCCAGCAGAAGCCAGGGATAGAGATGTGGTCATCTAGGAAAGACCTGTGGAAGTTGTCTTGTCAGATGGCTTGGACTCCCATAAATTGCACAGGAGGCTGACAAAAAATTTTGAGAATTTTGTTCCACCACAAACACTACAGTCTGGACTGAAAGAAAAACAGAGGAGGGATGAAATGCAGGAAGAATAAAACCCAAGGCAGAGCCAGCTGCAGAGAAACCTGGGTTGACAGGTTCTCCTAGGTTCCAGGAGATGAGCTGCTGCCCAGGGCAAGGGCAGGGCCTCCCCTGCAGGCCCAGAGAAGAGAGAATCCACCCATTGATAATTATTCTTCCGCCTTAAAACCTAATAGAATTTATCCTGCTCTGTTGCCAACTTGCTTTTAGACTAGTGATCTCTCCACCCCACCCCCTCCAGTACCTTTTCCTTCTCAATTCTTCCTTTTGGAATGGAAATGTCTATTATATGGAAATAATTTATTTTCTGGTTTCATATTTTCACGGGTAGAATAGGATTTTGCCCCAGAAGGGAGCATAGGAGCATACAATACATCTCATCCATACCTGATTTAGATGATATTTAGATATAATTTTAGAGCCAATGTTGGTTTGTGTTAAGACTTTTGGGGATTGGGGGAATATATTTTGCATGTGGAGAAGACTTGAATCTTGGGAGGCCAGACAGTATTCTCTTGAATGTGTGTCCACTTCCAAAAAAAAAAAAAAAATATGTTGAAGTCCTAACCCAAAATACCTCAGAATATGACCTTTTTAGAAATAAGATAATTGCAGATACAATTAGTTAAGATTAGATCATACTGGAGTAGGATGGGCCCTTAATCTGATATGACTAGTGGCCTTGTGAGATGATGGCCATGTGAGGATAGACTCACACAGGGAGAATATTATATGACAACAAAGGTTGGAGTTATGCAGGTATAAACTGAGGAATGCCAAAAATCGCCATTCCCTGGAAGCTAGAAGAGGAAGGATTCCTCCAAAGGTGTTAGAGGAACACAGCCCTTCCAATGCCTTGATTTGGACTTCTCTAGCTTTCAGAATTGTGAGGCAATGCATTTCTCTGTTAAGCCACCCAATTTGTTGTACTTTGTTATGGCAGCCCTTGGAAAATAATACAGAATCTATATTCTTTTGTTACATATATTTAAAAAAATTAGCACAAGAAAAGTGATGCGTGCCAATCAACAGCTGGTCTTTGTGGTGAGAAACAGATGTAGACTGTGGTAATCAAAAAAGCAAGTGCCTTGTCTAAAGGATGAAGCCTTTATTAATCTTCTCATGCTTGGAGATTTGGGGGTAGCCTTTCAATCTTTCAAGAAAAATTTTTAAAAATTGGAATTTAAAATATTTTCTTAATTATAGCTTATCGTTTAAAAAACTGCCCAGCAGATTAAGCAAAACGAGTTTCAGTGACTATCTATCATTGACCATGTGACCATATCAATGGTCATAGACGATTGATTGGCAACCCACAAAACCAGTGTTTAAGGAGTAAAGTAGTTCTAGATTGTGCCTGTGGCTGTTACAATTTGCTTATATTATACTGCTATGATAATTTTTGCCAACCATTTAAGTGTACCAAATAAAATATCTACCATTTTATTCTTCAGTTAGTGCAGCCCAAAGAAATAGAAAGGAAGAGCTTTGCTTCACCTTGGCTAAAGTTCTGCTACCTGTCTTCATGATTTCTGACTAATGTAATTCTTATGCTTTGGGTTATTAAAATGCTCTTATCATCATAATTTTACTATCCTGCTCAGCTGATGGAAGCAAGATACATGAAAGAGTAACTATTAATTAACAAAGAGACCTCTGGATGATAAATCAGCACTTAATTGTTCTTCTTTAAAGAAAGGCTCAACAGTATGTGTATATTTTTTTTTTCCCTGAGCAATGATGCCTAAATCAGGGCTTACACCATTAGACACCCTACTTAGATTTCAGTAATTCTGACATCACTTCTTTCTTTTCCTAACTATACTCTTAAAGTTCATTTAATTGTCAGAATTGTCTCTGTGTCACAGCTCCAGAAAAAAATATTAAAACCCCATGTAGACAGGAGATGATCATAACAGTAGGGTTGTATAATGGTTTCCTATTGAACACTACCTGTTCTCTAGAGAACCCTCAGTCACGTTCATCATGACAGGTGATTTCCAATTAGAGATTACTTTATGCATCTTCTTTGACTCTAGAGGGAGAACTGTTTTTTGGTTTTTTTTTCTAACAAGAAAAAATACATGGTAGTTAGCAATGTGATTTTCAGCAACGGGGGAAGGTTTATAAAGAGTAAATTTGTAGCTCTTTAAGCAATTAATATTCAGACTGGCTGTAGAAATGAAAGTTTAAATATTAATTCAATTTTCTTATTTTGATAAGGGAAAACCCTTTTACAGCAGCAGAATTCCATTTGTTTTGGTTTCAAATCCATTATTCTAATAAATCAGCTTTTATTCATGTGAATATTGATTTGGAGTTTGTTTTTTAAAAAGAGAAAATGCACTTAATCAAGAAAACCAAAGAATTTACAACCCCTAGAAAAGGAGAGAAAATAAATGAAAGGAATATAAAACCTAGTCCTAGTGCAAAAGCCATTTATACTATGGTCGAAAAATACTTTGTAATGAAAACATACCATTTATAACACCTGTAAAAAGAGAACAACATTTGTAGAAACTATTGGCCATGCCTTAATACTTACAGGGATGGAAAGTTTATGGATTTTTCTCAAAGGGGGCCAGTTCCTCTCTGTCTGTCCTGCTATAAAATTTTGGTAATTAATAGGCTGTCAACAATGCCTCTAAAATTTCCATGCCACTAGTTCCCATGAGTACCACCCAATGTAATTCCTCTATTTCAAAGACCCATATGCACACTGTAAAAAAGGCCATGTTTACCTGCCTACATGCTGATCCCTGATTATCAGCACTTTTAAAATCATATTTGGAATATAATTTACAAGTACTCTTTTGATTTTGATGCATATCCATGGAAGTGGATTTTTTTTCTAAAAAGTAGTGCTTATATATACTGTGGGTTCATGCTTATGACAGAGCATGAATGCATTTACTCTATAAGCACAATACAAGGCATCTCTGTCAGAATTCTACATATCTACTTTCTTCCCATGTTGAGTCTTCCCAACCCACCTCAGAGTAGAGCTATCCTCTAGAGAATAGTTGCAAACCTAAAATAAATTGTTTCCGTGGGCTGACTACTAGTATCCACTAGTACCGATCATGGGGGAATTCTAAGGAGTCATTTTGCCCTGCCTAGCTTCTCAGTCATCCAGAGCTTACAGGTCAGAATTTACACAGTATCTCTGAGTGAGGACTAATTCTGCATGTGTGCTTGGGTCTGCATGTCATTATATAAACATTAAACATATGGCTATATATATATATATATATATATATATATATATATATATATATATATATACTATTTGATAGCCTTCAAAAAAGAAGGATAGAAAGGAAAGAAAGATGGAAGGAAGGAGATACCCAGGTCATTTTGACCTCTTTGAGGTCCAGCACCAGTCATTAATCCTTCATTGGATATTTTATTCGAAATCAATATTTGGGGGCGCCTGGGTGGCTCAGTTGGTTAAGCGTCTGCCTTCGGCCTAGGTCATGATCCCAGGGTTCTGGGATCAAGCCCCACATTGGGCTCTCTGCTCAGCTGGGAACCGGCTTCTCTCTCTCTCCCTCTGTCTGCCACTCCCCCTGGTTGTGCTGTCTCTCTGTCAAATAAATAAAATCTTAAAAAAAAATGATGTTTGGTTTTTATTTCTTTGATTTCATACCCACAGACCCTACTTTCTCAACCACTTTGGATTGGTATGGATGTCTCTAGGTGGTCTACCTGAATTCTTGGAGGAATTACTCCCCAAGATATTGGCTCTGAGAATACCATCTGGTTTGTTAACTCAAAGCAACTTCTGATGAGCACATGTCAGACTCTTCTATTGTATTCTAAATAGGCTTTCAAGAAACTGGAAATGTCCAGGAAATTTTTCATCCTCATACAGGCATGGAGAACAGACACTTCTTAAGTAACAACAAGAATTGAAGTGTAAATAAAATTTCAGTTTAGAGAACTATCATTCTATCTGCAAAAAATAAAGTGGAAAAATAATTGAAATTTCATCAATTCTTTTGTTTTTAAGATTTTATTTATTTGACAGAAAGAGACACAGCGAGAGAAGGAACAGCAGCACAGGGAGTGGGAGAGGGAAAAGCAGGCTTCCCACCGAGCAGGGAGCCCGATGCGGGGCTCGATCCCAGAACCCTGGGATCATGACCTGAGCCGAAGGCAGACGCTTAATGACTGAGCCACCCTGGAGCCCCAAAATTTCATCGATTCTTAAATGAGGAAGAAAATGAAAAGTGTTTTATGCTATGAAAGCGCAGAAAAATTTTGTTCCATTAACTTAGAGCTTATTCTTCGGGGTTTTAAGATGTAAATGTGGGGAAACAAACAGTGGAGCCATGCTGTAGAGGTAACCCTCATCACGTTGCATTACTGATCTTTTCAAGTGTCAGTTATTCAAGGGACAAACATCTGATTGGGTAGATTCACAAGGCAAATATGTGTAGAGGTTACAGGTTAAACAACTGAGATCAATTAACATCTTCCTGTAAGTTGATTAGTGACTCTTTGTTCTACTTCAATTACATTTTATAAATATGGACTGCAATGCAAAGTGGGCAAACTGTGATATGATGAGGCCATTAAAAAATAACAACAACGAATAACTAAGCAATGGGATATAACTCAAAATGTGAACATAATGACATAATTACATCCCAGGACATTTTCAAGGCTTGATATGCACTAAAATGCTTCTAAATCCTAGGAGGGTGATTAATATGTTTTACATGATAACCTTATCCCCCAGTTGCCTCGTTTCAAAGATAAGGAAAGCAATTATTAGAAGTAAGTATTATGCCCAGAGATAAAGAGGAAAGTTAGGCAGTATGGAGGGTGGCAAAGGCTGCACAAGAATTTTGGAAGCACTTTAGTATAATATTGTTAAGTATGGATTTAATTGATTTGGTGTTAGAGGATACCCTTTGCCGTTAAATTGAACTGTGACTCTCATCCATAAGAAAGTAAAAATCCTACAGAAATTGTTTAATTAACAGCCTAGAATTCCACCCTTAAGAAAAACTCACTCTCCCTCACCTCCCACGATAATGTCATATACCATATACAGCTCTCTCAGGTTTTAGGGTCTGCTTGACGAGAAAATTATAAATCTCCTCTAGTTCCCTTATTACAAATCTTTCCATCTTATTTAGAGCATTTCTTATGCCTTGAGGCTTTAAAGCACTCTTGGGGGAGGGGCAGAACACTCTATAAAACATGTTTTTCTGAAAGAAAAGTCCTTGAAGTTTTGTAAGCAATTTTCCTACTTGCTTGTGTGAATTTACCTTCTACTATTACTAAGGAATAAAATTCACAAAGAAATAAAATAAAGTGGCTAAGGTGTTTAGTACATTTAATGTTTGTCCACAAGCCTGTCTCCATTTCTACTGTTCTGTATAACTCTGTAAACATTAAATAATAATCGTGATTAAAAAGTGTATCCTCAAATGGATTGTACCCATGGATTTTGTGAACCTAGGATTAAAGAAGTCATGTAGTTGCTTTGCTAGAGAAAGGATAAGTTGTTAACAAACATAATTTGTAAGGCTGCTTCAAATACGTACGTGTAGAATGTATATCTTGCATAACATTACACCCTTTGAAAAAGTCATTTCCCCTACTCTTAGTCTTTAGTAACTATCCTTCTGTTCTGTGCTTCCATGAATTTGACTGTTTTAGGTGGCTCATGTAAGTGGGTTTGTGCAGTGTTTGTCCTATGGCCGTCTTATTTCACTTAACATGTCTTTCAGGTTTATCCATGTTATATAAGGCAGGATTTCCTTTTTTTTTTAAGGCTGAATGATACTCCATCATATGTATATACTATATTTTCTTTATCCAATATGGACACTTAAGTTGTTTCTATAACTTAACTATTGTGAATAATGCTGCAATACACATGTGAGTGCAGTTGTCTCTTAGTGTCTGTAGTTAATAATACTGTATCATCCATTTAAAGTTTTGTTAAGAGGGTAGATTTCAAGTCAAGTGTTCACACCACAAAGCAAGCAAGCAAGCAAACAAACAAAGGGTCAGGAGAAAACTTTTGGAGGTGATGGATAAGTCTAATACTTTGATTGTGGTGATGGTTTTATGAGTGTATGCATATGTTCAAACCTAACAAATTGTATACACTTAATATGTGCATTTTTTGTTTAAATTTAGACCTCAATAAAGCTGGTACAATAGGAAATTTTAACACAACATATAAATTGCTTGTATAATGGACAACTCTAAAGTTGTTCTGAAATTTTTCAGTGACTCGTCCCTTACTGGTCCTTGGGAACAAACTGATGGTTACTAGTATGGAGGTGGGTGGGGGAATGGGTTAAATAGGTGATGGGGATTAAGGAGTACACTAGTGATGAGTACCTGGTGTTGTATGGAAATGTTGAATCACTATATTGTGCACCTGATTATTAGGTTTCAAAAGTGACAGATAGATAATAGATAAATGAATTCCATTTAGGAGAGAGTGAGTTAGGATCAAATCTAATTGTAAACACAAGATCCATGAATGAAGTAATTGATAAATTGGACTTCACAAAAATTCAGAACTTTTGTTGTGTGAAAGACACTTTTTTTTTTTAAAGATTTTATTTATTTATTTGACAGAGAGAGAGAGAGAGATCACAAGTNGTTGTGTGAAAGACACTTTTTTTTTTTAAAGATTTTATTTATTTATTTGACAGAGAGAGAGAGAGAGATCACAAGTAGGTTGAGAGGCAGGCAGAGAGAGAGGAGGAAGCAGGCTCTCCACTGAGCAGAGAGCCGGATGCAGGACTCTATCCCAGGATCCTGAGATCATGACCTGAGCTGAAGGAAGAGGCTTTAACCCACTGAGCCATCCAGGCTCCCATGAAAGACACTTTCAAGAGAATGAGAAGATAAGTCACAAACAGGAAGAAGATATTTGCAGAAAACACATCTGATAATGGACTATTATCCAAAATATAAAAAAGTCTCCTAAGGGTATGTGTTGTGGTGAGTGCTGTGTATTGTGTAAGACTGATGGATCATAGACCTGCACCCCTGAAACAAACAATACATTATTCATCCTGGAATGGACTATGAGTATGTGAGGACAGAGACATATGGGAAGTCTTTGACCCTTCCCCTCAATTTTGTTGTGAACCTAAAACTCCTCTAAAAAATTTCTCAGTAAAAAAATTCCTGCTTCCACAGAGCTTACAAGATACATTGGGGGGAAAAGGTGAGTAATTACAACAAGGAGATAATTACAGCCTGAGCTAAGACATGAAGACCAAGGAAAATCCAGCCCTGAAACCATTTAGAGAGTATCACTGCAGGCAGAGAAATTAGGAATTGCTAAGGTTCCAGTGAGAATGAGCAGATATAAGAATTCATGTGCAAAAGGCTGAAGAAATCTGGTTTTTAAGTACAGTCCTTTATCTGAAATATGAAACTTCTGCAGTCTATGCTGTTTTTGATAACAGTTCCCAAATAGTAATGTAATAGATACTACTTTAAGAGTAAACTATTGTGGAAGCAATTCAATTTATTGGTTCACTTCTTTTGATGATATTGGCAAGCTCCGTTATTGTAATTGCTAAGGGAAGATTAAGAGAGGAATATTATCTGACTCACTGGAGATCAAATTAAGTTATATGGCAAATTGGTGCAAAGAAAAAAAGACAACCAAGTGCTTTTGTTTGTTATTTGTTTTAACTTATTTATTTCTATCCAAATATGTTTTAGATGAAATGTGGGAGTTAATGAAGTTTCACAGACTCAGATATTGTATAATCGAGTTGGGCTATATTCAAAATTTTCTGAGGTGGATTTTTGGGTTCACTGCTTTCTGAAATGAACTACAGAGCTGTCTTGAATCTCAGGCAAGATACTTGAAGCCAGCACACTTGAGAAATAGATAGATGACAGCAGGTATTTACTACCTGAGTAGTTAAATAGATATTTGTAGACCAATTTTCTTTTCACTGTGCTTCACCAACAGTAATTTATAAGGTGTAGCCATCGATTAATTCAAATTGCACATGTCAGGTTGAGCAAAATATTATTTCATCAGCTTCTTACACTGACATCTAAAATGTAGAACTGTCTCTTAAAGAAGCTCAAGTGGATTGTGAGGATATTTTAAGGTATTTTAAATAGGAAAGAATTTCTTTTACATCAGAATCTTCTTTTAAAGAATTTCTAACCAACATTTGTAAAAAATATTAAATGGGCTTTTTAAAGACATTAACAAATTATATTAAATGTGTAGTCTGATTATGCTCATTTATCTTTATAATGTATTACTTAGCAGCCTATTATACATGTACATCATATACATTGTTTACATTGCACATATTTTATGGACGTGTTTTAAATGATTATTTTTATGCATATTTCTATGTACTTTTAAATCTGGTAAGTTGGAAAGGCTGCTACTGACCATATATTAATTATCTACTAGAAATTACTTAGTATTGAATTCTGAGAGGGTGCAAAATTAATACATTCCTAGAATAAAAACTGAGTTGTTTTGTATTTTTGACTACTGTTTAGAGCTAGATCACAAATTCCGGAATGTGTAAAAAAAAGCATAATTTTTTACCATAATTATTATAGGTCAGGTAATTTTGATAATCTTTGTTATTATTTTCATTTTATTATAACTAGAATTTTCCTAATATTTGCAATTGTAAAGTAACATGAGTAATAAAGATTAACACATAGGAACTTAAACACATCATTTCAATATATGAGAATGATAATTATAATGTCACATGGTTGCATAGTTAAGTTCGATGAATTTCATAAGGTCAACTATTTTATTTATTTTTTAAGGTCAACTATTTTAATGAATGTTTCTTAATTTTAGTACTCAGTGGTTGAGAAATTATTTTCTGTCTCAGTAATTCATGCACAAGAGTAGTATGTAAAACAGGAAGACACATGGATAAGAATGTTCAGAAAATATTGATTATACAGGTATAAGTGATGTGTTAAAGTAAAATTATTGTGTTATGAATTATTTCACTATAAACCTGATGAATAGTTCAATGAATAAATTGCAGGGAACTAATTAACTGGTAGCAATTTCTGATTTTTATTCAGATTAAATCTCAGTATTGTTAATACAAGTTGTGAAGATTTTGGGTCCTTTGTATAGATACATTACTGGATATTATTTGTCTCTGCTCATTGATTTTCCATTAGGCCCAGGTTAGATTCACATTCTGTCATTTATCACTCCAACACTCATCTGTCCAGAGGTCACAAATGGTGCGCCAAACTGTGTCACAAATGGTGTGCCAGTAGCTGTGGCTCCATTGCCCATGGCAACCAAAGAGATCATTTTGGGATGAGCTCATCAACAATAATTTACTTTGTTCAACCCTGTTAAATACAGATCCCAAGAAGCATGTTAATAAATATTTATTTCTAAATTTAGGCATGGTTTATCAAGGCCTTGATTGTAGGATTGATTTGGCCTTCTTGATAATCTACTAATATTGTACAGCACTAGATAATTATATTTAGTAAAATAACAATTATTTTTGTAAGGAATAAGTGATAATTTGTATATAGAGAGCTAATTAGATATTTCACTCTTCTCATGAAGGCCTTTAATTCAATTAAATTAATATTTTCATAGTCACATTCTGAGAAGCTAACCAAGTTCTGTGCAATTCATCCAAAATAACGCAGAACAAACTTCATCTTACAACGAATGGCTCTTGATCTTTATCATGAAAATTGCTACTCTGAGGAGAGTAAATGTGGCAGAAAATGAACATATGAGACTTTGTTGCTTAAAAGCATTTATCCAAATATTATACTTTAAAATCACAGATGTCGTAGCAAATTTTATCACATTCTCAGACATCACTAATTTCCTCCTTATATTTTTGAATAACATAGAAACTTAAATTTTATTTTAATGATTCTAATATATGTTTTGAAATTATTTCATAAAATGGCTAAAGATAAGGCAAAGTTGAGAAAAAAATTCAAGAAGTGAATTTTTTCATAAAAATATATAGGTGATCCCTACTTACTTCTTTAGGTAGTAATAATTAAAAAAAAAAGCATACATTTTTTTTCCCCTAGCACTGCCATAACAAATTACCACAAATTGGGTAGTTTAGAATAAAACAACAGAAATTATTCTCTCATAGTCCTAGAGGCTAAGTCTAAAATCAAGGTATCATCAGGGCCAATGCTCCCTCTGGATGTTCTAGGGAAGGATCCTTCTTTGCCTCATCCTAGCTACTCGATGTTGTTGGCAATCCTTGACATCCCTTGGCTTGTAGGAGCATCACTCAAAGGTCTGCCTCTGTCTTCACATAGCTGTCCACCCTGTACATTTTTCTGTTTTTCTTATACCAGCCATTGGGACCTATCCTAATCCAGTATGACTTCATCTTACCTTGATTACATCAACAAAGACTATTTCCAAGTAACATCACATTCATAGGTACCAAGGTTTAGGACTTTAATTCTTTTTTGGGAACACAAACAAACAAATACCATGAGTTTAGCTTTCATATTAATACATAACATAACAATGCTTAACATACAGTAATGTGTATGTAACATGTATAAAACAGAGTAATAGAATTTTTGGAAATGTTAGCACTCATGATTAAGATAGTATAGTATTCATCCTATGAGAGATTCTAACTGGTAGACTAGCTGTAATCTCGGGTTAGTTACTATTTGTGTTTCAGCAAGGGAAAAATATGTGACCCAGGAAAGTACTACTTTTTTTCACTTATTTTGTGCAGCTTATGGCTGCTACTTCAATAGCATTAAGTGTCATTACTTATTTGAAAATAAAATAATAGAGTATATACTGAATACTCGATTTTCTGAGTATTCTACATTGACAAGGCTTGTGCATGTAAATGAATCATTCATTGCTCTCCAGATTTTCTAGTTAAATCTCCCAAGTTAACTGCACTCCAACTTCTTAGCGTTCTTTTAAATGTTTTTCAACTTTTTAGTCCTCATCCTAAAAGTTTTCACAACCTCTAGCATCCAAGTGCCAGAGAATATATGCTACCAATCCCTTCTCAGAGTGTATCTTTTTTTCCTGGTTAGAATGTACTACAGATACTATGCTAGTGTTGTAAATCCTATCGAACAGAAAGAATCCTTTTTAACACTTTTGGAAGAAAACCTTTTAATAGATACATATTTTCCTCCTTTCATGATATTTTTTCATAATTTTCTAAAGTGGGAAATAATCTTAAAAATTCATGTCAGGGGGTGTCTGAGTGGCTCACTCGTTAAGGTCTGCCTTCAGCTCACGTCATGACCCCAGGGTCTTGGGATCGAGCCCCGCATTGGGCTCCCTGCTCCGTGGGGATCCTGCTTCTCCCTCTCACCCTGCTTATATTCCCTCTCTCGCTGTCTCTCTCTTTCTCTCTCTCTGTCAGATAAAGAAATAAAATCTTTTTTAAAAATGCATGTCAGTACTTCTGTTGCAAAAAGAAATGCTTGCAGCAGAATACATTTTAATTAGCTAATCTTCTGTGGTATTTATAATAATAATAACATTCTATATGTACTCCATTTTATCCACAAAGTTAAAACATTACATAACAAACACCACCTAGACAGGTAATTTAAAATATAGTATTTAAACAGAGCTTAAATGAGATTATTCATTTCTTAGGAAATACTTCTTATGCTTATAAACACCAAGAATATGTTAATAATATAGATCTTTTTTATTGGTTTTCATTATATTTTATTTTATATATTTATATAAATATATATATATTTATATATATATATATTTTATTGAGGAAATATTGACATACAAAAAAAAAATCACAGAAGTTAGTGTTCAGGGGCGCCTGGGTGACTCAGTGCATTAAGCCTCTGCCTTCAGCTCAGGTCATGATCCCAGGGTCCTAGGATTGAGGCCCACGTCAGGCTCTCTGCTCAGCGGAAGCCTGCTTCTCCCTGTCCATCTGCATGCCGCTCCCCCTGCTTGTGCGCTCTCTCTCTCTGTCAAATATATAAATAGTCTTAAAAAAAAAAAGGAGATAGTGTTTAACTGAATGAATAACATAAGTATAAAGTAAGAGACAATTTATATTCCCCAGTAAACACCATTTAATTCAAGTGAAAGAATATTTTTATTGGACCGGAATGTTTCCCTTTCCAGGCAGTTCCATTTCAACCATACTTTCCAAGAACCAGCTTCTTTGTGATTTCTATCATTATAGATTAGATTTGTCCGTTTTTGCCTTTCACTTAAATGAACTTATAAAGTATGCCTTCCTTCTCTGACTTTTTTTGCTTAATGTCATGTTTTTTGAGATTCTTAATGTAATGTTCTTTGAGTTTGCTGTTGTATCAATAATTAATTTCTTATTATTGACTAGTATTCTTTGATTATGTCATAAATTTTTATCCATTCTCTTATCCATCAACATTTATTTTGTTTTTAGTTTTTTCTATTATGAATAATGATACCATGAGCATGCTTATATAAATATTTTTATAAACATGCATTTCTACTGAGCAAATACAGGTGCAAAGTTGGTGGGTAATAGGGAAGATCCATTTTTTTAAGTTATTTTTTTAATTTATTTATTTGACAGAGAGAGCGAGATTACAAGTAGGCAGAGAGGCAGGCAGAGATAGAGGAGGAAGCAGGCTCTCTGCTGAGCAGAGAGCCCAATGTGGGGGTCAATCCCAGGACCCTGAGATCATGACCTGAGCCGAAGGCAGAGGCTTTAACCCACTGAGCCACTCAGGTGCCCCCCATTTTTTTTAAGTTTTTATTTAAATTCCAGTTAGCTAACATACAGTGTAATATTAGTTTCGGGCGTACAATTTAGTGAGTCAGCTTTTCCATACACCTGGTGCTCATCACAGTGCCCTCCTTAATTCTCATTACCTATTTAACCCATCCCCTGACCCATCTTCCCCCTGGTAACCATCAGTTTGTTCTCTAGAGATAAGAGTCTATTTCTTGATTTGCCTCTCTCTCTCTTTTTTCCCCCATGCTCATTTGTTCTGTTTCTTAAATTACACATATAAGTGAAATTATATGGTATCTGTCTTTCTTTGACTGGTTTATTTCATTTAGCCTAAAGCTCTCTAGCTCCATCCACATCATTGCAAATGGTAAGATTTCATTTATTTTTATTCTGATTAATATTCCATTGCATATATATACCACTCTTCTTTATCCATTCAGTCAGTAGACACTTGGACTGTTTCCATAGTTTTGCTCTTTTAGATAATGCTGCTATAAACATCGGGGTGCATGTATCACTTTGAATTAGTTTTATTTTGTTTTGTTTTGTTTTATTTTGTTTTTGCATTCTTTGGGTAAATACTTAGTAGTGCAATTGCTGGATCATAGGTAGTTCTATTTGTAACCTTTTGAGGAACTTCCATGCCATTTTCCGGAGCGGCTGCACCAGTCTGCATTCCCACCAACAGTGCAGGAGCGGCCCCCTTTTGCCACATTCTTGCTAACACCTGTTTCTTGTGTTGTTGATTTTAGCCATTCTGACAGGTGTGAGATGATATCTTGTTGTGGTTTGGATTTGTATTTCCATGATGATGAATGATGTTGAGATTTTTCATGTGTCTCTTGGCCATCTGGCTGTCTTTGGGAAAATGTCTAATTCATGTCTTATGCCCATTTTTAATCAGAGTATTCATTTTTTGTATGTTGAGTTTTATAATTTTTTTTTATATCTTGGATACTAACCTTCTATTGGATATGTCATTTGAAAATATATCCTCCCATTCAGGAGGTTGCTTTTTAGTTTTGTTGTTTCTTTACTGTGCAAAAGCTTTATATTTTAATAAAATCCCAGTAGTTTATTTTTGCTTGTTTCCTTTGCCTCATGAGACATATTTTTTAAGAAGTTGCTACGGCCACTGTCAAAGAGGTTATGCCTATGTTCTCCTCTAGATTTAGTGGTTTTATGTTTCATGTTCAGGTCTTTAATCCATATTGAATTAATTTTAGTGTGTGGTGTAAGAAAGCAGCCCAGTTTCATTCTTTTGCATGTAGTTGTCCAGTTTTCCCAACACAATTTGTTGAAGAGATTGTCTTTTTCCTATTGAATGTTCTTTCCTGCCTTGTTGAAGATTAATTGACCATATAGTTGTGGGTTCATTTCTGGGTTTTCTATTCTGTTCTGCTGACCTGTGTGTCTATTTTTGTGCCAGTACCGTACTGTTTTGATCCCTAAAGCTTTGTAATATAATTTGAACTCCACCCCACCCCCCCCCCCCCCCCGCAAGGTTGTTTGGCTATTTGGGATCTTTTGTGGTTCCATACCTTTTTGGAGAATTGTTTGTTCTAGTCTGTGAAAAATACTGGTGGTATTTTGATAGGGATTGCATTAAATATATAGATTGCTTTGGGCAGTGTAGACATTTTGATATTATCTGTTCTTCTGGTCCATGAGCATGGAATGTCTTTACATTTTTTTTTTTTGGTCATCTTCAGTTTCTTTCATCAGTGTTTTATAGTTTTAAGAGTAGGGGTCTTTGGTTAGGCTTATTGCTAGGTGTCTTACTGTTTCTGGTGCAGTTGTAAATGGGATTGATGCCTTACTTTCTCCTTATGCTTCTTTATTATCAGTGTATAGAAATGTAGCAGATTTTTGCACATTGATTTTGTATCCTGAGACTTTACTGAATTTGTGTATCAGTTCGAGCAGTAATCTCTTTACCCTTTGAGTTTTACAACTAAGCACATTTCTTTGAATGTTCTATTCTTCACATAGTAAACTAATCCCAGCATAGTGTCTAGCAATGTTAAACCACTTATGTAATTCATTCACATTTGCAGTATATGACTAAATACGATGAAGCTTTGATTTTGTCCCTTTCATATAATCTATTATTTTTTATAACAGATAACAAGAAGAGGAAAATATCCAACAAACTGCTTGCTGAGTTTATTTTAAATGAAAACTACAGTATAAAAATCTGCATTTTTCCAGGTGAGCATGAGAAATTGAAAGGTAACGATGACCAGAGCCTAAGAAGAAGAAAGCACAGAGGCAGCTTCTGGGAAACTGGTTGAAGCCAGTAGAAAAATAGCTAGAGTTTGCAGTTTCTGACTTAATGGTAACATCAGAAAACCAAGCCCAAACATGCTCTCCCAAGCCTAATTCGGCCATGAGACTGGTTGTGGGTTTTGGCTTTTAACACACTGTAGCATCTCCTTCCCCAAACCACATCATCATTCAGAGCCTAAGTTCCCTCTTAGAGTAGGTTTCCTTCCTCTGGTGAAATGTATATATACCTTAGCTCTATATTTCAGTCTTTATTTTTCCATTGTTGGTGAATCATTACAATACTGATATGTATATAAGGCAGCAGATTAATGTTTCATTTATTAAAAAAACAAATTTATAAGAAATTCTCATGTAAATAGCATTATATAGTACTGGTTCTAAAGTTTGGAATGTTATAGCAAAAAGGTGACTGTAATAATTTCATTTTGCCTATTACTCCCATCCTTTACTATCTGCTATTTCTAATGAACCTGAAATATTTTAGTTTTCATTTCATAGAGAATAATTAATATCGAAAAGGAAAGCATTAGTATTATTTATAAGGGGGTTTTAAATTATTAGTAATAGTACAAAGAATGAAGGAACCAAATACATTTTGAAAGGAAGCAAAACATTGATATAATATAGACGTTTTTTAAAAGCATGAATTACTTTTGTTTTATATTAAGTATTCTTTTTACCTTAACCTAAAGGGTTACAACTTGCATGGATTTAGATGGATATTTAAAATATTAATAAAGACTGGGTAAAATAATCTTCTATGATTATGTCAAACATTCAGATGACTATTAAACATTTTAATCACTTATTCAGATATTTTAAAGCAGGTACAATTATGTATCACAGCAACTAAATATTTAGTGGACTGATGAAATATTTTACTTTTCAGATATTTGAAGATGGTTGGTCTATACTAATGGACTAACAAAGCACTTTCTTTTAAAAATTATTCCACTAAAGGCGCCTGGGTGGCTCAGTGGGTTAAGGCCTCTGCTTTTGGCTCAGGTCATGATCTCAGCGTCCTGGGATCGAGGCCCGCATCGGGCTCCCTGCAGGGAGCCTGCTTCCTCCTCTCCCTGTCTCTCTGCCTGCCTCTCTGCCTACTTGTGATCTCTCTCTCTCTCTGTGTCAAATAAATAAATAAAATCTTAAAAAAAATTATTCCACTAAAATGGAATATAAATATATACAAATATATTTCTGAAGATTATGAAAAAGCCTACAGGGTTTCTGATTATTGATTTACAGAAAAGTGGATGTTCACAATCGAATTTAAAGCCAGTTAGAGGCATTTAGAGATTAACTTGTTAAAAGCATTAAAACTTTATCTGTTAAGAAAATTAATACATTTAAAGAGGAATCAGTAATTTAGTATGCTTCTTATCAGAACAATTCACATACTGAAAATAATATTTGTGTTAATATAGGTTATTAAAGTGACCTGAAGAGAGCTAGGTGAAATTTGGCAAAACTCCAAGATTAAACATAATATCCACAGGTAAGTAATTTAACTCATATGTTACAGTGGTTGTCTTTAATTTAATAGTTATATCAATGACAGTCAAATATAAAGTCACCCTTATATTTTTTTTCTTTATTTTTTATTCTTTGCCCCAGGGGTACAGGTCTGTGAATCATCAGGCTTACATCTTTCACAGCATTTACCAAAGCACACACCCTCCCCAATGTCCATAACCCATCCACCCTATCCCTACCCTCCCACCCTCCAGTAACCCTCACTTTGTTTTGTGAGATTAGGAGTCTCTTATGCTTGGTCTCCTTCCCCATCCCATCTTGTTTCATTATGTTTCCCTCCCTACCCAAGTCACCCTTATATTTTATGGGCACATTTGAAGAAAGAAATATATTATTTAACAAAGAGTTGGAAAATGATAGAATAATTGCTGCTCCACAAGAGTGCAAGAGCAAAAATAACTTGATTTTCTTTTAACATGTCCATACTAAATTATCCAAAATCCACTGGAAAGTGTTAAATTAGTAAGTGATTTTATACCATACATAACAAAATATGAACTCTATCAGCCCTAGGAATGTACCTTACTCAAAAAAAAAAAAAAAGGCTCTGAGTCCTGTTATGGAGATTAAGGAATTTCTAACATAGAGGTTGCAGTCATTCTGAGTACTGCCACAACAGGTGTTCCAACCCACCAACCATACATGATTCTCAAATGGGAAATGATGTTAGTGTGACAAGAGAGTTGTATTGGTTGATCAATGTTGTGACTTTTGCATAATAGGAGATTTAACTATCTCCTTGACAACAAAGTGAAAATCTCAACTCTGCACACAGACAGGAGCTCTCTTCGAATGGGACAATTCAAATGGAAAGTTTTGAGGTCTATTTCTATAAAATTAAGAGTTTGATATATCCAGTTCAGCTATGATGTGAGATGGTGCTCCCCAGATAACAGGAAATCAGTGGATAAGTTAGCAAAACAATACTTTGCTTTAAAGCCATCTAAGTGTACAATGTCTAAAGAACCCAGTTCCAAAGAGAGATGAGCCTTTCATAAGTGAGAAAGGAGGTTACAAGGTAAGTAAGGGTGAAGGAAGTGGCATGCCACAGAAGAGACTTCTCTGGATGAGAAGAAAGAAGCCATACTTTTTATTTTTATTTATTTTTTTTATTATGTTAGTTACCATACAGTACATCATTAGTTTTTGATGTAGTGGTCCATTATTCATTGTTTGCGTATAACACCCAGTGCTCCATGCAATACATACCCTCCTTAATACCTATCACTAGGCTAACCCATCCTCCCAGCCCCCTCCCCTCTAAAACTGTCAGTTTGTTTCCTGGGGTCATGGTTCCTCTCCCCCTCTGATTTCCCGCCCTTCATTTTTCCCTTCCTTCTCCTAATGTCTTCCATGCTATTCAGAAGCAAGCCATACTTTTCATGAAAGCTTGGGCTGGTATGATTGTTTGGAATCTGAAAGAGTCCTGGCATAAAAATAAATCTCCTGGCCAGACAGCTGTAACCTATAATAATTTGCTAAGTAAGTATCTGTGGGTAGAGGGTGGAAAACAGAGCCATTGCAGGGTTATTGGAAGTTAGGTGCAAGGACCCAGCTGGAATTCAATTCAGAGTTGAATTGAAATTAAGCTTCAACCCAGTCCCAGCTCAACTTACGATTAGCTTTGTCCTAACTGCCCGAAAGAGGAAGGATAAGCCTAAATGGGAAAAACAAAACAGAATAAAGACAAACATTAAACAGCTCAATTGTTATTATACATTTATAAAAAAGTTGAGCATATCAAAAATTAAAGTGTATGCAAAGACATAAGAAAATGTGAACTTGAAAACAAAATAGTAACCAGTAGAGAGATTCTCAGCCTCAGCTTAGGATCTATAAAGCTGGAAAGAATGCTACTCTCATCCGTCTATCATAGCGGAAAAAAGAAAAATGTCATAATTCCCAGCCATTAAAGATGCCTGCTTACTTGGAGGAGGGTGGGATGACTGAAACACCCCCTTTGAGAACCAGGAACATGGTGTCTTTCCACACCTGAGGTGAACCACAACATAGTATGCCCCATCTCTTAGCCCTCCACAATGAGGCTGGCAAGAACTGAGTAACAATCAACATCAGTATTTCTCAGAGTTTGGGATAAGAGCATGGAGAGAACCCTGCCTGAAGCACAAGTATAAAGGGAAGTCTTTTGTTGGTGGAGAACAAACTAGGAAAATTCTCCCAGAGGACCACTAGAAATTCTAGAATATCTGAATTGAAGGATTCATCAGGCAAGCATAACAACAGACAGGACACAGCATTTTTCTGTGTCCAGGCTGTTGGGCTGAAGGACAGGTATCCAAGCTGAAGTGTAGAAAGAAAGGAAATGATAACCATACCTAAACAGATTTGGCAACATGAGGGAAATGCCATGTGATTAACACATGCAGTAGAGTTCCAGAAGAGGAAAGAGACCAAGGAGGGAGGAATATTTGAAGAAATATTGGAGAAATTGTACCAAATATGATAAAAAGTAAACTAACGAAAAACAAATATAATAAAATTCAGGGAACCTCAGGCAGGTTAAAAAAAATACATACCTAGGCCCATCATGGTCTTGCAGCTTAAAAACTTAAAAAAAGAAAAGAAAAGAGAAATCTGTAAAGCTAACAGAGTAAAAGACACTTTGCATTCAGGGAAACAATGATACCTGTTTCTTATCATCAACAGGTGACAAAATAAAGCCTAATGACTTATTCTGGTGATACAGCTAATACCAACCTATGTGTCTAGTTTGTCCCAAGCCCTTAACAACAATTCATATGATCATTTTTTAAATTTCTAACAATGGGGTGGGTATGAAATGATATCTTAAGATTTTTTAAATTTGTGATTTTTCTGGTTGTCAGGCTGAGAATGTCTTTGATTTAGTCACATATTTTCTATGTAGTACTTTTTCAAGACACTTTTTTTCTATTAGTTCCTCTATGTATTTTTTGCTATTATTAATGTTTGTGGCCATCCTTATTTTGAAGGATACAAATCCATTGGGAGTATTACAAATGCCTTCCTCACTTTCATCATGCCATTCCACTTGCTTTATTATGTGTTTCAGGAATAGATATTTTCAAAGTTTTACATTTTTGTCTTCCTCATATAAGTCAGTAATGGTGGATAGGACTTTGGTGTATGTGTCTTTGGTTTCCAATTTCTCCTGAATGTCTCGGCATTATTTATCAAATATTCAAAACTTTCTCCATTAAACCACAATGCTAGTTGTGCCATAAAGTTTCCATTAAGTTCTATTGATCCTTCATCTATTCTAACATTATATTTTCTAAGTTACTATAGTTCATATTAATTTTACACAAATTAAGTCTTGTTTTCACATATTGTTTTCTTGTTTTCTTTGATTATTCCTTAATTTTACTTCCCCATAACATTTTAGATTATGTTTTTGAACACTATGTTTTGAACTTTTAGTTACACACACACACGCAAACCTACACCAACACTTTTTAAGATTTTATTTACTTTCATTGAATCTATAGGTTAATTTGGGTAGAGATGACCACTTTAGGTATTGGAATTTCATGAATATTTCTCTGTTTTTTGGCATTCTGCATTATATGAATTTTTTTTTAGTTGGACTGGATTCTGATAATGTATAGGTTCATGCCAAAATATCTCTAAAAGAATTTGTTTTGAAGGAAGAAATGGGAAAAATACAATTAAGGCATCAGATTGTGGGGCACCTGGGTAGCTCAGTGGGTTAAAGCCTCTGCCTTTGGTTCAGGTCATGATCTCAGGGTCCTGGGATAGAGCCCCGCATTGGGCTCCCTGCTCAGTGGGGAGCCTGCTTCCTCCTCTCTCTCTGCCTGCCTCTCTGCCTACTTGTAATCTCTCTCTCTCTCTGTCAAATAAATAAAAAATATTAAAAAAAAATCATCAGATTGCTTGTTCGGCGATTTTGAAAACTAAGGAGCATGCAGAAGGATCTAGAATCACAGCTACATTCAAAAACCAACACTTATGTTTTGTGCCATTGAGCAAAACCTGGACAGAATAGCTCTCCATCATGCCCAATCCTCTGCTTGCTGAGACCTGTACAGGAACAAAGTCCAAGGCCTTCTTACAGGGCTTCTGCTGTAGTCCTAGTACTATTTATAGTACTGAAATACACTATATATAGTGCTGAGATGAGAGGGTCCTAGGGGCTAGGCTTCCCAAGGAGTTCCTAATGACCTTCTCCTTTCTGAGTCTCAGGACAGCACTGACCTCACCATTTTGACCTGAGGTTTTAGTAGATATTTTTTACTAGCCTCTCTGGATCCATGACACTATTATATGATTTTTTTTTAAGTTTTATACTTTTACATAAGGATGGTCCATATCCTTTGTTAGAATCATTTCTTTTCTAGTTTTCAATTTTGAGATTTTTGTAAATGGCAACCTTTTAACATGGATATTAGCATGGAAATGTGAAATAGATAAATCCAGCTACATATGTATAAGACTGAAATAGTAAAACCTATATATACTGCTAAGAGAAATTAATGAATAAAATAATGTCTGGATAAATGGAAAGAACATACTTTGGTTCATGGAACAGAAAACTCAACATAAAGATATTCGTTCTCCCTAAATTGTTTTGCATATCATATGTCTGTTAAAGGAATTATAGCCAGAGTATGTAAATAATTCTCAAAATTCAATAAGGAAATAAACAATTTAAAAAGAACAAAGAATTTAAACAGTCACTTCACCAAAGATATATGGATCGCAAATAAACACAAGCAAAGATATTCACTGTCATTAGTCTTTGTGGTTACATAAGTTAATTCCACAATGAGCTACTGCTACATATATATTAGAGCAGGTAAAATTTGAAAAGATTGACAATACCAAGCATTGACAAGGATGTGGAAGGAGGAGCGGCAAGATGGCGGAGGAGTAGGANACCTCATGTCTTGTAACAATTAAATAATGATGAAAATGCTTTCAACTACTCCTTTTCAAATGTTCTTACCATAGTACAGTTTTCATTCAAAAGAGTTTCACTCAATTTTTAAACAGTGCTTTTAACTTCATGGTATAGACTAATCGTATGTATTTTTATTTCTTTTTTTTCTTTTTTTTTTAAAGATTTTTTATTTATTCATTTGACACAGAGAGAGAGATTACAAGTAGGCAGAGAGGCAGGCAGAGAGAGAGGAGAGAGGAGGAACCA
>LNAC01000031.1:935131-1038477 GCA_002007465.1 Ailurus styani
CCTCGATCCCAGGACCCTGGGATCATGACCTGAGCCGAAGGCAGCGGCTTTAACCCACTGAGCCACCCAGGCGCCCTGTATTTTTATTTCTATCCCCACTGAGCCACACAGGCACCACTATATTCCATTTTAAATGCCTTGAGTATATAAAATCACTTTGATGAAAATGTATAATACATTGAAATTATTGACTGAATGTCTTGGAAGCATTATTTCACTTAAGAATTATTTACTGAATGACTGACACAGGTAGTACAAAGTCAGTAAATTTATCATGGAGTCATTATAATGCCAGTCAAATCAACCAGTACGTCAATGGTTACATTTTCCCAATTTTTTCAGGAAGCATCCTATTAGTTTTTGTAAAAAATAATTTATTGTTGACTATATATCCTTTATGAATCATCTTTATTCTGGTGACTCCTAAAAAATATAGTTCTGGAGTGTTTTACTTTTTAAAGAGACTCTAGAAATTTCCATCATTTTCCTGATGTTTGTCATTTTTATGTCTCTTAACACCATTTGTGAAGAGAAGAATGCATTTTAGTTTATTACCATATTATTTTCTGTATATCATTCTATCCATTTTTGTACAGTTTGAATGGAAGATGTTTGCTCAATGGTATGAGGTTATTAGGTTATAAATGACAAAGTTTTCAAATATGTAGTTTTTAAGTATGAAGTTTTCAAGTATTGCTAAATTTGGGGAAATTCGTAAAATATTTGTATGGGAATCCTATTTATCTAAATATCACAGAAATAAATGTTACACATCTAGCTTCACATTGAAGTTGCTAACCACTAGCATATATCTCAAAGTACAATATACTATTAAGATAAAATGGTTTATTAATGATAGTGGGTTGAAATAATTATTTCAAAAAGTTATCACTTTGATTTAAAATATTTTTGCTGACTTTTTTCATATCTGATTTTATTATCATTATTTTGACCTCTTCATGTGAATTGTGGTATACTCTTGATAGGATTAAGATAAATAAAATAAAAGGTCTGCCATTTTTTATTCTTCTAGATATTTATTATTAGCAATATTTTAATATACTTTAAGCATATTTTAAAACTATTTTCTATTTTTAAGTACTAGTTTAATTGAAGTTAGACATATAATTACTAATTATATACTATATATTAAATATAGAATTGTTTATATAAAATATAGATAAGAATATGAAATGATATATTAAATGTATATAAAGTTAAAATATATTATATAAAATATAATATAAAATAATTACATAATAAGTATATTTTATATATCATATAAAAATAATTAAATTTCAATTTATATATATCTAATATATACCTGTACTGATATATATATTTCTAACTTCAAATATATATAATCCATTTATGTATATATATGTATATATATATATATATATATATATACACACACACATACATGCACATGTTTTTAACTTCAATTATTTTGGAACAGGTACACTATAATGCATTACAGTTGTATAACCCTGAAGATGAATATTAGCACCATTTTCACATTATGAAACTAACACTCTTCCATCACAGTACAATATCTAGTAATCGTTCCTTTGCTTAATATCTTTTTTTAGTACTTACTCTCCGCTAGATACTACAAAAGTAATGAGTAAAAGACAATGTCTCTTCCCTGATGAAGCTTACATTTGGAAGGAGTATATAGACAATGAAAAAATAAGAATATCATATCATACATCATATTATATAGTGGTATGAGTAAAATAAAGCAGATAATGAATGAAATGTGAGCCAGGTATATTTAAATAAGATAGACCAGGGAGGTGACATTTTAGCAGACATTTAAATAAAATGTGAATTGGTGCCATGCCAATGTCTGGGAGAAGACTAGAAGAAAGAGCAAGCTCGAAATCTGAAGTAGGCATTTGTTTGGTGCTTTCAAAGAATTGTAGAATTGTGAGGAATGCAGTCTTGACTGAAATGACAAGAATAAGGGAAATAAAGATAAGAGGTCAGGAAGTGTTTTTGGCCACAAATTTATATGGTGAGGTAGCTATTGTAAGCTCGTCATATATTTTCCTATATGTTAGAGAAAACGTTTGGAAAAGTTCACTGGAGATGTGATATGATAAGATTGACATATTCGAAAAGTCATTCAGATTCTGTGCAGATGAAAATTATAGCTAGGAAAGAGTAGGAACAAGCAGGTAATTTGGTTATATCAGTATAAAGGATATTGACTAGAACCTGTGACTGAAAAGCAAGAGAATCTACTGATGCATTGATAAGAGACAAAGATCATTCGAGGATCCCATAAAGTTTTTTTGGATAAGCATCTGGATAAGTGGAGGTGTCATGTAGAGAATTGCAGATTTGGAGGTGGAAATGTGCATTTTAGCTCTGGCCAAGTACTATTTGGATACCTATGAAGAATTTAGATGGAGATGTCAAACAGATACTTGGATATATGATTCAAGATTTCAGGAGAGCAATCACAACTCACAATAAAATTTGCAAGTCATCAAGCTATAGATGGTGTTTAGACTTAGAGGAATGCATGAGATCAGGGGAGATGTAAAGGGAGAGGTTACAGAAAACAGAGAAAAAGGGCACAGCAAACAACTAGAAACTGGAAAAGAGAGGATCGAGTACATGAGACAAAAGAAACAAAGGTGTGATAGAAAACTAGGGCAGTGAGGTTTCTGGAGAACAGATGCAGAAAGTATAGTAATTATCACTGAGATTCCGAATATCCTGAAGATTGAGAATTGACCCATGGAATTTGGCACTATCAAAGTTGTCAGTGATCTTGTCAAGAGCTGTTCCAGAATTGGAGGGATAAAACTTTGGAGTATTTTTTAGTTAAGAATAGAATTTAAAAGTTACACTTTCTTCCTATATGACAAGGGATCATTTTGTGCCCTCCTCAAAAATATACTGTCTTGAATTCACTAGGATTCTTTCTTAATGGAAACAGCATCTGTGTCTAATGGCATTCACTACTATAGCTCTATTTCTTAGAAAATTGCCTGTTACACAGATGTTTATTGAATGAAGTTCTGAAGAATATCAATGTAACTTTCTTAATTGCCTTTACTCATTGAGAAATTAGAATATAGGAATGTTAGTAAAACCAAATTAAGTAGAAATTGGAACAATTCAATTTTTAATCCAATTTCTAATTATGTAAGAAATTATATAATTCTCTTGCCCATTTCTTGATTATCTTCTGGGACCTAAGAGTGATTTATCTTCCTTCTGAGTTATAATAAGAATATAAGTAATATATATAGCTTCTCCTGCTACTGTGCCAATGGAGATATCAATAAACTTGAATTTAGAACTCTGATTTCATGACAAATTTGTTATTTTTGAAATGAGATGTCAAAAGAGTGGGTTGGTTTTTATAATGTCTAATGTAGGAAAGTAAGAAGTGATTAACTAGACTTCAGTCAGTGCTTTCATAAAGTTTTCAGTTTCACAGTCACATGTGACATCCATTATATTATAGTGCTTGGATTGTTGGGTTTTGCTTTTGTTTTTGTTTTTTTTTTAAGATTTTATCTATTTATTTGACAGAGATAGACACAGTGAGAGAGGGAACACAAGCAGGGGGAGTGGGAGAGGGAGAAGCAGGCTTCCCGCCAAGCAGGGAGCCCAATGCAGGGCTCGATCCCAGGACCCTGGGGTCATGACCTGAGCCGAAGGCAGACACTTAACAACTGAGCCACCCACGCGCCCCTGTTTTTGTTTTTGTTTTTAATTAAAGTGTAATTGACCCACAACCTCTTGGACTCTTGTGATTGCTGTGAAACCATACAGAAAAGGCATACAGTCCTGAAAATCAAAATCCCTTTAACTTCTACAGATTATTCTGAAGAGCATCTGCTTTGATTCTATTCCCCTCTAATTTTATTTGTTTCTGCATTGACCACCTCTGTTGCCTAGAGATTTTCCTGACATCATGAACATCATGAATATATTTGGCAGATTTGGGTTGTTTGGATAAAGAATTTAAGATTTCTGCCATTAATGTTTGTCAACCATTTTTTTTAATTCAAGTTGAGAGAGAAAACTTTATTGTGTTATTAAAAATGTTTTTACAGGGGTGCCTGGGTGGCTCAGTGGGTTAAAGCCTCTGCCTTCAGCTCAGGTCATGATCTCAGGGTCCTGGGATCGAGCCCCACATCGGGCTCCCCTCTCAGCAGGGAGCCTGCTTCCTTCTCTCTCTCTGCCTGCCTCTCTGCCTACTTGTGATCTCTCTCTCTATGTCAAATAAATAAATAAAATCTTTTAAAAAATGTTTTTACATTCAAGGATATTTGTATTTTGGTGTCTATATAAAATGTTCTTTTCTACTATAACCTACATGTTGAACAAACATGGATCATGGAATAGCAACAAGAAACAACTTTATTGGGGTGCCAGGGTGGCTCAGTGGGTTAAGCCTCTGCCTTCGGCTCAGGTCATGATCTCAGGGTCCTGGGATCGAGCCCTACATCAGGCTCTCTACTCAGTGAAGGGCTTGCTTCCCTTCTCTCTCTGCCTGCCTATCTGCTTACTTGTGATCTCTCTTTCTGTCAAATAAATAAATAAAAATCTTAAAAAAAAAAAGAAACAACTTTATTGTTCTTTTCCACTGACATTTAAAACTCATTTACTAGAGATAGCTTTGATTATGAAGGTGCATGAAAATTGTAGTAAAGGTCATGAGTATTTTTCATGATTTTTTTCATTTTTTGTTGAGGTATAATGGACATATGGCATATGAGGTTCAGGTGTACAACATAGCAATTCAATATTTGTGGATATTATGAGAGATCACCACAATAAGTCTACCATCAATCACCATACTTACTTACAATTTTTTTCTTAAAATGAGAACTTTTAAAGTGACAGACTTTCTTAGCAACTTTTAAATATATAATACAATGTTATTAACTATAATCATCATGCTGTACTGAATCATGATTTTTATGATTACTCTCAAGTGATAGAAACAAGTTGCAATTAAGTAACTAAAATCCCTAATTTTATTAAGCAATCATAACTACAGTGTTGGTATGGAGTTAAATCTTCTCCACTCTTCCCAATGAGTCATATTTATGTAGAACTCATTTTCTGCTAAGATAGGATATGATGAAGACTGGACACTTACCCCTTCCCCTGGTATGCTCACCATGTATTTTGATGCGGGCCTTGATCCCAGAACCCTGAGATCATGACCTGAGCCGAAGGCAGAGGCTTTAACCCTCTGAGCCACCCAGGTGCCCAAGTACCACTGTTTCTAAGTTATGTCACTGTTGGCTTCTTGTTGAGTTTCAGGTGAGGGGTACACAGACATCTCCCTCCTTGTGAACGTCGAAACTCATAACAAAGTGGAAACTCTTCTTACAAATAAGTTTTCCAATAATTTTCTCTCACAGAATCTCTTCTTATACTTAGTATATGCTTAAAGCTAATGCATAAGTTAAAATAATGACTCAAGAGTCATCTAAATAATTCTAATTTATTTTCATCACTAATCTGCATGTTGGCTTACTTCCCATCTTGCTTTGATATATTATATATAATCTCCACACCATATGAAACTTTGAATTTAACATCATGTCATACTATCATGATAATTCCTATATTTGTGATGTTTAACCAATCATTTTAAGCCATAGAAAATCACTGTGTTGTTCTTGCTTGCACAATCGCACATCCATGCTTCTGCAATTCATGATACCTTTCTTTTTTTTTTTTTTAAAGATTTTTTTTATTTATTCATTTGACACAGAGAGAGAGATTACAAGTCGGCAGAGAGGCAGGCAGAGAGAGAGGAGAGAGAAGGAAGCAGGCTCCCCGCTGAGCAGAGAGCCCGACGTGGGCCTCGATCCCAGGACCCTGGGATCATTACCTGAGCCGAAGGCAGCGGCTTTAACCCACTGAGCCACCCAGGCGCCCTCATGATACCTTTCTTATGTGTCTTGTATTATATTACATTTTAAAGTAATATTATCTTATCATTAACTTAATTTTATTTTTAGAAATTTCAATCACTTACAATGTCCAATGTACATATGGACATTTTAGATCATTAAACTACTGGGAATTACTGATATTAGGTATATAAGCAAAGAACAGAAACTTATGATAGTCCAAAAAATGATTAAAATTTTACTTCATTAATTCCACTATTATTCATTCATATATATGACACATTATGCGTCTAAATTCTAAGCAGGAGGGCATAACTCTTTCCCAGGAAGTTTTTTTCCATGGTGCTATTGATGCCAGGCCACTTTGAAAGTATATGACTTAATCTGTTGCAATGGAAAAAGATAGTTCTGTGACATTTTCATCATTTTGTGAATACTACTTAAGGTATACAAATCTGAATAGAATATAGTGAAGGGAACAAAAGTCCAAGGGGAATATTAAGTATTTTCCATCTTTACGTGAATATTACTCATTCTTGAAAAATTGTCATTTCTATGAGGCTGTGAATTTGATAATAAACTCGTCTTACTTGAGATAAGAACAAGTTTGGACATTGCCCTTGGATAAGCTCAATCGGCCTGTTTGTCATTGTTACTGGTGTGATTTTTTTTCATCTTTCAGACAAAATAGTTTCTATTTTCCTAAAATATATTTTATGGGTGAAGACAACTCTAGCAAACTATATCTATACTTTGCTGGAGAAGAATTCCCTAGTTTACAAAATGCATTATTTCCTTTTTGTCATGGAAATAAATGGAGATCCACCCAGAAGCAGGAAGTATAGATACTCCAAATAGGATTTTTCTGCAGAAGACAGCATTTATTAGTCTAGTTTGTTTAATGCAAAAGTTTGACTAAAATCTTGATGCATTTATGACATTTGGACATTCTGGCCATTTTGTGCATATTAAAAATAAACAATGTAAGCAATCAATTTGTTGGTGGGAGGTGTTCTTTTAAGCAATTGCAAATTTATTAAATATTGGCATATGGAAGATATGAATATTTAATAAGTGGTGAAAGTAAATTGGGGTATTTTTTAATGAATATGAAAATTACACTCACTTTAGATAAAGAAGAAAAATGAAGTAAAGCCTGAATGGAATGGTGTCTAGAGTCATGCTTTTAAAAAGATTAGAATATTACTGAATTATGAAACACATATGGCAATAGTCACTAATCTTAAAGTGTTATCAATCTGTAACCAAGTGAGTCACTGAAGAAATGTAAATTCTATACTTTTAAAAGGATCATCTAACTTATATATGCTTTAGCAAGCTGATGCACTTAAACTTTTAAGAAATTAAAATATAAAAGTACAGTTATTTGTAAGTGATTAGATTTGGCAACTTTTGGATTCTTATGGAATATGAATGATTTTAAATAATGATTTTGTTTATGATATATAAAACCTCTTTTTTTTTGCTAGTTTCAACTTTGTTCTAAAAGTAAAATTATAAATGATGAGCTTTTCTCCCTGGTAATAGCTTCAATTTATTAATTACTGATTTTTCCCCTACTATTAGGTGCCAAATACATTTTAGGCAGTAGTTAATGAGTCAATAGTTTAGCTGTTCTACATATGGAAAATATAAAAGTAAGTAATTTTCATTAATGAAGAAGAATCATTTAATCACTGAGTTGTCAGTCAAAGTTACTGTTAGGTCAAGGGACATAATGCGTGTAGTACTATGGATACAAAGACAGGGGAATGCAAACACTTCTTTGGGTATGCTTTCTTTCTTGAAGACTTTACACCCTTCCTAATTTTTTATGATTGTATACTTCCTTTCCCTTATATCAAATTGTCTCATGTTTATAAGAGACTTACAATGAATAGCAAGTATGGCTGCCTTATTATTTTGAAGGAAATATGAGATTTGTGCAAAGAAATTCATGAAATCAAAGACAATAGTCTGATATTCAGAGTTATCAATTTCAGCGATTTCACATGCAGCTGTAGTCAAGGAGATGAATCTCTTTATAACTGCACAAGGTAACTCATTCCTCTTTCAACTTTGTGGGGAATTTCAGAGCCGAGCTCTAAAATCCAACCTCGCATATAATGATCCTATACACATTGTTAGCACTTAGTCTCAAGACTCCTTCAAGTTCTAGTAAATTGTCCTTCAGGTAAAAGATGAATTCTGCTTCTTCATGCATGTAGGCATTATAATTATCTTTTTCATATGTTTTAGTTTTATAAATACTTTCAGTTGTTCCCAATAGCCACATATCTCTAGATGCCCAGTTAAATTGCTAAAGGGATTTACATACAGAAGCTCTTGGTAGAACTATGCTGTAAAACTTACTTTGATTTATGTTTCGGTCTAGAATAAATTATTTCCTTTTCAATACACAGGCAGCTTCAGGGCATAAAAGTATTGGACGAAGAGTGGAGGGGAACATTTTCCCTATATTTTCCTTACTTGCGACAGTCAAGATTAATTCTTTTTGTTTGTTTGTTTCTTGGCTCTAGAATGTTAAATAACAGCTGAATAAAATTTAATTTTATATTTAGCTTTCAAGTGAATTTTAAACTTCTCTTGATATCTGTAAAGTAGAAAACAATCAACATACAAAAGAGGTGAATTAATTATCTAGAATCTTCACAGGTATAACCTGCTTCAAGTTACATCATAGTGCAATTCATGGAGGTCTAATTTATCGGATGTTCTGGGGAGAAGTTTTGAAGGGATGCAAGCCGCCTCCATCAAGATCAACCTTGATGAACCTAGGTAAATGAGATAAAATCATGTAAGAGATAATTTACACACAAAAAAATTAGAAGCCTTATGGAGAAGTGGAAGTTCTTACAAACTAAGCTCTGTGTGTGTGTGTGTGTGTGTGTGTGTGTGTGTGTGTGCGCGCGTGTGTGTGTGTAGTGGGGGAGAGTGTTCACGGCTGCCACCTTGGGTGAAACACATCTGGGACAGCAGTCACAGTATTCCGTGAAGAGAAAGCTCAAAGATTGGTTCTGCCCCTTCCCCTATACCATCATTGTATAATAATTCCCTCTTTTTGCAGAAAATGGAAATAGCTAATGAAACCTTCCATGTGGAAATAGCTATTCAGGCCTTCCATATATGAAATATAAGTCAAAGCATAGTTCTACCATGAGCTATCAGGCAGGGTTAGCCCTGCTGGGGCAAACAGTTTTGAAAGCATTTGAAAGTGACTGATCAGACTGACTTGAGTTCTGGTTCTACAGATATATTGTCTTTCCTTTACATTCAGAGATACTGGTTTACAGCCTAAGGTGACTGTTCCCTTCTAATTCTTCATAATTCTAAAAATTTAATAATTAATACTTGAACGGAGATATTGTCTGTTGAAATAAAAGTAAAGGGTTGTGACCCTCACTGGCTCTGGATCATCGTCCCTGATTGCCTTCCCTCTACAACTGGAAGGATAAGATTCGTGCATGGCATTATTACTTCTTCAGTATGTTCCGTATGTTAGAGGAGCTGATGTGGTGGTGTGCTACAACCAGCTTGTTCCTACCCCTGATAGCCAACTGTGAACCTCTCTTTCTGACTCTGATCAGTGATGACATTTGGTAGCTTGATATCAGCCATGGTGGGAGTATTCAACTACAGAAAAATACAAACAACTCAAATCACACTTTTTTTTTTTGAGATTGCTGGCTTACCAGAATTCTGCCTCTAATAGTGAACTTCAAAGTAAAAATAATAGTAAACCGAAGAATGCAAATTTAATAAAACAGAAACAGCAATCTGAACTCATACCAATAAAATAGAATTAATGTACAATTTTTAATGAATGTAATAAATATATTTAAAGAAATATAAAGAAATATAAAGAAAAGGAAAGTCTGAGAATAAGTTGTATATAAAAAGACAAGGCTTTCCAGAGATAAACAGATAGCCTTAAAAATATAAGATATGTGTCTTCTGGAGGCAGAGAGACAATGGATTAACATTTTAAAATATGGATGGAAACTATAAAAACAATTTGAAACATCCTGAACCTAAAATTTTTTATCTAGCCAAACTATTATTAAAATTCCAGAGCAGTGTAAGAATATTCTCAGGCTTTAGAATGTTTGTCATAGAAATATATATAGAAAATACTCTTAAGGGCGCCTGGGTGGCTCAGTGGGTTAAAGCCTCTACCTTCAGCTCAGGTCATGATCTCAGGGTCCTGGGATCGAGGCCCTCATCGGGCTCCCTGCTCGGCAAGGAGCCTGCTTCCTCCTTTCTCTCTCTGCCTGCCTCTCAGCCTACTTGTGATCTCTTTCTCTGTGAAATAAATAAATAAAATATTTTTAAAAATTAAAAAAATATATTAAAAAAAAAAGAATTTACTCTTAGAGGAGATATTCAAATAAGAGAAATCCAAGAAGGGGATAGCAGAAATTAAGAAAGTAAAGATAATCATACATGTTTCGTATACTTAGTAAAAGTAATCATTGTGTTTTGTTGATTAAAAAAATAGATCTAGTAAAAAAGAAGTGAAAGAGAAGTCTCTAAGGATTCATTGTCAACATTTCCACAAGAAAAGAAAGAAAAAGGAGGTGTAGTGATTGGAAAGGTAGAAACCATTTTTTAATTATTTTTAAGTCATATAATCACCTATATGAAAAAAACAGTAAAATTAATAGAAGAAACTACTTGAAATAATCATGTAATTCAAGAATATTGACAAATACATGATCAAATAACAATAATATTTTTGAATATCAGTCAAACCTAAAAAATAGGCCATTTTATATACAGTTTTTAATAAGAACAAATGATTTAAAATGTAATTGAAATCTGTATGTTAACAATACATAAAACTTCCATAGAGAGCAGTTAGAAATGAATAAATAATACATATAATCCATATTACAATCTGGATTGTTGGAGAGATATGATCTTGAAAGGAATAACAGGTGGATTAAAAATCAGCTAGGAGGGTGCCTGGGTGGCTCAGTTGGTTAAGCAACTCCCTTTGGCTCAGGTCATGATCCTGGAGTCCCAGGATCAAGTCCCACATCGGGCTCCCAGCTCCATGGGGAGTCCGCTTCTCCCTCTGACCTTCTCCCCTCTCATGCTCTCTTTCACTCTCTCTCTCTCAAATAAATAAATAAAATCTTAAAAAAATCAGCTAGGATATTAGTAGAATTGAATAATACTATCAACTAACTAGGAAATTGACTCTGGTAGAACATTCTATCCAAAAATAATAGAACACACATTATTTTCAGGTGCACATGGGATATATTACCAAGAAAAGATGTATTCTGGAAATCGAAAGAAGTTTCAATAAATTAAAAATAATGCAAGTCACATAAAGTATATCCTATGATCATAATAGAATTGTATTAGAAATCAATAGAAGTAAAATCCCAAAAGGGAAATTAGAATGCATATTAATCCAAATAAAAATGGAAACACAACTTAGCAGAATGTGTGGGATGCTGCTAAGACAGTACTTAACAGAAGTTTTATAGCACTGAATGCATATATTTCAAGACAACACAATATGAAATTACTGACCTCAATTTCCACCTTAAGACTTTGAAAAAAGAATGGGGAGCCTGGGTGGTGCAGTTGGTTAACCAGCAGACTCTTTTTTCTGCTCAGGTCATGATCTTAGGGTCCTGTGATTGAGACTTATATGAGGCTTTATACTCACGGGCTGTCTGCTTCAGACTCTCCCTCTCCCTCTGCCCCCCACCCCCCTGCTCATGTTGTCTCTCTCAAATAAATAAATAAGTCTTAAAGAATAATTTGGAAAAGAAGAGCAAATGAAATCCAAATTAAGGAAAACAAGTAAGTTCAAAGTTTGGAAATCAACAAAATAGAAATCAGGAACAAGAGAGAAATCCAATGAAATAAAAAAGTCAGTTGTTTGAAAAGATCACTAAAATTGATAAACTTCAATCCAGACATGCTATTTCTCCAAAATAATGACAATACACTTTCTAGCATAGTTGAAATGAACCTATCCTTTGAAAGAAACAAACCACCAAGACTTCCACAAGAAGACACAAATACCTGAGTAACCTATTTTACAATGGAATTGAAATTTTAGTTAAAAGCCCTTTCCCTGAGAAAATTCAGGACCATGTCTTCACTTAAGCATTATACCAATATTTAAGGACAAAACAATAATAAAACACCTATACCAAAATATTAAAGAAAGGAGCACTAAAGCTTAGTATCCCTTATAAACATAGATGCAACTATTAGTTTAAAAATTTAATAAAATCCTACAGTATAAACAGAGGACAATACATCATGGTTTATTGACCTCTATCCCAGAAATGCAAGGTTTGTTAATATTAAAAAATCAAGTAATATAATTCACCATATTTATGAACTTAAAAAAATAATCTTATGATCATATAAATTACAAATGCAGAAAAAAAACATTGGTAAAATCTAACACCCATTCCCTATAAAGTCTTAGTAAACTAGAAAGTAATGAGAATTTCCTCAAACTGGTAAAAGGCAACTGAAAGCTTTCTGCCTAAGATCAGGAGCAATGAAAGAATGGGAATACTCACCTCTTCTATGCACCACAGCAGTGGAGACTCTAGGCATTGTAATAAGTGGAGGGAAAAAAAAAGAAAAAGAAAAAGAAAGCACAGCCAGATAGGAAAGAGAAAAATTGGGAAAGGAAATGCAGAAAAATGTAGGTGTATTGGATATTTTTACTACCATGATTGTGGTGATCATTTTACATGTGAAAACCTATTAAGATATACGATTTAAATATTGTTTCTTGTATGTCAATTACATATCAATAAAACTGCTAAATTGAGCAATCAATTTATGTCAATTAGACTGACAAGAAGAGCGGGTGCCTGGGTGGCTCAGTGGGTTAAGCCTCTGCCTTCAGCTTAGACTGACAAGGAGAAAACGGAGTAGTATGAAGTTCTGCCTCAGAACTAAGACAAGGCAACTCTCATGCACTGCTTTTTGATGAAGCAAAAGCTGGTAGTTTTTCCATTACGTAAAAGGCACAAACTCTCTGAAACCCAGCAACTTTTCTGCTAGACATATATCTCAAGTAAATGCTCACATAAATTATAGAAAGGTATAAAATATTACAGGAGGACATGAACAAAAAATGTAGCACATGGTTGAACACCACTTGGCAGCTGGAAGCAGCAGACTTAATGAGTATATTAACATAGACTGGCCTGAAACAAATAAAGAAAACCCAAAACAACAGACCGGATGGACGTAGAAACACAGTATGGAATGAAAGAAACAAACCAAAAGAGTATTGCAAATTATTATACAGGACCATTTGTGTTAGTAAAAATTTTATCAGACTGAAAAAAGGACATATATTGTAGCCTGACACATACTAACAGAAGGATAAACATCAGACACGTTTGCATGATTGCCTTTTTGGGGTCATTAGAAGTCAGGGGACAGTAAGATGAAGAGAAAAATGCCTGAATGAATAAATAAATGAAACTGAAAAGACAAAAAAGTACAGATCTTAAACAAATTAATGATTATAATATTCCATGAACTATATAACTCACCTAATCCTTTATGTATACATTAAAAATAATAATTAAAACAAAACAGAATATTGATTGTTTGCACATGTTTCAGCAACTGCAAGGTATTACAAATCTGGTCATAGCCATTAAAAATTAACTAATGATAGACTGGCTTTGTTTCACTTGTTCTATTTGATGTCATTTTCTAGTTGTTTGGAAACCCCATATTTGGCAGGGCAGGTGAGTTCACAGCTTGGTGCAGTAAGCAGAGTAATCAGTCCCTAAAGGGACTTAGTAGAAGAATAGCTCATTTGGCCCTCCCTTAGGGAAACATGCTGGGACCCAACAAGGCATTGTAAAGATACTATTAATGAGATTAACATTCCATGATGAAATTCTCAAAGTATTCCTATGCCCAATGCAATACACATTTCCTTTTTTTTTTCTTTTCAAATTTTTATTTAAATTCTATTTAGTTATCATACAGTGCAACATTGGTTTCAGGGATAGAATTAAGTGATTCATCACTTACATAAAACACACAGTGCTCATCATAACAAATGCCCTCATCATACTCATCACCTGTCTAGACCATCCCACCCCACCTCCCTCCATGAACCCTCGGTTTTTTCTCTACCTTTAGGAGTCTTTTATGCTGTGTTTCCCTCTCTTCTCTCCGCAATATGTTCATTTGTTTTGTTTCATAAACTCCATATATGAGTGAAATCGTATGGTATTTGTTTTTCTCTGTTTTTATAACATTTATAACACATTTTTTTTTCAGAGAGAGAAAATTTTAATTTATCCATTCATCCATCAGTGGATGTTTGGGCTCTTTCCATAGGTTGGCTATTGTTGATAATGCTGCTATAAACATCAGGGTGCATGTACCCCTTCAAATCTGTACTTTTGTATCCTTTGGGTAAATACCTAGTAGTGCAGTTACTGGATCATAGGGTAGCTCTATTTCTAACTTTTTTGAGAAACCTCCGAACTGTTCTCCAGAGTAGCTGCACCAGTTTGCATTCCTACTCACCAACAGTGCAGGAGGGTTCTTTCTCCCAATCCTCACCCAGACCTGTTGTTTCCTGTGTTGTTAATTTCAGCCATTCTGACAGGTGTGAGGTGGTATCTCATAGTGGTTTGATTTTTATTTCCCTTTTGATGGTGATGTTGAGCATCTTATCATGTGTCTGTTAGCCATCTTGATGTCTTTGGACATCTGCCCATTTCTTAACTGGATTACTTGAGTTTTGGGTGTTGAGTTTGATAAATTCTTTACAGATTTTGGATACTAACCCTTTATCAGATATGTCATGTGCAAATATCTTCTCCCATTCCATAGGCTGCCTTTTAGTCTTGTTGATTGTTTCCTTCAACTGTAAAGCAATTTTTTATCTTGATGAAGTCCCAATGGTTGATTTTTGCTTTTGTTTCCCTTGCCTCGGAAGATATATCTAATAAGAAGTTGCTCTGGCTGTGGTAAAAAATGTTGCCGCCTGCATTCTCCTCTAGGATTTTGATATTTTCCTGTCTCATGTTTAGGTCTTTCATCCATTTTGAATTTATTTCAGTGTATGGTATAAGAAAGTGGTTTAGAAAGTTCAACAACAACATCATTTGTTGAAGAGACTCTTTTTTTCCATTGGGTAGTCTTTCCTGCTTTGTCAAGATTGACCACACAGTTGTGGGTTCATTTCTGGGCTTTCTATTCTGTTCCATTGACCTATATGTCTGTTTCTGTGCTGGTATCACACTGTCTTGATGACTACAACTTTGTAGTATAGCTTGAAGTCCAGAATTGTGATGCCACTAGCTTTGCTTTTCTTTTTCAAGATTGCTTTGGCTATTTGGGGTTTTTGTGGTTCCATAGACATTTTAGGATTGTTTGTTCTAGCTCTGTAAAAAATGCTGCTGATATTTTGATCAGGATTGCATTGTATGTGTAGATCACTTTGGGTAGTGTAGACGTTTTAACAATATTTGTTCTTCTAATCCATGAGTGTGGGCTGTTTTCATTTCTTTGTGTCCTCTTCAATTCCCTTCAACAGTACTAGCAGACTGAATCCAATAGTACTTTAAGAGAATTATTCACCATGATCAAATGGGAGTTATTCCTTGGCTGCAAGCATGTTCAATATTCACAAATTGATCAATTGATATACCCCACTAATAAAAGAAAGGATGAGAACTGAATGATCCTCTCAATAATGCAGAAAAAAAGCATTTGAAAAAATTCAGCATTTTATCCTTGATAAAAACCCTCAAAAAAGTAGGGATAGATGGAACATACCTCGACATCACAAAGGCCATATATAAAAGACCCACAGATAATTTCATCCTCAATGGGGAAAAACTGAGAGCTTTTCCCCTACAGTCAGGAACAGGTCAGGGATGTCCACTCTCACCATTACTATTTACCATAGTATTGGAAGTCATTGGAAGTCTTAGTCTCAGCAATCAGACAACAAAAAGAAATAAAAGACATCCAAATTGGCAAGGAAGGAGTCAAACTTTCACTATTTGCAGACAATAGGATACTGTATTTAGAAAACCTAAGAGACTCCACCAAAGAACTGCTAGAACTAATACGTGAATTCATTGAAGTCGTAGTATATAAATCAATATACAGAAATCTGTTGCATTTCTACGCACCAATAATGAAGCAGCAGAAAAAGAAATAAAGGAATTGATTACATTTACAATTGCACCCAAAACCCTAAGATGCCTAGGAATAAAGCTAACCAAAGAGGTAAAAAGACCTATACCCTGAAAACTATAACACCCATATCTTTTGCGAGAGAGGAAACCTTGGTGTGAATAAATGCTCCAAACAGAAATTGTCCCTAGAAAAGAGGTACAAATCAGGGAAGCTGGGGGAATCCAGAACAAATGGTCTTTCTGCAATTCCCTACTGTTGACTTACAGGACAATGGGGAAAATTAGAGCCAGGTAAGACTTCTAATTCAGTTGAGTTGTGCCAAGCTCACACAAAGGCCTAAGGAAATAGAAAGGGTAAGAGGATTTTTGTCTTTTTTCCATTGGCTTGTTGAACTTGAGTTATATGAAAACTCTGACAATTGGGTGTTGATTCTTGTGTTATTGTGTCACAGCTGCCATTGAATATTCTCAGCTAAATCCCCAGGGACGTAACTGAGTTGTACAGGAACAATGACGATCATCAGCACTGGGCATTCAGAACCTCTGCAAGTGTTCTTTTACCTCCTTCACTACCTCCACAGCCTCCTTGATCAGGAAGGATAAGGACCCAGCTCCTTCACAAAAGGCTCTCACCTTTAGGGATTTTGGAAAAAGTAAAATCTTGCATATTGTCAGGCATTAGCTGTCTACAAAAACAAAGAATATGGAATAGTTGCCAGAGGCTTTAGAAATAGTAGGACAATGATAGTGGAGGAGGATGATAGTGGAATGAAGGAGGAAGAAAGCTGTCTTTGCTCAGTTTCCCTGAAAAAGTGGCTAAAATATAATGTAGGAATATGGGAAAATTATTAATAGGGATATAATCCAGAGTGCTGGGAATGCCTCATTCAAGTTTTTTGGTTTTTTGTTTGTTTTTGTTTTTTTAAAGATTTTATTTATTTATTTGACCCAAAGAGAGAGATCACAAGTAGGTAGAGAGGCAGGCAGAGAGAGAAGAGGAAGCAGGCTCCCCACTGAGCAGGGAGCCTGATGCGGGCCTCGATCCCAGGACCCTGAGAGCATGACCTGAGCTGAAGGCAGAGGCTAACCCACTGAGCCACCCAGGTGTCCCTCATTCAAATTTTTAAATGGTGAGTAAATATATTATGAAATACATGCACAAAATCTCCTTCCTTGAAAGCAATGGTATCCTGAAGATTTCAAAATGTGCAAGATTTTAGAGACCTGATTTGTTTAAAATTATCATTCAGAAAGATCAGAGAATACAATACTTTGTTGTGAACAAGCCTCAGTAACACAAAATTCCATTGGTAAAATTAGGCAACTTCCTCTATAAATATCTTTTTAAAACATATAATGGGACATGGTAAATAAGGTGGGATATTTGATAAAAAAAAGTGAGAAATCTAAAAACTCTAATTTGTATCATTTTCAGATGCTTATTACACAATAATAAAATGGTCTAAGAAAAATTTAGTCAAATTGTTATATATATTGTTATAAATTATTTATTTTTATTTTGTTGTATTTATTTTATAACCACCCCATCTTTCTTAATTAGAAGTAACGGATTTAGAGGCTCCTGGGTGGCTCATTCAGTTAAAGATCTGACTCTTGATTTTGCCTCAGGTCCTGATCTCAGGGTCATGAGGTGGATCCCCTTACTGGGCTCTGTGCTCAGTGGGGAGTCTGCTTGAGATTCTTTTCATCTCCCTCGGCCCCATCCCCCGAATTCTCTCTCTCTCTTAAATAAATAAACAAACCTTAAAAAAAAAAAAGAACTAACAGATCTAAGTGATTGGAGCTGAGATTAATGGGAGTATCTAAATGATGACTTGAAATCTGCAGAGTGAATTTCTATGAATATTTATCCAAAATTCAAGTTATGGGGATTAATATTTTGATTCACTTTGATTTGAGGTTATGAATTCTGTGCTAAGATGACAAATTGGACAAATTCCTCCTCCCTTCTTGGGCTATTTTACCTGGATATATTTGATTTAATGTAATTTCCTTTCTGGGTATAAGTGCAAATCACTGAACTTATAACATAGTTTTTAGCCTATTTTCAGATTTAAAAAGGTTAAGAATTCTCTTTTCCTGGAAGTATCTTTGATAACATGTATTTTTTTTAAAAGATTTTATTTATTTTTTTGATAGAGACATAGCAAGAGAGAGAACACAAGCAGGAGGAATGGAAGAGGAAGAAGTAGGCTTCTGCTGAGCAGGGAGCCCAACACGGGACTGGATCCCAGGACGCTGGGATTATGACCTGAGCTAAGGGCAGACACTTAACCACTGAGCCACCCAGGCACCCTATCTTTAATAACGTATTGATACTGCTTCTACTTTCTTTTATCTTCTTTCTCTTTGAGTATTTGGATTACGTTGCCTCTTCTATACCCTGACATGTTTTTTTTTTCTTTCCTGTTTTCTGAATAACATGATGTAGTCTACATCTATAAATATTACTTTTCTCTTTGTCACATGAGCTAAGATAGATTTGACATATCTATATCCATACAAAACCATTATTTCAGCAACAATAATTAAAAACATTTAATTAGTCAAATGCAAATAAAAACTTTTTTAAGAAAATATTCTTTGTGCCAGAAGGATAGTGATGCTAAAGTTGTAGTTCTGGTTATACATTTTAGGAATTTATGTGATGAGCATTAAGAAAACAAATTGAATTGGGCGCCTGGGTGGCTCAGTGGGTTAAAGCCTCTGCCTTCGGCTCCAGTCATGATCCCAGGGTCCTCGGATTGAGGCCCACATCAGGCTCTCTGCTCGGCGGGGAGCCTGCTTCCTCCTCTCTTCTTTCTCTGCCTGCCTCTCTGTCTACTTGTAATCCCTCTCTCTGTGTCAAATAAATAAATAAAATCTTTTAAAAAAAAAATTGAATTGCCAATCTTCGAGTGTTAGTCTACATCTTTAGTTGAGAGTCCGATGAATATTTTGCCTTTTTAAGAGGTCTAGGATACAATAAAAATCTATATATAAAGGGACAATTCAAGGCTCTTGAACATACTTAAGACAAGAAAAAAAATTTTTTTAATATTTCTTTGGCATTATTCAAGTAGCTCTTGCTACTTGAATGGTAAATTATTTCAATTGAGTGGTAAATTCTTTCAGTTTACAGAGAATTATATATAAACACATTATTTTTTTAATTAGAGAGATATGTTTTTAATTTAAATTCAATTAATAAACATATAATGTAATATTAGCTTCAGAGGTAGAGGGCAGTGGTTCATCGGTCTTCTATAACACCCAGTGCTCATTACATCACATGTTCTCCTTAATGTCCATCACCCAGTTACCCCCTCCCTCCCCTCCTTCCCTCCAGCACCCCTCAGTTTGTTTCCTACGATTAAGAGTCTCTTATGGTTTGTCTCCCTCTCTGATTTCATCTTGTTTTATTTTTTTCCTTTCTTCCCCTATGACTCTGTGTTTTGTTTCTTAAATTCCACATATGAGTGAGATCATATGATACTAGTCTCTCTGGTTGACTTATTTCACTTAGCATAATATCCTCTAGTTCCATCTATGTTGTTGCGAATGGCAAAATTTCATTTTTTGATGGCTGAGTATTCCATTGTGATATATATATATATATATTCAATAATATGTTATATTAATGGAGGCTGAATCAATTATTTAACCATGTGTACCTGCTAACATTCTCCAGCAGAGTTACAGAAATAGGAAAGTTAAGTGTGATGGTAACAAAATGAGGGACACTAGGGCGCCTGGGTGGCTCAGTGGGTTAAAGCCGCTGCCTTCGGCTCAGGTCATGATCTCAGGGTCCTGGGATCGAGGCCTGCATCGGGCTCTCTGCTCGGCAGGGAGCCTGCTTCCCCCTCTCTCTCTGCCTGCCTCTGCCTACTTGTGATCTCTCTCTCTCTCTGTGTCAAATAAATAAATAAAATCTAAAACAAAAAACAAAAAACAAAAAACAAAATGAGGGACACTAGCTTAGTTTTCCCCAACCTAGGATTGCTGAGATTTCCATACATAAATGAGGCAGAGTACAAGAAATTAATACTTAAAGCAACAGAGGACAGCTTTTCTATAAGGGGAACCACAGACTCTGAAGGTATACCAGCCTCTGTTTCAGACTTACCTGTTTCCCTTTTCCAGGGAACACTTGATATCATAGTCTCTAAATGTTTTGGTATGTGAGCTCTGCCTAACCTGTGGTGTATAACTTTGGCCACCTTTCTTAACTCTTGTGAGTTAAGTTCTCAGTTGCAAAATAGGGATAATGATAGGTCCTACCCCCTAAATGCTACTGTGAGGATTAAAGAAGAGAGAAAAGCACTTAGCACAGTAGTTGGCATGGAGAGTGCTCGAAAAATGACTGTAGACAGATTGATAGATTTACTTGGCAGCATAAAATACATAATAGATCAGTAAATCATGCAAATCAGAAAACATATGGGAGATTCAGAAAGGGGTAATAGAATTCCTAAAAGACAGGAAGAACATGATAACAGAGTGTAATAGAGACTCAAGAAACATTTAGTGAGCAATTGTGCATGTCATGAGCACCATAGTGGAGCCTGGCCTCCCCATTTAGAGTTAAAGGAAAATAATTGCAGCTCTCGAGAAAGTAGACAGTCACCAGGGCAATGGTTTTGGCCTGGAATATATTGAAATGAAAAAAGTGGGGACTCCAGTCATGTTTTAATGTCTTAAACTTATGAATCTGATACTTTGAAAAGTGCCACATTTGATTCTAAGCACTTCACAAATGAGAATCCATTTCATTTTCATACAACCTTATGAGGTAGGATTATCGGTAGTACCCCTATTTTACAGTGGGAAAGCTGAGGTCTGGAGGGACTAAGTGATTGCCCAGAGTCACACGGGTGATGATAGAGGAGCTGGGGGTTTGAAATCTGGCTATTTAGCTATAGAGTTCAGAGTCTCTATCACACCACTGCACTGTTGATTTTGTTGAAATACCAAATACTGCAACTGGAGTTCTAGACCCGGAACAATTGCAATTAGTAATGAATTACATTGTGTTCCTTCAAAATTTATTTTGCCTCTCATCATGACTGAGTTTAGAGGCAATGGACAGAGTGAGTGTACTTTAAGGCCGAATGTCTCAGGTGGGGACCTGAGAATCTGGGAACACTGCAGGACAGGAGAGATATATGATCAGGTCCCCGAAGAATATTATTTCATTACATAGGTAATTCCATATTGCCAATTTACAAATAACTATACATAATATATGTTCTCTGTATTAGCAAGTAGTGTGTGTGTGTTAATAACTGCTAGCATTCTCTATCACAAATATTTTTGTTAATGGTCAGTTTATAATTACCTTATTGCCTTACATGAACTGTGGACAGTTGTGCCTAAGTCAAACATACGAAAAACAGAATTAAATTTTTTCAAATATATTTGAAAAAGTCAGTTGCATAGCATCAGCCTGAAATTGCTGCCTACTGTCTTTCACTTAAAACTGATCATTGTTTTCTGTGTATTCAGGCTTATACAAGAAGACATATTAGAACCCCATATCAAAATCCCAAATGCTTTCATTTCTGTGAGTTCCACAACTAAACAGAAGTATTAAACTCTGTCTTTGGTGGCCTGTTGTAGATTCTATTTCCCTCTACCCAGGATCTAGTCAGTGTCTGAAACAAAGAAATATTCCTGAAAATTTCCTGGTTACAAGTTTGTAGAAATAGAAGTTAGATAACATTTGCCATGCAACAAACTAAAACCCAGTCAAGTACAGAGAAGCTGAAATTCTGTACCCAAATCTAAGTTTAGGAATGTCTTTTATCCCACTTAAATTACTGAAACCCCTGGATATCTTCAGTTTCTCTCCACTACTTTGTATTTTGTATTTCATCCTTTCACATTCCAGGGACGTCATAATCTGAATTAGGTTCAGATGAAGTGAAATAAGAAAATACTCCACTTGTCTAGCCCACTCAATTCTATCTTGAGCCTGGATGTTAGCAAAGGAAGCAGAAGCAAGCAAAACCCCCAAACAAATAGTAGCATATGCTTTCTTGGACAAATAATTTCTTTGTTAATCCATTGTCTTTTCTTTCTCATTTCCCTGTCTTGTGGATAAAGAATCATTTCCAGTTCTGTGCTAGGTTTAATTAACTAATGACTTATTTCCCATTAACTTGTGTCTGAACTTTAGACCAATGTAAATGGAGAATATAATCTGGATTAAAATAACTTCCTAAATCAGGTATTTTGTTTAGCATAAAACCAGAGGGCATTAATTTTTTTTAAGATTTTTATTTCTTTATTTTTGCAACAGAGTGAGAGAGAGAGAGGGAGGGAAAGAGAGAAAGGATGAGCAGAGGGCAAAGTAGTCTCCCTGCTGAACAGGGGACTGGATGTGGGACTCAATCCCAGGACCTTGGGATCATGACCTAAGCCGAAGGCAGACTCTTAACCGACTGAGCCACTCAGGTGCTCCACAGAAGGCATTAATTTATCAGATCCCTGGCTTGGTCATAAATAGAAATTCAAATTTTATTATATTTGTTAAAAATTCACTACTGTAATTATGAAGACAATGCAATACTTCATTCTCTTCCCTAATGTTTTTGGTCAATGAACCAGGAAAGTACAGGTAAATGTGATTCCAATCCAAAAGGATGTCATTCCAACTTCAATATATGCTGTAGTTCTCAGGTATTCGGAATCAAATGCATTCACTTTCTACATATATGTAGAAATGAAGTCTATATTATTAAGCATGCATTTAAAATACAGTTACATAAAATCATGAATCCAACCTTTACATCATGTAACTTTTCACTTTATGCCCTGTTTTTCCTCTGGGTAACAAACGTGATGCTTTTCTAGGAATTGTTTAAGAACTGAACCTATCCCTACATCCTCTGCAAAGATTCAGGTGTGGCACCTTTCCCAACCTATAAAATATCAAAATAGTTTCTTATTCTATCTACCATAGTCCCTTTAAAAAAATAAAATTCTAGGGGCGCCTGGGGGGCTCAGTCATTAAGCATCTGCCTTCAGCTCAGGTCATGATTTCAGGGTCCTGGAATTGAGCCCCGCATCGGACTCCCTGCTCAGTGGGGAGCCTGCTTCTCCCTCTTCCACTCCCACTGCTTGCATTTCCTCTCTTGCTGTGTCTCTCTGTATCAAATAAATAATAAAATCTTAACAAAAAATAAAATAAAATTCTAGAGCATAATACATATGCAGAAAAATATACAGATCACAAATGCTCAGCTCAATAGATTTTCTCAAAATGAATCCACCCTGGAACCACAAGTTTGGTAATAAATAGATAATGAATGTGTCTAAATCTCCTTGTGCCCTTCCAGTCACAGCTCTTCCCCCAAGGACTCAGTTTCCTGACTTCTATCACCATTGTTGACATTTACCAATTTTACATCATTCATCCATCTGACTGGTTTCAGTTAAATTTGTATTTGTGAGATTCATCTGTCATTGATTGATTATGAAAAACATGTACTCATTCTTTCTCATTAATGTATATAGTTTCATTGCCTTAGTATAACACTGTTTTTTTTTAATCACTCTACTTGGCATGGTTAATCTTTATTTTCATTGTACTGGTAAGTGTATTATACTATCTGCTTTAGTATCTGCCTTTACTGCTATACTAAGTGCTTTAAAAAATTATGGAAGTAAAGTTGGTATACAGTGTGACATTAGTTTCAGTTGTACAACATATGATTTGACAAGTCTATACCTTATGCTATGCTCACCACAAGTGTAGCTACCATCTGTTACCGTCCAGTGCTGCTACAGTATCAATAACTATCTTCCTTTTGATGCACCTTTCATTTTCAGGACTACTCACTTCCTAACTGGAAGCCTGTATCTCCCACCCTCCTTCATTTATTTTGCTCATCTCTCCCCTGTTCCCACCCAAGCAACCATAAGTTTGTCTTTATGGGGTCTGTTTCTGCTTTTTGTTTGCTTTTGTAATCATTTGTTTTGTTTTTTAGAGTCCACATATAAGTGAAATCATTCTTAGTATGACTTATTTCACTTAGCATAATATCCTCTAGGTCCATCCACATTGTTGCAAATGGCAAGATAGTCATTTTATTTGTCATTAATGCCATTTATTATACTAATGTATCTAGTTAATTGATATATAACTATCATTGGATTAATTTTTAAAATGTTTAATGATATATTTTTATTTATTTTATTATTTTATTTTTTCAGTGATCCAAGATTCATTGTTTATGCACCACACCCAATACCCCATACAATACGTGCCCTCCTCCATACCCACCGCCAGGCTCACCCATCCCACCTTCCCCCTCCCCTTCAGAACCCTCAGTTTGTTTCTCAGAGTCCACAGGTATATTTTTAAAGCACTATTTTTCTATGCTTGCAAATAAGTTGCTACTGAGGTTTTTTGTTTGTTTTTTAAAGCATTATCTACTAGTTAAATAAAGTTTAGAATAGACATACAGCAAAACATTGGGAAGTGTGCATCAGTTCCTCAACCAGTTACCATCACTCTTAAATATTGGTGTATTTACTTGAGTTAACCTTATATACTCCTTAAAATTTTGACAAATAAAACATTTATTTCATACAAGGTGGTTTTTTTTAAAGCACTCAAAGTGTCCAAGAACCACCTAAGGTTGTAAACTCTTTCTTTTTTTAGAGCTCTAGCTTTGAAAAGAACCCCAAAGGTATGAGTTAATGAGATTTGAAACTATTCATCTGAATTGCTGTATTTGTAGCTCTAATCTAACTCAAAACCCATTTTTATCTTGCTTTTCAAATGTAATGTATGATTTGAATTTTTTCATTGTGTAGCTTAATAATGTAATCTAAAAACTGACATTTAAAATGGCTTATACATTTTGTTTAGTTGGGTTAGGTATTAGGATTTTTCCCCCTTTCAATTCTGAAAATTTTGGATATTTATGTTTCATCCAATTTTAAATTTTTAATATTTGGCTTGCAGTTGGTGAAGTCATGTTTCAGTTTTTTTTTTTATTTTAAATTTTCAATGTGAGCAACTATAGCAAAATTTGAATTGAACATCTGTTATGTGCCTGGCATTGATCTAAATGCTGAAAACAAAAAACATAGCCCTCAATTTAAGTGCATCAAGCGTGGGTTTGTGTGTGTATTTGGGGATAAACATGATGGACTGGGTGAGATCTTTCACAAACTTTCTTTGGCAAAAACAAAAGAAGACAGCAAAAGCCCCCGAAAAGCACACATCATAAAGACGATGTGTCTTAAAGACAATTTCAAATACTTACAATGAAAAAAAAAGTACAAATATTATGGGAGAAACATGAAAGAGACAAAGAAATGATGGAACACAGGAGCCAGAGAAGGGTGAAGAATACTGACTGAAAATATCTGTGTTTGAAAATGAACTATTTCATTTCTACAAGTTCTCATGGGCAGATGGATCATATGTTCCAGCACAATTTGCTCAGAAGCTAAAGTGATTTTAAGCTATATTAGCATAAACCTAAACTATGGTCCTCCCATTGCAACTCTTCACAGACTGCTGGGACATCGGTGTTCCGGTCTCTAGGCTGCCTTCAGTATTAACCTTGGTGAGAATGAATGTGAGCGGAGACTGTGACCCAGACAGATAGGATCTAGTTTAATGTAGGTATGAAGAACAGCTAAAAAGAGGTGAATATTGAGTCTAAAAAATAGTTAAATGGAACACGAAATCCTCTCAAGTCCAAAATATCTATTCTTCTAATGAAAAACTCATTATAATGATCATATAATATTATTACAATAATATTACATTATATATCATTATAACAATTATTATTTTCCTGAGGGCAGAATTATACCTTTTTATAAAGAATATAACCACATTTTATAGACAATTACATATTATTTTATAAAGAATGTGTGACTTCGAAGAGGAGGGATTCTGATGCAAATAACCACAGAAAAATTACCCTGATTAACATTGTTGAGGGATCTATACCCCTCAACAATTTTTCGGAGATTTTTTTTTTGAATGTTTAAATTCCCTTCTGCAAGGAGAATCTGGAAAGAGCAGCAGTGACACCAGAAAGAATTACTTAAAAGGTCTTAAGTAATAATAATAAGAACAACAACAACAATATTGCTGTGTTATTAAAACAGAAGATGAATATTTTAAAATGAAAAGCAAACAGTAGTCTGAAGAAATATGTTTGTCCTTCAGTAGGTTGAAATTGAAGAGCTAAATCTAAACGTAAACTACATTTTCATCATTAGTTCAGAAACACCAAATCAAGATAAGGCAACAAAAGCCCTGGAAAGATATTGATTTAGACCCTACAAGTTAATTTAAAGATAAGATGGCTAGAAGAAAGAACTTGAAAAAATAGGATAAACTGGAGAAATTGTAGTTTGTCCTTTATTTGTCCTTTCTGCATTTAGAACTGTACTATAGTAATATTGATACGTATGTATTTAAATGTATAAACTGTTGAAATAAGGATGATTTATTGATTTAAGTTGTATACATGTAATAGAAACGTATTCAATTCATCCAACCTACACATGTTGGGCACACAATATATGCCATTTTATATAGTTTTTGCTGAATTAGTTCATAGTAAGGAGAGGAAACAAATTTTTTTTTTGGTTTACAAAATTTCTTTTTTCCAGTGTTAGTGCCAAATTTTTATATAAACACTAAAGCAATAATTTTAAATCATATCGGACTAAGTATTATTTTCATCAACCTTCTTTTAGTCAATGTTTGAAAAACAAAAATCCTATAGAAAATTGTCCACTTTATCAGGCCCCTTTTGAAGTAAAGTTTACCAGATGAGTGTAACATTTATGACAAGTGAAAGTACACATACATCAATATTGTATTGTTTCTCTACTAACCATAATTATTTTCAACTGAAAAAATAAGGTAGTTTACCTTACAAAGGTAAGAGGAAGTAGTTGTTTAGGGAAGAAGAAGCAGTTAACAAACCTAAATTCCAGGGTGTGCAAGTTTGAGTAAAAGCTATCAAGTCTGGAAAAGTAGGCCAAGTCTTAAAAAGAGAAGACTCGGCATGCAATTTTAAGAAGATTAAACCTTTTTCTGTAGTTGTTGGGTGGTCACTGAGGGAATAAAGCGAGAGATGATCTCTTTTGCATTAAAGCTCTTTCTAGTTGTGTAGGGTATGTACTTGAATGGGACAGGACTAGAAAAGGAGATCTCAGTTAGGAGCTCTCTGATCTCCTGTAGAAATGATAATGACTGTAATGAGGCACGATCAATAGAGGTTATAAAACTGGATGAATTTCTTATATAATGAGAGATATAGCTGAAATATTTGAGGGGTAATATATGAGAGTATTACAAATAGGATTTTGTGAGAAGCAGACTTTGAGCCAGTTTACTGTTCTGGATGTTTATTAAAGATCACAATGGTATCCATACTTTTGGAGAGAGGAAATAGGAAATAAGGATGGGCAGAGGGACAAATCCAGGTGTGGTTCAGTCCAAACACTTTCAATAGACCAAGAAGGGGTTCCTGAGGTTGAAATAATAGGTCAGGATGTCCACCTGCATTGGGTTAAAATGAGTTTCTCTCCTGCCTATATATTTAGTCACTGAATGTGGCCCACACTGCCAGCAGCATGACTTGGGTGGAGACAGTGCACTGAAGCCAAGGCAAGCCCTGAAGGGGCCAACAGTCGAAGACGGAGTGTAGGCAGCCTTCCTAGTTAGCACCCGGGAAACAAGACCATCTTTGCAGGGAAATTGGCGCTGTGGATCATCTCCGAGTCCATCACAGGGAGAAGAATATCTGAGGTGGATTCTAAATTTTACAGTTTGAGAAGAGGATTCTGGGATGATTCAGTTCAAAACGTTTGCAGAAAGAATGACAGTGTATTGATGGGAAATTGTGTCTGGCTTAGAGAAGTCAGTTGCAGCCCTATTGAATCTGACTGAATATTTTTAGGTAAAACTGTTATGGTATTTACAACACTTTTGCCACTGGCCACATCTCTGCATAGGCCAATAAGTTTAATTTTGTCAAGTAAATCTCAGTTGCCAGCCAATATAAATAAATATATTTTGGGGCGCCTGGGTGGCTCAGTGGGTTAAGCCTCTGCCTTCGGCTCAGGTCATGATCCCAGGGTCCTGGGATTGAGCCCAGCATTGGGCTTTTTGCTCAGCAGGGAGCCTGCTTCCCTTTCTCCCTCTGCCTGCCTCTCTGCCTACTTGTGATCTCTCTCTCTCTCTGTCAGATAAATAAATAAAATCTTTTTAAAAAATTAAATATATATATGTATATATTTAGTAATGCATGGGTCAAGGAAAGTGACTAAAACTGAAATACATGTCATTTACTGGAAAAACAAAGTTAAGTACATGTCCTGTTTGGGAAAGAATCAACATCTTCATTAAAAAAATAACAGGTTAGGGGTGCCTGAATGTCTCAGTTAGTTGAGCGTCTGACTCTTGGTTTCAGCTCAGGTCATGATCCGGTTCCTGAGACTAAGCCAAGAGTCAGGGAGTCTGCTTCTCCCCCTCTCCTTCTGCCACATCCCCTGTTCAAGTTCTCTCTCAATCTCTCTCTTAAATAAATAAATCTTTAACAAATAACGGGTTAGTTTCCATAAACAGGGACACATTATAGGAAATCTTTCAAATACATCTTAATCTCAAAATAGAAAATATTAAATGTGTGTAGTAAGAAATTGATTGAAATGAAATTAATCAACAAAGTTTTTGGTGTGAGTTTTTTTGTGTTTTTTGTTTTGTTTTGTTTTTCCTAAAAATAGCTATTGTTCACTGGGGGTTTTAATGCTATAGCTATTTACAAAACCATTTCTAGGAACTCCATGCAAAAAGTGACCATTTTTTAGTGCTATATCATGACATTTCATGAGAGTTGGCATGATATCTTATAATAACTTCATTTTCTTCACAGGAAAAGAAATGAAGCTACTCCACAGTAAGAATTTGCAGTAAATCTTACAAGAACTCAGTAGCTTGGCATTTATTGCCTATCGCTTCCTTTTGATTTAGCAGGTCTGCCCTTCAATATTTCTTTTCTCCAAATACTTGCCCAACTCTGTTTTTAAAACAGTTTATACTAGTGGCACATTTTACAGCCTTTGGTAGTTTGTGGCATACATTATTGTGTCAGAATGATCCCACTCTAGTATATTTAGAGAAACTTCTGGACTTCTTTGGTAAAACTCAATTATTTTAAGGGTCTATATCTCCAAGAAAGAAGGGCATGGTACCATCCAGTGCTATTCCATGAGGAGAGTTTTTCTTTAAATGTTGCTATATATTTCAGTTTCAGTTTGAAGGAAAATATTTGGAAGTGTACTGGTTGAAGTTTCTGTTCTTTGTTTTTGAACTTTTTGGATGGTATGAGTGGTAAACTAGGAGAATATGCATTATAAAAATAAAATGTCTTAATTTTCATCATAGGTTTGACTTCCAACATTTATTATAGTCTTAAGACCACTATATATTGAACTCACGCTTATTTTTGAGAGTTGCTATTTTCTCTTGTGGGGGATATTGATGGAAAGGCTATGCATGCGTGTGGGCAAGGGAGACATATACCTCCCCACCCCAGGATTGCTGTGAACCTAAAACTGCTCTCAAGAAATTATCTTAATAAAGCAAACAAAAAGATTCCCGTTTCCATAGAATTTACATGAGTAAAAAAAAAGAAAGGTAAATAAATACAACAAAGAGATATTTTAGACACTGAGAAGTGTTACAAAGAATGTACTAGTTTAAATTAAGGAAAACAGGGGCACCTGGGTGGCTCATTGGGCCTCTGACTTCAGCTCAGGTCATGATCTCAGGGTCCTGGGATCGAGGCCCGCATCAGCAGGGAACCTGCTTCCTCCTCTCTCTCTCTGCCTGCCTCTCTGCCTACCTGCGATCTCTCTCTCTCTCTCTCCTCTGTGAAATAAATAAAAAATAAAATCTTTTTTAAAAAATCTTAAAAATTAAGGAAAACATGTGCGAAGAGATGAATCTGTGCTAAGACAGGAAGACTAAGGAAATTCAGCCCTGAACCTTTTAAAGACTATCACTGGAGCAGGGAAATTAGGATTTGCAAAGGAGTAGAAATAATGATCCTTGTGCCTAGAGGGTATCCAGGGATTATCAAGAACAGCATCATAGGGGAGGTAATATTTAAACAAGATCTCTGATGAATTCACCTAGAGAAGGGAGATGCCAACTCACTGTCAGAATTGGAGCAAACTCAAGTGGTTACCTGAAATATTCTGGGGCAGAAAGCAAACAACAAAGCTGAATATCATTACGTGTAAGGGAAATAGAAAGTAAACTGGAGCTATACATTGAAAAACTACAAAATCTATGAATAAGCCAGTGAATGATTTGAAGGAGGGCCTAATATGAACAGGGCTGTGCTTTTGAAATATTAGTCTGGAAGCAACAGGGGTAGATGACTGGGTGTGTGGAAGGTAGGTTGGCAAAGAAGCATAACAGAAGGATATTGAATTCATCTGTGGAAAGATGACGAGTGTGCTTTTCTGGAGCACTGGCAATAGAAATGAAAAAGAGAGAAAGTATTCCTAAGCCTGAAAGGAATAGATAAGACAGGGCATGAGATTTGAGTTTGACTTTAGAAGATAGCATAGACAAGGCTGTTCGGTCACGACAAAAAACAACCGAGAGAATGAAGGGTGGTCAAGGTTGAGACTCTATCGAGTAGTCTAAGGGCAGAAAAGAAGCTGCTGCTTTTGTCAATTAGGAGGTCATTGACAATCTCTAATGCATAAAATTTAATTGTTTGCTGCAGGTGGATTGGGGTGATGTGAGAGGAAAATATGAAAGGATATTATTGATTGGTAGTTGCTCCCCTTAGCCAGTGATTATGTTACACAAAAATTGCAGACATCTAGGGGGAAAATGCATAGGAAAAACAAAAGGATCACTTACTGTAAACCAGAGAGCATATGATCCAGCTGCTTTCATGATATTAGTATAGCTCTTTGTGGTTGGACATATCACATGATTATAAAATGTGAAAATGTATCAAAAATCATAGAAAATCTAGATCTGTGGCATTAAAAGTGCCTTTTAAAGTCTAATAAAATTAAAGAAGATTCCCTAGACATGGAGTTAAAGTTATATGTCATTCTATGGGGATGGACTCTCTGAAATCTATTGCATTCTGGTCATAGTGATACTGCATTTAATAATATAAATAAGCTTGAATTTTATTTTTTAACTTGAATTTTGATATTTACTTTATTATTTTAGTTTATGTATTTTCTCAACAAAAAGTAAAGATGGAAAATAAATGGAAATAAGATAAATTATATTTCTTCAAATGAAAAAAATCAATACTATTTTATAATATTTCCTCTCAATTTTTTTGTCTCCGTATAATTTTTAAAATAATTGTCTTTATGATGTACATCCCATAGTCATTATATGACTGACTGATATTTAACATAGGAGTGTGTATATGTATGTATCTTTACAAACTTGAAAACCATCAGGCTCCATATTGCTGTCTGGTTGGCAGGTTAATCAAACAACAAAAATTTAATTTAGAGTCATCTTTCCTTATCAGTCTTGGCATTAACAGTCTTAGGTTTGCTTCCCAAGATAGAAGCTGAAGATGGAGATTTGTGGGCAGTGAATTTATTGAGCACCAACAACACATGTAAAGGAGAAATGAAAACGAGATTGGGGAAAAACAGAACTCAGTTTTGATGGAATTGCAACAGTCTTCAGCTGATTTGATGAGATGCCCAACAGAGGCAGTCCTGCAGTTTTCCTCCAATGGAGGCAAGGTAGCTGACCCTTTGTATTCCTGTAATACCTGTCGTCAAAGGCAGGCTGCCCTGAGGGAAGGGTGAGCTTGGTCAAAGCAATTTCTTTTGACTGAGGGCAGTTCCCACCACAGGCTTAAACCATTGACAGTCAAAACCAACAGTCCTGGCAAAAAAAGGACCTAGGTCCCAAAGGGAAGGAATGCAGGTATATTACACCATCTACTTTTCTTTTCTCCACCTTTCGGAGCCTAGTTACCACAACAACAGAAGTCAGTCTTTTTTGAAGGGTCAGTAATGTATCTTAAACACTTAGAAAAATTGCATATCCTATACCAGACATTGGGTGTTTGTTAAATGGGTTTTTCTTCTAGATCTAAAGCACACAAAGATGTTTATCTATATAGGTCTCTTTTGCTGGCAGAAGAAATTTCTCTAGACTGCCTTTTCATTGATGATTTTAACTCGAGGATCCCAACTTCATTAACTCCCCACCTAATTGAATCCTCTTTTCCCATTCCTTGACTGACTATCCATGTGTCCCATGCTTAAAATCTCTAATGTGGGCATTAGTATATATCCCCTGAAGCTCAAATTATTACTATGATTTTTATAAATTATTTTGTGTCCCATTTCTCATTTGCATTTGTTTTGCTTAATTCATTTGTTGTTAGAAGTACTGAGTATTCTCTATGGTTTTTGCGAGCTTTGTAAAATACTAAATTTGTCAAAGCATTTCATTTGTGGTGTGAGGATTTTTCAGAATATATAATCTCTCTGTGGCTTGTGGCTATTTGTAATCAGGCCTGTTGGGCATGTAGCAACTCTGTTTTGCTCTTCTTTAATTGGCTGGAATATAAAAATGTCACTGTTCTGTGAAGATTGTACTAACTCATTCTTGCCCAAATTTATTGAAGTCATTTTTAAAAATTTTATGTAAGTAGTGACATGCACATTACCTATTTTACTGTTTCCTAATAGCCCATTTATTTATTTTAATCCAATAGCACAAAATCAGTAGATTGAATTCTCATTTTCATGAACGGATTGACCTTTGCTTCCTGATGGGAACAACTTTGAGTAAAAAGCTATCAGGTTTAAAAAGCTATCAGGTTTTAAAATGCAATCAAATTCTGTAAACTAGTTTTCAGAAGGCTTTTGGAAACAAACACAAATACCACCTTTATGTGCCTCTGTCCTTGTTGCCACTGCCATAACCTCCCTAACACCAGACACACACACACACACACACACACACACACACACACACACACACACACACACACACACCATTCTCCTTTCTCCCACTGCTGCCTACCATTACAACCGCAAGACTAGTGGTTCCTCCTTCATGGCTCAGGCCAAATATCTCCTCTTGCAGTATCTCTGCAGGCCCATGAACTTTGTATCTCACTGTATGATGATGGTATTCATGTATTTTTTTATTTGATCTATCTCCTTCACTAGAATAAGATCTCCTAAAAAGAAGCAAATAGGTCTAATTAATACTTGTAAATAAAACATATACCAAAAAAACCCAAACACAACTAGCACAGTTGCTTTACATAGCAGATACTCTTGCTGACTATTGAATAACTGACCAATCCCTCAGTTTTTCAGGTGCTTTCAATGTACATATATAAATTTTTTATAAAATTCTCACAGTTTGAGTTTGTTTTTTGTTTTTTTGGGTTTTGGGTTCGTTTTTGTTTTGCTTGCAGATGAATGTTACCACAATGTGCAATGATAGAAGCAGAGTTTGGAGTGATACAGCTGCAAACTAAGAAATGCCAAGAATGAGTGGCTACCACAGAATGCTCCAAAGAGTCAAGGAGAGTGAGAGTCTCATGGTGAGCATAGATCTGCTGACACCTTGACTTTGGACTTCTAGCCTCTAGAACTGCAAGAGAATAAATGTCTGGTGTTTGGGATGAACAGTTCGTTACAGTAGGCCTGGGGGCATATATTTCCTCTCTACAGCCAAACAAAACCAGATAAGCGTATCCTACAAATATCTGTATTTTGGAAAGTAGATATATCATGATATGCTTATTTACAGAAAGACTTTTTTTGGCCTTAAAGTCTTGGTAACATTGCATATTATATCTCTTTTCAGTAGATTATGATTGTTAATTTTATCTGTTAACTTGAATGGACCAGGTGTATGAAGGTATTTGGTCAAACATTATTCTGGGAGTTTCTGCAAGGGTATTTTGGGATTAATTAACTGAGATTAACATTTTAGTTGGTAACCTAAAGCAGATTGCCCTTCATAATGTGACCGGGCCTCATTCAATAAGCTGAAAGCCTGAATGAAACAAAAGAATGACCCTTCCCCAAATAAGATGAGTTCTCCAGCTGATTTCCTTCAGATTTCATCTGCACCATTGGGTCTCATGGGTCTCAAGCCTGCCAGCCCACACTGCAGAACTGAATTTGCCTGTCTCCATAATCATGTGAGCCCATCTCATACAGTGTGTGTGTATGTGTGTGATGTGTGTGTGTGTATCACAAAAAAAAAAAAAAAGCAACACATTTTGTTTAGTTCTATCTCTCTGCAGAACTCTGACTAATACAGATGTAAGGTTGTTTTCATGTATTGACTCTGAACAGTTCTATAATAAATTTACTTATATGACTTTGTTTAACCTACCTTTTCTGAAATTTGATTACTAAAAGGTTTAGTCACTGAATTTCCATACATCACTCAAATCTAGCATGCTGTGATTTTTCACTTGGGGGGAAATTTATATAGATATATAGACATTGATATATAGATATACACTCAAAACAAACAAATATGAGTATAGGTACAGAAATTTTTGAAGCAGCATTGTATAATCAGTAACTCCTTGTTTCATTTTTTCAATTTTTATTTATTTATTTTTAAAGATTTTATTTATTTGAGAGAGAGAGAGAAAAAAAAAACAGAGGGAGAGTGGGATGTAGAAGCAGACTTCCTGCTGAGCATGGAGCCTGATGTGGGGCTCAATCCCAGGACCCCGACCTCAGCCAAAGACTGACTGAGCCACTTGGGTGCTCCTCCTTGTATTTTTTTTATATATTTTATTTATTTATTTATTTATTTATTTATTTGACAGAGAGACAGAGTGCGACACGAGTATAGGCAGAGAGGTAGGCAGAGGAAGAGGGGGAAGCAGGCTCCCCACTGAGTAGAGAGCGCAATGAGGGGCTCGATTCCAGGACCCTAAGATCATGACCTGAGCCAAAGGCAGAGGCTTAACCCACTGAGCCACCCAGGCGCCCCTCCTTGTATCATTTTTAAAAAGAAGATTTTACTTATTTTGTTGCGGAAATTCTGGGCGACCAAGAAACTCAAACAGCACGCACAGAGTTGGGAGAACACAGCTATATTGATGCCGGAGGGCTCAGTGGGATTGTTCCCAAGTCTGAGCACCTATGATAGGGGCGGATATTTATAGGTAAGCTAGGGACTTTTCATGGGGTCCTTCTGTTGATTGGGTCAGAGCCATGCGGAAGTTCTTTTTTTTTTTTTCTTTCTTTTTTTTATTCATTTGACACAGAGAGAGATTACAAGTAGGCAGAGAGGCAGGCAGAGAGAGAGGAGAGAGGGGGAAGCAGGCTCCCTGCTGAGCAGAGAGCCCGATGCGGGCCTTGATCCCAGGACCCTGGGATCATGACCTGAGCCGAAGGCAGAGGCTTTAACCCACTGAGCCACCCAGGCGCCCTACCATGCGGAAGTTCTTAAGGCTATGCGGAAGCAACCTGGTGGGGAAGTGCCAAGTCATCCTGGGGGTTCCCCATCTTAGTGAGGTGGCCATTTTGGACTTTTCCACCTCAATTTATTTGAGAAAGAGAGTCAGAGAGCACGCGAGCGCAAGAGAGAGATTACAAGCAGGAGCAGGGAGGAAAAGCAGAGGGAGGGGGAGAAGCAGGCTCCCCACCAAGCAGGGAGACCAACTCCGCTTGGTCTGAGCTAAAGGCAGATGCTTAACTGACTGAGCCATCCAGGAGCGCCTCCTGTATTATTTGTGACACCTGTACCTGCTCAGTTGCCTTTCAAAAGCTACAACTGCCTGCAAGTAATATTATGACTCTTTAAGTGACAGGATTTCTGTGGGTGCTGACCAACCCATGTTAGATTGATCTATCCTTTCTGACCAATTCGTTATTCTCAGACCTTAGGAATTATGACCTCCAAAGGATAATCAGAGCAAGCCAATAGGTCTAAATTAATGGAGTTGATAGGTAGACACATGCATTCTGGTTATTATAACATAGTTAACAGTCAGAAAACTTTGATCAAAATGTTATTATATACAAAGTTATTATATGAAGGCAAGTGACATGAAAAACACCATGTTACTGCCTATACAAATGGTCATGCTAAGTAATAGTGTATACAAAATGATTGGATTTTAGTGGTTCCACAAAAATGTATTCAGTTGATGGAAATGAGGGTTTTATAGATGTAATCAAATTGGATGGGTTCTATATGCTGTCTTTTGAAGCATGAAACCAATTCATAATTATTCTGTTGTTAACTGGCTTTTATTTTAATTGATTCACTGCTTTTGTTAGTTTATTTCTATATTGAATCAAGATTGACTTGTACTACGTTTTTATAAATAGAATTAGTAATGTACCATAAAAACATGTTTGCACAGTATTATAGGATTAACTGTTGTGCTTCCTTGAGAAAAATGTTTGTTTTTTTTTTATACAAGGAGAGGATATACTTTTCATTGTAGTATAATTGACATACAATATCCTATTAGTTTTGGGCATACGTCATGGTGATTTGATGTTTTCATAGTTTATGAAATGTTCCTCACAGTAAGTCTAGATACTGTCTGTCTCCATACAAAATTACTACAATATTATTGACTATATCCCCTATGCTGTATATTACATCCCTATTATTTATTTATTTTCTAATGGTAAGTTTGTACTTCTTAATTCTCTTCACCTATTCTCTTTACCTGGCCCTCTAACATCTCTCCACTCTGGTAACAAACAATTTATTTCTTCTATATGAGGCTGTTTCTGTTTTGTTTGTTCATCTGTTTTGTTGTTCTTTGGTTTTTGTCTTTCACTGTCTAACTTATTTCACTTAGTATAATGCTCTCTAGGTCCACCTGTGTTGTTGCAAATGGCAGGATTTCATTCTTTTTTGTGGCTAAGTAATAGTGTGTTGTGTATATACACCACATTATTTTTTTGTAATTTGCTTTGATTATTCAATGTAACTGTATGCCTTTTTTTTTTAGGGGAGATTTCTGGATTTATATTTATTTTGGGATATATCTTTCTACTATCATGTTAACCCTTTTGATTCAAGACCTTAAGGGGGAGTATAGCTTTTCTGATCTAGGAACAGTAAGAATGAAGTAGTTTGGCATTATAAATTCAATCCGGACACCGACAAATCATCTCAATGGTTTTAATCTTCTAAAAGGCTAAGTGTGTAAATCATAAGAAGGTAGTAAGCTTATGTACTTAACAGAATGATAATGGTTAAAGAGCACATCAGAAGAAAGTGGGAAGCTGTCTAGCTGAGACAAGCCCTTAAGGAAAATTAGAAGGAGAAACTTGAAGGTATGAAAAAATTATATCATTAATATTTGGTTCTGTGTATTGTTCTGATTCTGATATTAAGATGTGAGCTGGACAATTAGTTTTACTTTTGTTGATTCTCACCTGTGTATTTCTAAAATGTCCTAACGGATAGACTTATTTTCTAAATTAATTATTTTCTGTGACTAAAAATTGATTAGTATTATGGACTTTTTTTGATCTTTATTATTACAAATATTAAGTTAATAATTTTGTAAATCTGTACTAAGTCCAAGCCACTGCATATTGAAGAATTAAATGACCAGACTCTTAAACTCTTAAATGCCAGAAGGGAAATATTCAGTGAGTTATAAACTGCCTGCTATTACTATTCCTTCAAGGTAATTTCAATGTAGGAGTGGACAGATTTGAATGTATTATGACAAAAAACTGTGTGTTTACCAGGAAATTACAAAGAAACAATTTTTTTAATAAAATGTGCAAATATATTTAGGAAATAATTCAAAAAATGTAGTGGTTTAGTATCTTTTCAAAGTTTATTACCATTAGTGAGAATACAGCAGGAAGTTTTTTTCTCCATTGAATGTTAAATATGGAAGTGAAAGGTCTAGTGGAAGAGAACTCTTTTAATTGTAATGGTTAAGTAGAGGTATTTGGGTATGCTGTAATTCTCACAAAGGAGACATGAAAGTTTAAGTAACTGAAAAGAAAAGTTTATAAGAATTTTCATTTGAAAGAACAGTCATTTGTTTGAAGGTAGTCATGTAGTGGATTTGAATTATAAGACAACACAATACATAAGAATCAACACAGCAGAAAAAAGCAAAAATAGTCTGTTATCATCCTATTCCCTGACAGTGATATCAAAATAATCAGTGGTCACTTACTGTTTTTCTAAATTCCATCAGAGTTTATCTTCAATTTAGAAACAATTTAAGTCATTAACACAATCCAAATGCAATTCTGAGTTTTAAAAAATTCTATTTTAATAGGGAACAAGCTGATGGTTATTAGAGGGGATGTGGGGAGATGTATGAAATAGGTGCAGGAGATTAAAGAGTGTACTTTTCATGGTGAGCACTGAGTAATGTATAGAATTGTTGAATCATTATACCATATACCTTAAACTAATATAACAGTATATGCTAATTACACTTTAATTAAGGGGAAAAAAAAAGATCTCTGTATTTGTAGGACCCAAACCCAAAGTTGTGCTAAGCAGCAAATTTGTGCAGAAAGCTTTATGTATCTTACCTCTTTATAAAAACAAATTTCAATCAAAAAATATTCTAATTTAAATTGAGTCTTTGGTTATTTTCTATCTCCGACATAGAAGTTGACAATTAATCTACTTTGTGCAGCCATACTACGTTTGCCTCTTCTGGACATTTTCTAGAAATGAAATCATATCATATATGGTCTTTGTGACTGGCTTCCTGCACTTAGCATAATGTTCACAAGGTTGATCCATGTTGTAGTATGTATACATATTCATTCCTTTGTATTCACAAATACTATTCCATTATACAGATATACCACACTTTGTTTATCTACATGTGAACAGCTGATGGTTTGTCAGATGTTTTCATGTTTTGGCTTTTCTGAATAAAATTACTATGAACATTCATATGTAAGGTTTTATGTGAACATATATTTTCACTTTTCTTGGGTATATACCTATATACGTATTACTGGGTCATATGGTTTGTCATTTTTCAGAAACTGCCAATTGTTTTCCAAAGTGGCTACACCTTTGTACATTCCCACTAGAAGTATATGAAGATTCCAATTTCTCAAATCCTTGTCAACATTGTTATTGTCTGCCTTTTAGCCCTTAAGATTGTAGCCTTTTTTAAATGTGAATCATCCTAGTGGGCGTAAAATGCTATCTCATTGTAATTTTGATTTACATTTCTTTATCTGGTAGATGGAATTCCCTTCATTCTCAGTTTTTGGGTAACATATCAGTAATTACACTAATAAAAATGATTTAAATTCACCAAACAAAACAAAGAGATTGGCAGAGTGGATAAGAAAACACGACCCAAGTGTATGCTGTTTAGAAGAAACACACTTCAATTTCAGTGATATAGACAAGCTAAAAGTGAAAGACATAAAAGATATAAATGCAAACTTTAATAAAAAAGCAGGAACGACTATATTAATATCTGGCTAATTAGGTTTCCAACAAAGAAAATTACTAGAGACAGAGAGATACATTATTTTTTTTTAAAGGATCAGTCAAGAAGGTAGGTATGTAATGATCTTAAATGTGTACATACCAAACAACTCTCAAAAAACATGAAACAAAATTGTACCACTGAAAGGAGAAACAGAACATCAGTAACTTTAGTTGGGAACTTTAACACCTGCCTTTCAGCAAAGAATAGAACTACTAGTCAGAAATCAGCAAGGATATAGACAAGTGGACCAACATAGTCAAGTAGTAAAATCTTTTTTTTTTTTAAAGATTTTATTTATTGATTTGACACAGAGAGAGAGATTACAAGTAGGCAGAGAGGCAGGCAGAGAGACAGGGAGAGGAGGAAGCAGGCTCCCCACTGAGCAGAGAGCCCGATGCGGGCCTCGATTCCAGGACCCTGAGATCATGACCTGAGCCAAAAGCAGAGGCTTTAACCCACTGAGCCACCCAGGCGCCCTCAAGTAGTAAAATCTAATTGTCACATATAGAGCACTCCTACTAACAACAGCAAATAAGCATTTTTCTAATATGAGATTTTTACCAAAATAGTCCATATTTTGGATCATAAAACACAATTTAACAAATTTAAAATAACTGAAATTATATAGTATGTTATCTGACCATTAAGGAATCAAATCAAAGTAGACAACAGGAAAATTTGTGATCAAATTGAATAATTTTAAAAATGAAACTATAAAATGGGCAAATGACATGAATAGACATTTCCCTGATGAGGATATATAGATATCCTCATATAAGTACCTGAAAAAACATTCAACATCATTAAACATTAAAGAAATAAGGAATTAAAACCACAATGAGATATTACTATGTACCTATCAGAATGACTACAATAAAAAAGAATGTAAACAGCAAATGGTAGGAAGGATGTGGAGAAACTGAATCACTGTTACATTGCTGTGGAGAATATAAAATGTCACAGACACTCTAGAAAATACTTTGGCAGTGTCCATAAAACCAAAGCTGTAATTACAATACAACTTAACAATTATTTACCATTACTGGTCATTTATTCCAGAGAGATGAAAACTTATGTTGACACAAATACTCATACAAGGATGTTCATAACAGCCAATCTTATTCTTAATAGCCAAAAATGGAAGAATTTGAGTATCTTTTAACAGTTAAATAGTAAAAAAACTATAGTTCATAGTACTATGGAATACTGCTTAGCAATAACCAAGAATGAACTTAATATACACAATGACTCGGATGAATCTTTGGGAAGTGGCACTGAGTGAAAGCCAATCTCAAAAAGTTAGATGATGTATGACTCTATTTATGTAACGTTTTTAAATAACAGAATTTTAGAAACAGAGAACATAGCCCTGGTTGCCCACATATGGGAGTGAGAGGGGTGCAAAGGGAGGTTTGGAGGGTATGGCTATAAAAGGGCAACCTGGAGATCCTTGTGGTAAGGAACTGTTTAGGATCTTGACTGTGGTGGTTAATACAGGAACCTACACAGCTGACAAAATTGTACAAAACTAAGCATGTGCATTGCAAGTAAACCTGGAGATCTGAATAAAACTGGTGGATTGTGTCAATGTCAGTATCCTAATGTGATATTGTACAAGTTTTTCAAAATATTACCAATGTGGGAAACTAGGTAAAGGATACACAAGATTTCTTTGTATTTTTCATAAGATTGCTCATGAATTTCAAATTAACTCAAGAAAAATGTCAATAGAAAAGGTATGATGAGGTGATGTTTTGATGTTATTTTGGGGAGTATAAAGTTAAAGTCACAGAGATCTACCTAAAATATGAATCTAAATATACCATTCATCTTTTTAGAACTTAATCAGACTCTAGGAAAACAATGCCTTACATTTTTATCATCATGTTAAGAAGTTCTCCTATCTGTCTGCTTCTCTAGCTTTATTGCTATCATTCCATGTTTCATATTTATGATGTTCTGAGCATTTACATCTCCCACACCACGTTTTTGGATACATGGACTCTGCTTGAAATGCCTTTCCACCATCTTTTTACTAGCCAAACTCCTTTTTAACCATTTAAATTGATTTTGAGGGCACCTGGGTGGCTCAGTGGGTTAAAGCCTCTGCCTTCAGCTCAGGTCATGATCCCAGGGTCCTGGGATCGAGGCCCGCATCGGGCTCTCTGCCCTGCAGGGAGCCTGCTTCCTCCTCTCTCTCTCTGCCTGCCTCTCTGCCTGCTTGTGATCTCTCTCTCTGACAAATAAATAAATAAATAAAATCTTTAAATTGATTTTGAACTGAGAAAACTATCAGTTTATCTTCAACTCTGGCTTGGGTTCCCCTTATTCCCTACGTCTTTATCTAATATCTTTTGCACACTTCTCATTGCACTTAATTCTTCGTGTAAGGAGCAATCTATTTCAGGAATCTATCTCAGTCCTCCTACTCAACCTCATGGGAACAGAGATAAGAAATCTCCAAAACTGAGGAGAATGTTGACCTATAAAAATATTCAATAAATATTAAGAACATGGGACTTCTATATTCAATTTAATTTAATTTAATTTTTTTTTAAGATTTTATTTATTTATTTCACAGAGGGAGAGAAATCACAAGGAGGCAGAGAAGCAGGCAGAGAGAGAGGGGGAAGCAGACTCCCCGCTGAGCAGGGAGCCCAATGCGGGCCTCGATCCCAGGACCCTGAGATCGTGACCTGAGCCAAAAGCAGAGGCTTTAACCCACTGAGCCACCCAGGCGCCCTTAAGTTTACTTTTATAAATCCATCCACTCTTTGTGCTAATCTCTCATAGTATATATGGCAATTACATTCAGTGCATTAATTTATATCTATAGTTACCACACTATTGTTAAGTGTGCAATAAAAAAATGACCTGAATTGGAATCAATAAGTTTTTGTTCAAATCCAAAAGTAGATTAATAACTGTGTGGCCTTGAGAAAAATCAATACTTTAAACCCACCATTTTATTAATATATTTATGGTGTATCTCTACATATTCTTTGAGGATGTAATAACAACTGTGGATATGAAAATTTGTGCTACTTGATAGAAAAATAGTAAATTTGAGTTTCTGTAGATTTCACATTTGGGTTTTTGTAACTTGCGGTGTTATCTATGTATGACTTTGCATAAATTCACTGATATGTTGTATATATGTGTGTATACCGAAACATTGCAACTCTGTAGTACACTCAGAATAAGTGATTAACCCCTGTAAAGCATAAAAATACTTAGAATGTAAGCATGATATAACTATTTTACCAAGTATTATACATTTATCTGGAAAGAAAATATTTCATATTAAAATATGCTCAATAAGATATAATAAATTTAATTCTTTAATCTCATAAACTATCCAGAGTGTTTTAGTTTATTCTGTGTTTTGTAAACACTGTGTATTTTTTGACAGTCTCCTTTTCTAAAGTAGTCATTCTGCTGATGTCCTGTTGTTAGGTGCATTTGCATTAAGGATTGTTCTGTCTTCTTGATTGAGAATTTCCCCCTTTATCAATAAGTGTGCCTCTCTTTACAAAATGCCCCTGGTAACTTTCCTTATTTTGCATTCTGCTTTGTTTAAATTAATATAGCTACTCTCACTTTCTTTTGATTAGTGTTACCGCAATATGTTTTCCTCTGTCCACTTATTTTTAATCTATATTTGTCTCTATATTTAAAAAGTATGTCTCTTGTAAACAACATGTGGTTGGGTCTGTTGTTTGATCCACTTGGTCAATCCCTGACTTAATTGGTGCATTTAGACCACTGGCATTAAAAGTTGTTATTTACAAAGTTGGCTTAATATCTACCATTATCGGTTCTATTTGTTGTCCTTGTTCTTCTATTTTGTCTTCCACTTTTTCTGCATTTTGTGGTTTTAATTGAGCATTTTATAATATTCCATTTTTTCTCCTTTCTTATAATCTAAATACTTTTTTATTGATGGCCCTACAGTTTGTAATGCACATTTGCAATTAATTCAATTCCACTTTCAAGTAACACTGTACTGCTTCATGGGTTAAGTACCTTGTAATAACAAAAGAATCATCATTCTTATTTTTTATATCATACTTGTCATACATTTCACTGATACATAAGATGCAAAAGGTTACATATCAAACATTGATACATTGACATATCGAATGTTGTGGTAACAATGTTGCTATTATTATTTTTAATAAATTATTATCTGTTTATTGGGTTGTTCTCAGGTGATGTTCTCATCTAGGAATGCTTGACACACTTGCCTGCACCCATATTATTTGTAGGGAACTGACAGACCTGCTGCCCACTGGAGCCAATATTGTGGATGAATCTGGTCTTCTGGCTTCTATTAAAATCAGAGAATGAAAAAAAAAATCAGAGGATGGACTTCAGCAAAAACATAAGGGAATTCTGAGGAACAAGAATTATTATTTAGAGGTTATTCCGGGTGCATGGCATGCTTGAGTTAGGGCCTGAAGAAAGCACACAGTGAGACTGTGGGAAGAGGGTAGGAAGAAAGGGGGTGAGGAGGACCCTAGACTTGGCTTTTATAAAGGTCTCATGGTGCATTATCTGTGGTTTTGCTGGATTATTCATAATTGGCCAATTTGCAGCATAACAGTGGGAATTTCCCTTCCTCCAGGTGGAAGGCTATGACCAGTTGAGTATTTACCCTTTTCCCTGTGGAAGGCTAGGACCAGCTGGTTGGATATTTCCCCTCCCCCATGCCAATTAGACTCTGACAAACCCCCAGAGGTTAGGCTTTGGTTAAATAGTTTCTCCTGAGGGCAGGCCTCATTAAGAACAGAATGTTCTGGTATATATCAAAATGGTTCTCTCTCTCTGCCGGGCCTGAATCTCAAGGGAATTTTTATCCAGTAATCTCTGTGAGAATCCAGTAGAACTCTTCGCGTGAGACTTACAAAAGTGTGGGGGCTTCCTCATGATTGGGTCCCTTTGCTGTTTTTACCTCACACTCTCGTTCATACCGAATTTCCAACAACTCATCGGTTACGGTTCAGGTTTCCTACCCAGGCTCTGGCTTCTGTGCAGGTTTCTTCTGCGGTAAGTTGTGATTTTTTTGTTTGTTGGTCTCTCCAATTTGGGGGGATGTGGTTTGCCTTGTGACTTCCTTTCTTTTACTGATTTAAGAGTTACTGATTTTATAGTTTGTTCACCTTTTATTTGTTGGGAGGACAGAGTGGCCACTTACATGTTTCTTAAACGCTGGACTAGAACCCCTTTTTTTCTGTAGTTGAAACACATTGTTGTTACCTGATAATATGTAACAGTACTAGAACCTTAGATGTACAAGCCAGTGAAATTTCCTGTAGATTTATTGCACAGTGTAAAATTGAGTATTAATTGGTTGTGAATTTGAAAGGTATATTCAAGTTTGATCTGAACTAGTATCCCAGAAGAAATCATTTACAGTGAAACATTTTCCCTGGAACCCTTTGACTTAAGGTTGAAATGTTGGTGAATTAAATTATCATTTCCTTTGGTACTAAAATTATGGTAATGATTAATAGATACCTAAGTTCCTAAAACTTGTAAGATACAGTAATAGAGTAAAAAAAAAAGTGTGCTTTATAGGCAAAATGATCCCCTATTTATTTTACATGTAAACATGAGCAAGATACTCAATTATTCTACAATTTGGTTTCTCTGTTTTCAAAATGGACTGACCTAAATTACAGTATTTTTTGAAGGTTAAAATATTTATAATTTAAAAGGTCCCTAGTACTTAATACATATTTTATTTCCCTTTCTGTCTTACATTAATATGGCGTTTTCCCCAAATTTCCTAATGATCAAAGATACTGATTTGCTTCTTAAAATTGAGATATTTGGGCTCTACCTAGGAGTTATTAAATCACAATCGTCAGTAAATCTGCACTGGGACCCAGCACACATGTGTTCTTTATAAAGGTCATTGATGAAATGCACTGTGTTAAAGTTTCAGGTGAGGACAATCAGGCCTCTTCAATACAAAGATGTAGAATATGTTAGCAGGGGGAGACTCCCCTAAAGCTAGATATGGTGAAAGATATGGATGGGATTCAGTTGGTTTTTCTATATATTGGTTATATAAGAGCGTTTCTGTAGTTTAAGTTTCTTTGATGGGCTTTTGTTTACAGAAGATTCACTTGAAAGTTCGGGCCATCTGATTATTTTCTGGAATAACATACGGGAAATTATTACACTGAAGTGTCTTCTGTGTAGTGTATATAAACACTGTTTATTTACATCTTTCTTATTCCATATGAATCAATGATTGATAATGATACAAGGACTAGATCATATATTTTGAAATACAGAAAATGGTTTTAAAAGTATTCACCCAACTCCATTCTGATACTTCACCTGAAGGAATTCGTATCTCACACACAAACACACTAGTGCATTCTAAAACCCCAGCTCTAATGCATGTAAAGTATGTGATTACAGAACAATTATTTAACCTCTTATAAGATTTAATATGTCAGATATGGGAATCACAATAATTGTATTTAAAATTATTTAGAGGTGTGCCTGGTGGCTCAGTTAAGCTTCAGATTCTTGATTTCTGCTCAGGTCATGATCTCAGGGTTGTGAGATTGAGCCCAAATCTATTTCCCTCTCCCTCTTCCCCTAGGGCCTATGTGCTCTCTTTCTCTCTCAAAATAATAATAATAATAAATAAAAATATAAATATTTGAGCACTGGATCAGCTTATGTTCTTATATATACCTGGTATATCATAGATGAGGTTTCTGCTCCTACATTTTAAACTAGGTCAGATGCTTGCGAATAGATTTTACATGGAATTCTGTTGCAGTTCAATGAAGGGTAACTTCAAATCCATAGCTTTAAACTTTTTGCACAGTTCTGTTAAACATAGAGGATATCTTTTTCAGAATATTTAAGAATCTCTTCTAATCAGAGTTGAAAGACATTTTAATTTCTGTTATATTTACATACCAGCCTTTGAACAGCTCTCTTCACAAATGTGTTCGTCTTTTTTTTTTTTTTTTTGCCCCAGGGGTACAGGTCTGTGAATCATCAGGCTTACACCTAAATGTGTTCATCTTGTATTTGCAAGATAACTCAGAACAAGAGTCAAAAGTAACAAAATAAAATTCAAAACTAATATAAAAGTGAAAGAAAAGGTAAAATGGGCAAATCTGAAAATTCCACTGTTTTACAAAAGAAAAACAACACTATGTACTTAGTTCATTGAAAGAGTAAATTTAGGGCGCCTGGGTGGCTCAGTGGGTTAAAGCCTCTGCTTTCGGCTCAGGTTATGATCTCAGGGTCCTGGGATGGAGGCCCGCATCGGGCTCTCTGCTCAGCGGGGAGCCTGCTCCCCCCCCCCAGCCCCCCCGCCTGCCTCTCTGCCTCCTTGTGATCTCTCTCCCTCTGTGAAATAAAGAAAGGAAGAAAGGAAGAAAGAAAGAGTAAATTTAAATGTGGTAAGCACATTCAAAGGCAGGAAGAAATGTCCTAAGCTTTGAAAGAGCAGACACTATTTTATATATGTTACCAAAAGAAAAACCAGTATTATTCTTATTATAATTTTATAAATAATATAAGCACTTGTAGAAGTCCAGATAATACATAAATGTGAAGGATATAAATATTAAGAATATAGAAAACACATAAAATCTATGTATAGCCAACTCCTAATAATTCTTAAATACCATGAGTTAAATATAAATTTAATTTATTATATCTATATATACATGTGTGTATATCTCTATATATATGTGTATATATTTCCAGACCTTTTTCTTAAACATGATATAAAATGCAATATCAGGATAAAAATCTGTATTGGCGTGTGATTATACTGCTTTAAACTGCTCAGCATGTATCATGGCCAAAACTCTTAAAATGTATCGAGTAGCAAAGTCCTCTCTAATTGCTACATATCATTCTATTTATTAGATGTACAGTACTTTAATTTTCTTAAACACATGCCTATTTTTGTGTATTGAGATTGATCTCAGGCTTCCCATGTTAGAAACGTGAAGCCCTGGTGATGCCTGTTGTTCCTATCTGGCACCCTTGTCATATCGTTTCCTTAAAATAAAGATGTTGCCAATAGTCAGGCAAATAGTTACTTGAATTACTTGCCTTTGTTTAAATAGGTTTTACAGATAATTTTGGTAAATTGGGTAACAGAAAGGTAGTCACAATTCAGAATATTATATATGATGAAGTATATATGGAATTGTATGTGTTTGAGGGTGAAGTTTGTATTTTAAAGGGAAATGTGGGAAAGATAATCACTCAAATGTGGACTATATCCTCTGGGTGACAGGGTTTCAGGGGATCTTATCTTGCAGAAGGTTATTTATTAAATTAAATATTTTGTATTTATAAAATCACACACAAAAGCACACTTAAAATTTGCAGAATTAGAGAAACAATAAAAGGAAAACAGAAACACAAATCAGTGGAATAAATGTATGAGAAAATGAAAAAAAAAAGTTTCATTCTAAAGGATACACTAACAGATGCCCAAAATTTTCAATACAGTAGTTTTCTATACCTTCTATAGTTTAATATGTATTTATTTTAAAATACCTATTGGGCGCCTGGGTGGCTCAGTGGGTTAAAGCCTCTGCTTTCGGCTCAGGTCATGATCTCAGCATCCTGGGATCGAGGCCCGCATCGGGCACTCTGCTCGGCGGGGAGCCTGCTTCCTCCTCTCCCTGTCTCTCTGCCTACTTGTAATCTCTCTCTCTGTGTGTCAAATAAATAAAATCTTTTAAAAAAAATAAAATAAAATACCTATCACCAGGCTTTTTTCCTTTAATTTACACTTGTGCTGAAATGGCATGGGTAAATTCGTTTCTTTTCTTTTTTAAGATTTTTATTTATTTATTTGAAAGAGAGAGAGCATGAGAGGGGAGAAGATCAGAGGGAGAAGCAGACTCCCCCATGGAGCTGGGAGCCCGATGTGGGACTCGATCCTGGGTCTCCAGGATCATGACCTGAGCCAAAGGCAGTCGCTTAACCAACTGAGCCACCCAGGTGCCCCTAAATTTGTTTCTCATACTTGGGTATTGTTAGCCCACCGAGACTGCTATTTTGAGATGAAGCTTTTATTTTTTTCTCTCAAAATAGCCCAAACATAACACTGGGGAGTAAAAGAACAAACTATGATAGTTGGCACAGTGTCCAAGTATCCTGTCTCAAACCACAAGGTAGACTTACCCAAATGTGACCATATAGGTGACCGAATGTGACCATATAGGTGAATCATGGCAATAACAAACAAACCAAAACGCTTTTACATGAAACATCTTGCCATTTTTATAAAGTTAAAAGCAGTAACACATGTATACTAATGGAATGCATTTTAATATAAGTAAGAGCTAGCTGAATACAGGATTTCTGAACAGCTGTCTTTCTGTAGAGAAAAGGCCAGGGTATGTGATGGGATGGTGGCACAGGGTACCCCATGGCCAGACGGTAGATAAGAGTTATTTTCAGATGTGGCTTTGATTTTATACTACGAATTTTCATTGTCAAATATGTTAAATAACTAAGGGTTATATTAAATAACTCACTAAATGTCCATTGCCATTAATGAACAAGTTATAAATACATGACAAGAACCTAAGATTGTGAGAAATAGGATATCCAAAAGAGAATAATCATGTTTTATGATTTTAATTAGTGTTTCAATGATTACTATTGAGTTTCATCTTTCCAAATATTATGTGACCCTTTTCATTTTCTTTTGTCTTTTGCCTCTTTTTTTTTCTTTATGAATGTTTATTCTTCTTTGGTTTTAATAATTCAGCTTTTTTAAATGGAGGGTTATTTCTTAATGTTATTCAATTTTTATTTATTTATTTATTTGCTCCTTTTGGCAAAATAAGTGAGATGGATGCTGCATTGTGATTTGAAAATCATTGGCATGGACATGGTTGCTTCTGTACTAAGGACACATAACTATGCTATACCTTTGACATGAAACAGTTTTAAAGGTACTTCAAGTTAAATATTTTCATTACATGAAAAAAAAAATACTTAGATTCTTGTTCCATTCCGTCTCCGACTCTGACTTTTGGATATAGGCTAGACATTTTTGCCTCATTAAAAAAAAACTATCCCTGCATTTCCAAAAGTTTTGGAAAATGCTAGAATATTTTATATCTCTTTCTAGCCATAAGATATCAGTGGAATTTAAACTCGATTAACTGCATTAACAAATACTAAAAAGGAATGTTGCATTTGGGCTACCTAAAACTATTTGTATCACAGTGGTTTTAATTTGTAACATAAGCAGTAATATATGTTTCCATAGATAGAATCTATAGAGAAAATAAGATAAGGCATTTACTGAAATTAGAATATTTATCAAAAACAAAATGCATTTTCTTATGTATTCACTGAGCTTAAATGTTAATGAAATTCTCTCTTTTAAATTATATACACAAGGCGAATATTAGATAAGACCATGTTATCAAGGATTAAAACATGATTGAATTGCTGGTTTTACATTTAATAATCTGGAACAGAGATGTAGGTCAGTGGGGGAAAAAGGGTATTTTAAGATGTTACTGTTGCTTAGATAAAGTGATAGTTCATTCAGAGAAATAATGAACCGCGTGCACACTTGGGGGGGGAAAAAGTGATTTCTTTTCATTCCAAATGTCAACTGAACTGTAAAGGGTGACATTTTGAATAAAGGAAAGTAAGGATAAAAATGCTTACAAAATGCTTATCAAATTGCACCCTACGATTGCTTAGGCCAAGCTCTTAGAATCCTGACTTATTATATTTTCAAATGTTCTGATTTAGTTTCATTCAAAATGTCTAAACATTTTTAATAGAATTATATCTTTTTGCATAAACGTTCTTGTTATAAAGCCTTGGTAAAATGGACGCATGGAAACTTCTACCACCAACCACCATCTGTTCTGATGCAAAAACCACTCTGCAAATTTCTGACAGTAGTAATGGCAAATTCTAGATGAATTTTTCCCTGAGAGAAAAGTTCAAACAGTGATACTGGATATTTTTACATATGGATATTTTGCAATATGCTCTTTATTTTTTTTTAATTCATATAAATGGAGATAAAGGAAATGGACTAACATTTAAGTCATCGAAGAAATGATGTACATGAAAATAGAGAATTATCAAAGCAAAAAGTCTACTTTATTCTTTATATAACTCCTGGGATTTATACCAGTTTCACTCATAGCCAGATAGAAAGCCTATTGCTTTTATTACAATTAAAATAAATTTTGCCTGGAATCATTTATTATAATTTATTGTTATCAATATGAAAGATGTATCCATTCTCTTAAAATATATGCATTGAAACCCAGTTATTTATGTCTCAATCCAAAGTAACTGAAATAGAACACTGTTCTAGGGATGATAAATTATAATAATTCATAGATAAAGACATATGGAATGACAGAAGAAAATAGAGATGCATAGATATTATTCAGACCAAAATACTAAAACTGTGTATATTGACAATCACTTTTTGGCTTCCCAAGTGTCATTCTGATCTATATTGGATTCTTTCAAACAGATGGAATCTTTGATCCACTCAGCTGTCTGATACTTTTATCACCCATTTTATTGGCAATATCATTATTATCTCATTATGAATATTTATATGACTTAGTTGATTAGAATCTCCTACAATTTGTAAGCAAATTTTATCTATATATTATTCAGAATGTGGCCAAGAAAATAGAAATGACTATAAGGATTTAAACTGAAGGAATGTGGTATAGGAATATAGTACAGGTAGTGTAGATCTGAGCATTGATTGCACAGAAAATAGGTTGTTGAGAAGCCAAACAATGGACCGTGCACCACCCCAGGAAGTAGTAAGCTGCCCCAGGAACAAGGGGAGGCAGCAGTTCCTGAAGCTCGGGTCTGGAATCCATGGAAGCTGAAAATGCAACAGTCTGGCTAGAGAAAAAGCCTTCATTGAGTTGTCATTGGAAGCAAAGAGGGGCCCAACACTGTATTTTCTCCATAATTCTATCTTCCAGTATTTTGCCAGTGTTTCTGATTGCCAGGAAAGCTTGAAGCCAGCTGACCTGGGAGCCTAGGAAATTGAATGGCTCAGCCGTATGCTGGGTCTCAGGCTTCTGTAGCTTCCTTATACTGTCTAAACTGGCTTGAGTATGATAGTTTATGAAATAATTCCATTGGGTGCCTGGGTGGCTCAGTGGGCTAAAGCCTCTTCTTTTGGCTCAGGTCATGATCTCAGGGTCCTGGGATCGAGGCCCACATTGGGCTCTCTGCTCAGCAGGGAGCCTGCCTCCCCCTCTCTCTCTCTGCCTGCCTCTCTGCCTACTTGTGATCTCTCTCTCTCTCTCTCTGTCAAATGAATAAAGAAAATCTTTAAAAAAAAATTCCATTATATTCTAGACTTTTTATAAACACAATATTATGTTTTGGCATGTCAAATAGCATCAAATAATTCTCATGATTGGTTCAGTTCACATTGTTTGGGTATATCTTGCTCAAGCATTAATTTTCCACTAGGGCTGTAAAGTGCTGCTTAACAGCTGAAGGCATGCTTTGCCTTAAAATCCTAGGAATGTTTGGAATAATTCTCTTTTGGAATTTGCAAATACATACATTTGCCACAGCCATTTTAAGCATCATTAGACTCATGGATTCCTAAAAACTGAGTGTCTTTAAATTTTGTATAATAGCCTAGAATAATCTTAAAGTAAGAGCCTCCCCTTTTTCTGGGTCCCTCTCATAACTAAAAACATTATGGGTTCCTTGATATGGACCAGAGCAAAATGTATAAATCCCAAGAGATCCAACAATCAGTGCAAAAATCTAAGCTTCATTTTAAAGGAAGCATTCTGACAATACCCAGAACATAGGTGTGTGGGAAGGTCACTGATGGGATAGGCACTTGTAATTTCACAGGATTCATCTGATACATATTTGTCTTATTCCTGTTGCTACTACTTATTCACCAAGTCTAATCACGTTCTGTATCATTTGTACTATTGGATTCAACTCAAGGGTGAAGATCAAGGAACAATCTGATTAGTGACCAGTTCTTTAGTGAAATTCCTTACTCTGTACTTGGATCATTTCAACTTTTTTTTGTCTAGTGAAGAACAAGTTGTAAAAAGTCCTTAAGGAGAAGAAAGAAGTTGAAAAAATAACACTTTTAATAGCAATAGTTATGAAGCTTGTTTCTTTTTTTTTTTTTAGATTTTATTTATTTATTTGACACACAGAGAGAGATCACAAGTAGGCAGAGAGGCAGGCAGAGAGAAAGGAGGAAGCAGGCTCCCTGCTGAGCAAGGAGCCTGAGTCTGGCCTCAATCCCAGGGTCCTGGGATCATGACCTGAGTTGAAGGCAGAGGCTTTAACCCACTGAGCCACCCAGGTGCGCTGAACCTTGTTTCTTAAAACGTTGAACTATAAGATACTTGGTCTTAGGGAAGAAATTGTACCTATCCCAAATAGGAGAAAGGATTGGGTTATGCTGAGAGATCTGTTAGGCCATGATGGGGAGGTTGAAAGACTGTGCACATGAGACTGCCTTTCCCAGCACAAATTTTGTAGGGTCACAGATTGTTGTAGAGTTGAGACTTTCTTTGCCTCTTACCAGTAGTCCTAGATTTAAAGAGCTCATGTGATTACATCAGCCTACCTAATCTCTTTTGATTAACTTAAAGTCAACCAATTAGTAACCATAATTACTTCTATAAAATCTTTTGCCATATAATGTATAATAACTTATCATGGTTAGAGATTTCACTCATACTAAGGGGAGGAGATTATAGAAGGACAAGGGTCAATAGAGTCATTTAACTACTCTGGCTATCACAGTTTCATTCCCTTTTGCCATTTTAAGGTAATATTACAGGTTTTCCCCTTTTATATGTCTTTGAAAAGACTCACTGAATAATAACTTGTATTCTATTATCATGGACTTTTCACCATTTTTACTTGGTTAACGTAGACTACATGTATCTGGATGTCAGAGTGACACAGTTCCATGATATTTCAGGAAGGTCTGTTCTGCCCAGGATGATGTTGACCCCTCTTCAAGTGTCAGATGTCCACAGGAAGATTAGGAAGGGATTCCCCAAAATAAGATTGTTTTATTTTAAAATTGATTTATCCAGTCTCTCCTGATTGGCTACTTCCATTATTGTTTAAGAAGAAGCCAGAAATTAAGTGAGATTTTTAAGAGTTGCATAGAAGTAAGTTTCTTCTTGAAAGAGATACAAACCAGGGACAACTGTACCTACTTCAGAACATAGCTTGTGGTGGAACATTTTTCAGTCTCCTATAGGTGACCACTTGGTGGCTTTACATGGTCAAAACTTCCTAAGTTGGTACAAAGCCAGCCGATGGTTGTTTTTCTTGAAGATTCCTTAGCTTGTCAGAAGTCCATTCACTGTAAAAAGGGTGACCTCAATGCTGATACCAAAATATTTTCATAAACTTTCGGGTAAGTTTCCTTATACTAAAATAACTTCTGTGTCTTTAAGCTGAGAATATCCTTTTCTTACCCGGGAGACATAAGGGCCTTGGAAAAGACTTAAAAAGGACCCAGTGCCTCCATGTATTGAGTACAGAATTAGAAAGGAGAATGGCCTAGAGGTACTTAGAAAATACATAAAAGGACCTCGAAGTGTATAGCTGAAGGGAACAAAGAAAACTTGAGAAAAATTTATCTTATGTAGGTCCTCAATTATTGGTTGAGCATCTTACTCATGAAAAAGTTAAAAATAAGACAGCTAATGTTCTAGCCTCAGTTGTCATAAAAGGAAGGAGATGAGCCACTCCTAGTGCAGGTTTTAAAAGAAACTTCTTCCCACCGTCGTCATATGATCAATAGCCATCATGTCCTTCAAAAATTTTAAGAAGTTAGAGTAGACCACCCTTAAAATGAGGCAAAATAATCAAGACATTCAGTAATGGGTTTATACTATTGTAACTCATATTCTTATCTTGAAAGTAATGGTTTGATTAGACCAGTGTGTACATTTCCCATACATTTAAATGTAGGGAAGCTCATAACTATGTGGTCTGATGAAATACACGTTGACTTTTCCCAATTAGATACTTAGTGTTTTTTCAATGCTTGCATGAATCATTTAAAATAAAACCTCACCAGTTATTCACTAAAGCTATCAAATGTGCTCCCAGATTTTGCTTAGAATATGTCCTTTTACTCCTCTGGCTGGCAAAACCAAAAGTGATGCAGGATTTTTCAATAAAATACAGACAGAGTCAGAAGCTTATTCATTGAATGACCAGGCAAAACAAACTGGATAAGTAGAATAACGTTGCAGAGCCAAATTGTAGTCACGCAGAAGTGAGACAAAGCAGCCAGGGATGGCAGAGCTCCCACTGAGGTGGTCCTATTTTAGGCAAAGCCCAGAGCTGGTGAATGGAGTCCGTTATTTCTTCCTATTTTAATTCAATAAAAACAGAACAAAGCAGATTCCAATTCCATCAGCAAATTAGGTAAAGCAGGGCTGGATGGATTTTACACAGGCAAATGGAATCTTTGAGAGAGGGTGATAGCAAGGGGGCCAAATCATTTTGAATTTTATTTTAATTTCCTATTTGGTTAAAATAAATTTCAAAGTATCCAAGACAAATAGACATTCTAAGATCAATTTGAAATTTGGCAAAAGCATGCAAGGCAGAAGTTCAAATTAAAGCCAGGCAGGAACAACTTAATTTTATAAAATCATTCGGAGTGTCAAAATTCTAGCTCCTAATATATTGTGTAACAGTTATAAACAATTGTCACAAATGCTTCATTTAACAAATTCTATTTTACTTCACAAATAATTATTATAGAATATTTTTGTTAAAAGACTAAGTTCCTTTGCAAATAGTGTGTGTGTGTATGGATTTGTGGTTTTTTACAACTTTTTCAGGGTTTCTCTCTGTGGGCATAATAAAATTTTAAGTTTCCTTTCCCCCCAAAGTTAACCTTAACATGTGTATACATCTTTAAGAGTTAGTATTTTAACACAATTACAATCCTAATTTTTTCTACCATTTAAATAAAAGAAAGGTTAGATAGGGATGCCTGGCTTGTTGAGTGGGTTAAGCATCTCCCAGTTGGCTCAGGTCATGAATTTGGGGTCCTGGGATTAAGCCCTGTGTTGGTCTCCCCGCTCAGTGAGGAGTCTGCTTCTCCCTCTCCCTTTGCCCATTCCCACAACTCATGCACACTTGTTTTCTCCTCAAATAAATAGAATCTTAAAAAAAAAAAAAGGTTGGATATGTTTTTTAATTTATTAAAAAAAATTCAACCCATTATTCTTTCCATTTCTGCATCATTGCAAATGGCAAGCTTCCATTCTTATTTATGGCTGAATAATACTCCATTGTATAAATATACCACTCATCTTGAGCCATTCATCTATTGATGGACATAAGCTATTTCCATAATTTGTAAATAATGCTGCTATAAACCTAGGGGTTCATATATCTTTTGAATTAGTGTTTTTGTATTTTGAGGGTAAATACCCAGTAGCTCCATTAGTGGATCATAGGGTAGTTCCATTTTTAACTTTTTGAGGAACATACGTACTATTTTCAGAGTGGTTGCACCAGTTTGAATTCCCACCACCAGTGCAAGAGGCTTCTTTTTCTCCACAAACTTGGCAGTATTTGTTTCTTGCATTTTTTATTTTAAGCATGTGACAAGTATGAGGTGGTACCTTGTTGTAGTTTTGATTTGCATTTCCCTGATGACGAGTGATACTGAGCATCTTTATATGTGTCTATTGGCTATCTGGATGTTGTCGTCGTCGTCATCGTCTTTTTTTTTTTTTTAAGATTTTATTTCAGAGAGAGAGAGAGAGGTGTGAGAGAACTCACAAGCATGAGCAGGGGGAGGGAGATGGGCAGAGGGAGAAGCTGACTCCCCACTGAGCAGGGAGGCCAACAAGGGGCTGGATTCTAGGACCCCGGGATCATGACCTCAGCCGAAGGCAGATGCCTAACCAACTGAGCCACTCAGGTGCCCCTGGATGTCTTCTTTTTTTCTTTTTATTTTTTCAGGGTTTGTAAGGCTTTTTAAAAGATTTTATTTATTTATTTGACAGACAGTCACAGCAAGAGAGGAAACAGCAGCAGGGGGAGTGGGAGAGGGAGAAGCAGGCTTTCCTGCAGAGCAGGGAGCCTGATGCAGGGCTCGATCCCAGGACCCGTGGATCATGACCCGGGCTGAAGGCAGACGTTTAATGACTCAGCCACCCAGGTGCCCCTTATTTTCTTTTTCAGCACATTAGCTAGGTTTTTTAAACTATCTTGGGACCACCTTCATTCAACTTTCATAAATATTCTGGTAATAAATGTCAGCACCAGGAATTTCTAACAAAAGAACTGTGTATGTGTGTGTGTGTGTGTGTATGTATATATATATATATATATATATATATATATATATATATATACACACTGTGTATGTGTGTGTGTGTATATATATATATATATAGTTTTTATTTTTTATTTTTTTAGTGATCCAAGATTCATTGTTTATGCACCACACCCAGTGCTCCATGCAATACGTGCCCTCCTTAATACCCACCACCAGGCTCACCCATCCCCCCACCCCCCTCTACTCCAAAACCCTGTTTGTTTTCAAAGTCCACAGTCTCTCATGGTTTGCCTCCCCTTCTGATTTACTCCAATACACTTTTCCTTCCCTTCTAGAGTCCTCCATTTTATTCCTTATGTTCCACAAGTAAGTGAAGCCATATGATAATGGACTTTCTCTGCTTGACTTATTTCACTCAGCATAATCTCCAGACCCGTCCATGTTGATACAAAACTTGGGTATTCATCCTTTCTGATGGTTGAGTAATATTCCATTGTATATATAGACCACATCTTCTTTATCCATTAATCCATTGAAAGGCATCTCAGCTCTTTCCACAGTTTGGCAATTGTGGACATTGCTGCTATGAATATTGGGGTACATATGCCCCTTCTTTTCACTACATCTGTATCTTTGGGGTAAATACTCAGTAGTGCAAATTCAGTCATAGGGTAGCTCTATTTTTAATTTTTTGAGGAATCTCCACACTTTTTTTAAAGATTTTATTTATTTATTTGACACACAGAGAGATTACAAGCAGGCAGAGAGGCAGGCAGAGAGACAAGGAGAGGAGGAAGCAGGCTCCCTGCTGAGCAGAGAGCCCGACGCGGACCTCGATCCCAGGACACTGAGATCATGACCTGAGCTGAAAGCAGAGGCTTTCACCCACTCAGCCACCCAGGTGCCCACCACACTGTTTTCCAAAGTGGCTGCACCAACTTGCATTCCTACCAACAGTGAAAGAGGGTTCCCCTTTCTCCATATCCTCTCTGACACTTGTTTCCTGTCCTGTTGATTTTGGCCATTCTAACTGGTGTAAGGTGGTATCTCAGTGTGGTTTTGATTTGAGTTTCCCTGATGGCTAGTGATGATGAAGATTTTTTCATGTGTCTGTTGGCCATTTATATGTCTTCTTTGGAGAAGTGTTTGTTCATGTCTTCTGCCCATTTTTTGATGTGATTATCTGTTTTTTGGGCATTGAGCTCGAGAAGTTCTTTATAGATTTCAGATATCAGCTCTTTGTAGTGTCATTTGCGAATATCTTCTCCCATTCCGTGAGTTGCCTCTTTGTTTTGTTGACTGTTTCCTTTGCTGTGCAGAAGCTTTTTATCTTGATGAAGTCCCAAAGTTCATTTTCACTTTTGTTTCCTCTGCCTTTGGAGACGTGTCTTGAAAGAAGTTGCTGTGGCCAATGTTGAAGAGGTTATTGCCTATGTTATCCTCTAGGATTTTGATAGATTCCTGCCTCATATTGAGGTCTTTCATCCATTTCGAGTTTATCTTTGTGTATGGTGTGAAAGAATGGTCAAGTTTCATTCTTCTATACATAGCTGTCCAATTTTCCCAGCACCATTTATTGAAGAGACTTTTTTCCACTGGATGATTTTTCCTGCTTTGTCAAAGATTATTTGACCATAGAGTTGAGGGTCCATATCTGGACTCTCCACTCTGTTCCATTGGTCTGTCTTTGTGCCAGTACCATGCTGTCTTGGTGATCTCAGCTTTGTAGTAAAGCTTGAAATCAGGCAACGTGATGCCCCCAGCTTTGTTTTCTTTTTCAACATTTCCTTAGTGATTCGGGATCTTTTCTGGTTCCATACAAATTTTAGGATTGTTTGTTCCAGCACTTTGAAAAATGCCGGTGGAATTTTGATCAGGATGGCATTGAAAATATAGATTGCTCTGGGCAGTATAGACATTTTAACAATGTTTATTCTTCTGATCCATGAGGATGGAATGCTTTTCCATACTTCTGTGTTTTCTTCAATTTCTTTCATGAGTATTCTTTAGTTCCTCTAGTCAGATCCTTTACCTCTTTGGTTAGGTTTATTCTGAGGTGTCTTATGGTTCTTGGTGTTACAGTAAATGGAATCAATTCTCTAATTTCCCTTTCTATATTTTCATTGCTAGTGTATAAGAAAGAAGCTGATTTCTGTGGATTGATTTTGTATTCTGCCCCATTACTGAATTGCTGTATGAGTTCTAGTAGTTTGGGGGTGGAGTCTTTTGGGTTTTCCATATAAAGTATCATGCCATCTGTGAAGAGAGAGTTTGACTTCTTTGCCAATTTGAATACCTTTTATTTCTTTTTGTTGTCTGATTGCTGTTGCTAAGACTTCTAGTACTACATTGAACAACAGTGGTGAGATTGGGCATCCTTATCATGTTCCTGATCTCAGTAGAAGGCTGTCAGATTTTCCCCGTTGATAATGATATTCGCTGTGGGTTTTTCATAAATAGATTTTATGAAGTTGTGGAATGTTCCCTTTATCCCTATACTTCGAAGAGTTTTAATCAGGAACAGATGCTGTATTTTGTCAAATGCTTTTTCTGCATCAATTGAGAGGACCATGTAGTTCTTCTCTCTTCTCTTATTGATTTGTTCTATCACGTTGACTTGCAAATGTTGAACCACCCTTGCATCCCAGGGACAAATCCCACCTGGTCATGGTGGATAATCTTTTTAATGTACAGTTGGATCCTATTAGCTAGGATCTTGTTGAGAATCTTGGCATCCATATTGGGATATTGGTCTGAAATTCTCCTTTTTGATGGGGTCTTTGCCTGGTTTGGGGATCAAGGTAATGCTGGCTTCATAGAAAGGGTCTGGAAGTTTTCCCTCTGTTTCTATTTTTTTTAAACAGATTCAGGAGAATAGGTATTATTTATTCTTTGAATGTTTGGTAGAATTCCCCAGGGAATCTGTCAGGTCCTGGACTCTTGTTTTTGGAGAGGTTTTTGATCACCGCTTCAATCTCGTTGCTAGGTATTGGTCTATTCAGGTTGTTAATTTCTTCCTGTTTCAGTTTTGGTAATTTGTAGGTTTCCAGGAATGCAGGGGATAATCTCAATCTTTTGGTATTGGTTGAGACCTGATATGTGACCCAGTGTGTGGTCTATTCTGGAGAAAGTTCCATGTGCGCTCAAGAAGAATGAGTATTCTGTTGTTTTAGGGTGGAATGTTCTGTATATATCTATGAGGTCCATCTGATCCAATGTGTCATTCAAAGCTCTTGTTTCTTTGTTGATTTTCTGTTTAGATGATCTGTCTATTGCTGAGAGTGGTGTGTTGAGATCTCCTACAATTAATGTATTCATATCACTATGACTCTATATTTTGTTTAACAGTTGGCTTATGTAGTTGGCTGCTCCCATGTTGGGGGCATAACTATTTAGAATCGTTAGATCTTCTTGGTGGCTAGACCCTTTAAGAATGATGTAGTGTGTTTCTGATCTCTGATTACAGTCTTTAACTTAAAATCTAATTTATCTGATATGAGAATCACTACCCTAGCTTTCTTTTGAGACCCATTGGCATGAAAGATGGTTCTCCATCCCTTCATTTTCAGTCTGGATATATCTTTAGGTTCAAAATGTGTCTCTTGTCAACAGCATATGGATGGGTCTTGTCGTTTTATCCAGTCTGCAATCCTGTGCCTTTTTATGGGAACATTTAGGCTATTCACACTGAGAGTGATTATTGAAAGGTAAGTTTTTATTGACATCGTGTTGCCTGTGACATCCTTGTTTCTGTGCATTGTCTCTGTAACTTTCTGTTCTATGTCACTCTTGGGTTCTTTGTTCTTTCATAGAAACCCCCTTAATATTTCTTGTAGTGCCAGCTTTTTGGTCACATAATCTTTTAGGCCTTGCCAATCTTGGAAGCTCTTTATCTCTCCATCCATTCTGAACATCAGCCTTGCTGGATAAAGTATCCTTGGCTGCATGTTCTTCTCATTTAGTGCCCTGAATATGTCTTGCCAGCCCTTTCTGGCTTGCCAGGTTTCCGTGGACAGGTCCGATGTTACTCTGATTGTCCTTCCTCTGTGTATAAGCAATCTCTTCTCCCTAGCTGCCCTTAAGATCTCCTGTCTGAATTTATGACTCTTGAATCTCACAATTAAGTTTCTGGGGTTGTTTCTAGACTCACTAATCTTGGGGGGTGTCCTCTCTGCTTCTAGGACACGAACACTTGTTCCATTCCCCAGATTAGGGAAATTTTCATCCAGTATTTGGTCAACCACCTCTTTGAGTCTTCTCTCTTTCTCCATCCCTTCAGGGATCCCAATAATTCTGACATTGGAATGTTTCATGGTGTCATTTATTTCCCTAATTCTGTTTTCATGGCTCCTAAGTTGTTTGGTCCATGCCTCCTCCTGATCCTGCTTTTCGATCACCCTGTCTTCTAGATCACTAATTCGATCTTCTGCCTAGTTATCCTAGCTGTTAGAATATTTAGGTTAGATTGGATCTCCTAGATAGTATTTTTGACTTTGGCCAGACCAGTTCTCACTTCTGTCCTTAGAGATTCTATGTTGCCACTAATGGTCTTCTCCAATCTAGCCATTGCCTGGACAATTTTTACCCTGAATTCCATTTCCAACATAGTGTTTATGTCCATATCTAATAGTTCTGTGGCAGAGGTCACAGTCTCTGAATTTTTCCTTTGCTGGCTGTTCCTCCTCCTAGTCATTTTGGTGAGAGGTGGTTGAGGGGATGAATAACTGAATGTATTAGTCATGATCCAGTCAAGGTTGCCCTTGGAAAGTTTCGGAGCAATCAGAAGTCGCCACCAAAAAGAAAGAGAAAGGAAAAAAAAGAGAAAAAGAGAGGAAAAAAAAAACCCCACACAAAATGAGTCCTAATAGTAAGATTTGTAAGGTACATAAACCAAAAATGAACAAACAAAAAGACTGACAAACATAAGAGATAAGAAAGAAAGAAGAAGAAATACCCTGCCAAAATGAACCCCAAGAATAAGATTTATATGGTACAGAAACAAAAGCAAATGCACAGATACACTGACAGAAAAATAAGATGGGTAGGTGGTTATAAACCCTTGATGTGGGTGAGGAAGTTTATTTCAGTACTTCCTGGGTGTATCTTGTTATCTTTGTTGAAGGACTCAACTTTCCAGAGATACAGGGAAATTAAAAATAGCTTATACATAGGGATAGTATTGAATAGGCAAAATGGATTACTTCGAAGCCTTCATCTATCTATATATATTAAAAACAAGAAAAAGAAAAAGAAACCCAGGTATACGTATGAAAATAGTTCAAGTTAAAAAGTTATTATGAAATATATTTTATTAAATATCTAGATGTACTGGTAAGTAGGTTAAAAAATTAAAGGAAGAAGAATCATGAGAACAAAAAAAAAGTTGTATTTATGAAATATACAGTTTTGGGGCAAGACCGGGAGCTTAATATACTGTTTTCCCCTGATGTTGGGGCTTTACAGTTTTATGCGGACCCTGTGATTATTGTCCTCTTGTTCTTTGGGCTTGTTTTCTGGGGGAGGGGCCTGCTGCGTTGTTTTTCAGTCAGTCTTGCTTGGGCTGAGTCGCCCTGCCCCCTATCAAGAGGCTGGGCTCTGTGGAAACCATTTTTTCAGGTGTTTGTTCTCTGGGGGTTTTTGGTCTTGGGCGGCTTTCTGAGGCTTTTCAGAGGGCTAGTGGAATAAAACAAAAAACAAAAACCTCTGCCCCCAGTCCTTTGCCTCAGAGAGAAGCCTCAGTGTGATGCCCCCTAGATGGTCCAGAACACAGAGTCCCCTCTGCAAACTCTGCGGAACACTGCAACCTCCCGCAGGCGGTGCGCACTTCCAGCCACCGTCTCAGAGGCCCCTGCTTGTCTCTGCACCCCTGTGCCACCAAGATCACAAGGGACCTTGGTTCCCGGGAGCCTGGTAGTGGCAGCTGTCAGGACTGCTGTCCAGGGTCCACGCCACAACCCGGCAGCCGTGCAAGCCTGGATGACTGCAGATTCAGAGACTCCGGCCAGCACCCACAACAAGTTCTCTCAAGCGCGGGCGGGGTTGCACTCAGCCCAGGCGGCGGAGAGCCCTGGGGTCCAGGGACCCCAGACTAGGGTCCCCGCCAGGCTCTCTCAGTCATGGGTGGTCACCGGCTGTGACCGTCCAGGGACCGTGGGCTTAGGACCGAGCCCATGGCTGCCTGATTCCACCAGTTGCCCCTTAAAACCTTTTGCTCTTTTTGAGTGCTTTTAACCAGACTCCAAGTTAATGCTGGTCCCCAAGCACAGGGCACTTTCTTTTTGGGGTGTTACTTTTCAGTGCGTCACTTCTGGCAGCCCCCTCCCCCTTCTCTTTATCCTCAGATATCAGTCTGAGGGCTCCCACCTCTCTTTGCCTCACTGGTGATGCTCTGCTTCCAAAGAGATGGAGAAGGGTGTAATCTTCTCAGGCTGATTTCATGGGTGCTCAGAGTGTTCTGATAGACATTTAGCTCAGGTCAGGGGACCCTTTGAAACAGGGACTCCCACTTCTTCGCCATCTTGCCCCTCTTCCCCTTTTTTATCCCCCTAGATGTCGTAAGAGGAATGTTTATGTATGTCTTCTGCCTATATTTTAAAAGAATATTTGTTTTTTGGGTGTTGGGTTTTATAAGTTCTTTATATATTTTGGATATAAAAATTTTATCAGATATGTCATTTGCAAATATTTTCTCCCATTCAGGAAGTTGGCTTTTAGTTTTGTAGACTACTTACTTTGCAATGCAGAAGCTTTTTATTTTAATGTAGTTCCAGTAGTTGTGCCAAAATTGGTTGCATTTTTATACCCTAACAGTGAAGCAGCAGAAAGGGAAATTAAGTAATCAATCCCATTTACAATTGCACCCAAAATAATAAGATACCTAGGAGTAAACCTAGCCAAAGAGGTGAAAGACCTGTGATCTGAAAACCATAAAACATTAATGAAAGAAATTGAAGATGGCACAAAGAAATGAAAAGACATTCCATGCTCAAGGATTAGATGAACAAAGACTGGTAAAATGTCTGTACTACCCAAAGCAATCTACATATTGAATGCAACCCCTTTCACCTGAAACAGACAGCACAAGAGAATGAATCTTCAAACTAACTTTGAGTGGCCCAGAGCACTAGTTCTTGTTGGTGGCCTATACATTGATTTCTTTATCATCCACTTCCTTGCCTTGTTGACAAAAGTTTGAAGGTTGACCATTGTCTCGTGGTTCAGAAGAACATCTTTATAAAAAAACAAACATTGACATAGAACCAGAAAAAGTATTATTAGCTTTGTTGTGTTTCATTATTGTTATCCTAGGAAATATAAAGTGGAAAACTGGGGGGACTGGGTGGCTCAGTGGGTTAAGCCTCTGCCTTTAGCTCAGGTCATGATCTCAGGGTCCTGGGATCAAGCTGGCATGGGCTCTCTGCTCAGCAGGGAGCCTGCTTCTCCTTCTCCCTCTGCCTGCCTCTCTGCCTACTTGTGATCTCTTTCTCTCTCTCTCTCTCTCTCTGTCAAATAGATAAATAAGATCTTTAAAAATAAATAAAACATAAAACCAATGCCTGAATAATTGTTGGCACAATATTCAGTGGAACGATTTTTGAAAGGTATCTTGGAGAAGTCCATAGCAATGCTATTGGATTTGGGATTAATTTTGAACATTTGGTTCATTTGTTTCTAACTCTCCTGCACACTGTGTGTCTTTGAAAAGATAATGGTAAATATATAATGAGCTTCATGTGATACAAAGGGCAATAGGGCTGATTTATGGAGAATGATGCAAAAAGGTCAATATTTTACAGAGCATAGTCAGTGAATACTTGACTAAAAACATGGCATTTGAGCAGAGAGCTGATGAAACATGAAGCCAGAAGAAAGTCTTGTAAATATTTGGAAGGAAAGATTCCCAGAAAAGGTGAGAGCAAGTTCAGGGACCCAGAACTATAATAAACTTGGTAAAATCAAAACCACTCAGTAGATTGTTAATGTAAAGATGGCTTGAGAAGAATGGTACAAGATTTGATTAAAAGTAGACCATTAATGCGTGACAAATATGCTTATGTTAACAAATATTTCTGCTAGTACCATTATCTCAATTTAAGTTTAAAGCTCTGAACACTTGCAGAAAATAAGTTCTGGAAAAATCTAACTTGGAATGTTAGGATATGTTTCCTTATAAAAATTATACATAAATCACTGAATTTAACGTATACCACTGAAAAAATAATTAGAAGTCTAGATGAGATTTTTCATCTCTTTCCACATTAAAAAATATCTAATATCCTTTTATTCTTCTTGTAACCTTTATAAGGTTACTGACTTAGATCAAAATACTTTGGTCTTCTTTAACAAACTATCTTTGATGTGATTTAGAACAGACTGTGCAGTTTTTCAACTTCTTTACTCCACAAACATATTTGTAAGATTTTTTTGTAAAAAGGACAAAATTTGTTCCATGATAACATTATTAAATGAAATAAATATTTGAAAACTCTGTAAAGACTTTTTTTCTTATTTTTACCTTTTATTATATTTATTTGGATCTTTTAGGAATAATCTGAAAATTACAGAAGAGTTACAAGAATAATACCAAAAAAAAATCCATTTACTCTTTACAAAGCTTGTTTGAATGTTGACATATTACTGAATATTTTCTGTATGTGTGTGTGTTTGTGCGTGTGTGTATAACATTATGACCCATTTGGGAGCAAGTGGCAGACATAATGCCTTTCACCCTTAAATACTACAGTGCATACTTCCTATAAAAAGGACGTTTTATGCATAAACACAGCAGTGATCAATTGTACACAACAATCTGTTGTCTCGAGGCCAGGGCAGTTATTTAGAAGAATGTCCCTTAACTAGGGTTTCTCTGATGTTTCCTCATTATCTGATTCTTGTGATACTTTCACAAGGATATCACAAAAGCATTTCTGTGTTTCTCTTGGCAAACTAGATCTAGTGACCCACAGTTTTAAATATTGCCACTATGGCAAGGTTAATTCTGCTGAAGTTTGTGTGGCCAGGTTGTTTGAACTATAATTTACTATTGTTTCCCTTTGTATTAAAGGGGAGATATTTTGAGACTGCATAGATAAATTGTTTGTTATCAATCTTTCACCCATTCATTTTAGTATTGATGATACCTGCCTGAACTATTTTTTATTAGTAGTAAGTTTGCAATATAGTGATTGAAAAGCATCCCCTAACTTCTATACATAGCATACTATTGCAAAGAAGAGCTTTTCCTTTCTCTCATTAATTGATTAATATTACTATAGAATCAAGGATTCCTGTTGTATTCTATTGATTTTAAGTTATTTATTTCAATAATAAAATCATCTTGGATTTGGTCAGTGAAAGCTCCTCCAACCCTCTTGTGTGTTCTTCTAACATACCCACCTCATTGAGCCTTTCCTTTTTCGTTTAACATACTACTATTACTTTATTCTTTAGCAAAAGCTAGTACAGCCTCATCTTCATTTTCTCCATCCCATTCCTGGGAAATAGTCTTCCTAAAGGAGCCCAGTTTCCTTTCCATGGTTTACTGAGTAGAAATGAAGATACTGACCTTCGGTGTATTCTTGGATACTAAGGTGTCATTGTTCCTAAACCTTCTCAGCAGACAGAGCTAAGGGGAAAACATATGCATATACAGAGACATATATACATATAAATGTATGTGTATGTCTATATATGTATATATATCTCTGTGCGCATATCCATTTGCCCACCTATCTAATAAATTGTGAATTCACAAAGAAACCTCCAAATCCAATTCAACATTGCAGGTTTCATTCTGTCTTTCCACTTTTCCATGTATGTAACTTTCTTCTCTGACTGTGAGAAACCTGAATCATTATATTCAGAATACATTAAAACTAACAAAAACCACTGCAAAGAAACATTCCAAAATAGAGCTCAATATCTGCTTATAGATTTCTCTTAAGGATTTACATCTAAAATTTTCATCAAATGTTAGTTGGATCAGTTTCTTTATTCCTTTCAATGTGCTTATGTTAATTTTTTAAATTAAAATTTCATTGTTTTCCAATGTATGACTTTTTTTGGCATTCTCTGGTTTTCAGGTATTAGTTTAAAGTCAAAATTATTTTGAAAATGAAAGAACAGGTTGAGGTTTATCTTCATTTCCTAACCAAGGAGAACTGGACACAATATATAAGTGAGCAGCTATCAGACATGGGAAACAGCACAGGACAGTGACATCTAAGGGGGGGGTGAAGATAAATGAGCTGATTCCTATGATTGCCCCAATTTGCTTCCAGCCTACAGTGCAAATGTAATTAGGAAATAACTTGAGGTTTGAGAAATCCAAGGCAGTTATAATTTATGTGACAAAGTAACAGACAGGGGGATTCCTCCCAGAGAGGTCAGATTGTCCTGCTTCCTCATCTTTATCTCGCTGACTACTGAATGTGATGGCATTCCCACACATAAACTGAGGCTGTGTTCTGGGAAGCATTTTACTTGAAAATGGTTAAATCTTTCAGGTCGTTTGAGATTTTCCAAGTGGGACCAGTCTATGACTAATTATTCCCCATTACTAAGGGAAGTATGATGTAAGTATTTTACTCAAGTGCCCCATGTATTTTGAGATTTTGCAGTCTGGCTGGTAGGACAGGTGCTCTTTCTAGCCCTGCGTGAGCATTGGGTGCTCTTACTCTTGTCCTTTTGGATGGTTCTTTCCCTGGTTTGTAGTGGTCTCCTCACAGGAATAAAGTGATCCCTGCAAATTCTCAAATGAGACTCTGCAAACGCCTGTGGTTCATTCTCCGCACATTCTCTGGCACTCTTTTCTCCAAAACTCTGTCCAAGCGCTCTGGCCCTCTTAGTTTCCCCAGATTTTCAGCTTTGTCCTTCCAGCGCACTAGGTTCCAGCTGGGCTCCTGCTCTCTGCACTGTACCTGGAAACATCATATACTGAGTCAAGACTGTAGAGTTCACTTGGATTTGTTCCCAACTCTAATGGATCCCTTTTGTTGCCTGATGTACAGCATCTTGCTTAATGTTGCATCATGCATTCTGTCTACTTTTTGGTTGTTTCAGAAAGAGAATATCTGTACATCATTACCTTACATGCTATCTGGTATCATTTGTCTCCAGTGATCCAATGCTTTGCATTTGAATTCGGTGGCTCTCTGCATTGTCCTGTCTCTCTCCAGATTTCAGGTTATTTGGTTGCCCTCTGGCCTCAGATTGCTTCCTTAAAGGGAAATATTAACTTGCATTTTCCCAGTGGGAAAGACACTCTTTTCATCTTTACACATTCCTAGCTGAAATCAGAAGACTGTAATAGTTCGTCAATATTTGTGCAAAGAAAAAAGTACAGTTCAAGTAAGAAAAAGCATAATGGATACTTAAAGAAGATGAGTGAGACTTATTTTCTTGGAGATAAACAGAGTATCTAATATCTAACCTCCATCCTCTTGCTCTCTCAGAATGTTTCTGTAGAGCTAGTAGAAATTCAGTAAGAGTGAGTTGTACCAATAAATCAGGCATACTGCTTAATTAGTACCCACTGTAAATAACTTAGAGTGACACACCCTTTCGATAGTGTTATCATATTAACCCAAGATAAAGATATTTACCTTCTGATTTAATGACCTGCTAGAGTGTATTAACCTTTGCAATATGCCAGTTTATTTCTTTTAATTGAATAATTATTTTAAAAGATGTCAATTTTATTCAGAATAATGAAAACAATAGACGCACTAAGTACTATCTTAAAAATGTAAAGATAGCACAAGTACTTTATGGCCAATAAAGAAGACAGAATTAATCCATTCATGAGTAGAAAAACAGAAATATTTTTTATATACATGTCTCCTACTCCTCCTATTTAAATTTCCAGGAAGATAAAGGAAAATATAAAAGTAAATTTGTAGCATCTTTGAAAATTTAATGAAGATCACATGAAAATACTGGGAAGAAATTTATTTGACTCCACTGATAATGTGCTTGAGTTAACATAATAATCTTTAAATGCTGTTACTAAATAATATCAAATGTATGTTTAGATCTACTTTAATATTAACTGAGAAAAAATTTTATACCACATCCAAGTCAAAATTTTACTTGGCCCTTTGAATTTGCTTTTATGCATCCAAATTTGAAATAAAAACTGAAAAACACTCAGTGTTACAAAATCAATGAAAAGTTAATAGCTTTCATTGTATATAATAATTCCGTGAATCATGAAAGTATATCTGGAATATAATTATGTGGGTTATATGAGTCTAAATGCTTTATTTTAATATTTGTTTCTTGTAGGCTCAGTAATAGTAAATTGTTTTTTTCATTTTAATTCATTTTTTAGGATTCTTTAGTTTTTTGGCTGTAAGTGTATTTTGTGGTTTTAATTATTATCAACTGTTTTGCAGTGATAATTTATCTCAATTTTTTAACAAAAAGTGTTGCTATGTGCTAGTTTCTTAAAGACATTTACATAGATAATTTAAAACCACCATTCCTTTTTCTTCGCCACTTGTATAGTGTGTATACATTGTAGTTAAGGAAGTGAATCAATTTTACTGAGGTAGACAGTAATTAAACAGAGTAAGATGAAGCAAAGGCTGACAGATCTTACATATGGTATTTCCAACACCCGTTAGAATATTTGAACAATATGATTAGGCTTTACATGGCAAATACCATTTTTCACCAGCTTTCCATTTTAATATTTTTATGTGTGATAGGATTTTCTTTCATTGTGTGTTATTATAACCTCTTTTGGTGATTCCCCCCCACACTTTTTAAAACTAATTGATGCAGATTTCAACATCAATGAATAAAAGTGCAAAAAGGGGAAAAAAAAAAGAATTCTTAAGAATGACATAGCAGTGCCTGGGTGGCTCAGTCGACTAAGCATCTGCCTTCACCTCAGTTCATGATCCCAGGGTCCTGGGATTGAGTTTGAATCCAGCTCCTTGCTCAGTGAGGAGCCAGCTTCTCCCTCTGCCTGCCGCACTCCCTGCTTGGGTTCTCTCTCTCTCTCTCTCTCAAATAAATAAAATCTTAAAAAAAATCAAAAAAAAAATCAGGGGTGCCTGGGTGGCTCAGTGGGTTACGCCTCTGCCTTTAGCTCAGGTCATGATCTCAGGGTCCTGGGATTGAGCCCCCCATTGGGCTCTCTGCTCAGCGGGGAGCCTGCTTACCCCTCTCTCTGCCTGTCTCTCTGCCTACTTGTGATCTCTCTCTGTAAAATAAATAAATAAAATCTTTAAGAAAAAATCACATAGACTCCAGGACAAGGAGGGATCATCTCTGGGCTGATAGTTACTCTGTAAGAAAAAAGAAAAGAGAGTAAACTGATTAGTTTTGAAGACTCTGAAAGTCTGGACTATGGATCAAATTACTATTAAAGGTAAGACATCCATGGACAATGTCTTTGCTATTTCCTTGCACTTCTCCATAGAAATTTTCCCTTGCTAGTTACTGGAATTAATTACTTTCTCTCTATTATCTGACCCTTTTCTATTAAATGGCAGTTTAAGTTCATGAAAGTGCTTGTGTCATTATATAATTCTAAATTAGGATCCTAATTCTGCTGTGGGCTCAGAGAGTTACCCAAAACAAATGAGCTTACTTATAGGAACCTTAGTTACCTTAGATTCAAAATTCAGAATATGAAATTTATTTCAAAAGATTAGGTAAGTGAGTTAGTGTATCTTAGGGTCCCAGGTAATACTTTGAATGTCATAGTTCTCAATTAGAGTTAACTAGTTCTCCCTCTTCCCGGATTTCAGTGTATGGTTTGTGCATACTGTGAAAATCCCAGCTCATTCTACCAGTAATGAGGAAAGAAGCCAGGTTCACTCCTCTTCTTCTCAAGCCTCAATTGATTCACTCTGTTAAAGATCTTCCATTACAAAACCTTTGTTTGTCCTCCACACTTATCCTGGTATGTCTTTACCCTTCAATCAAAACTATCTCTGTTTCCAAGTTCATGTTTCTTCCATGAATCATTTTTAGTGCCTTGAAATGCCTATCAGCAAATTCAGACTTCATCGCATATGACTTTTAAGCATGTAATTTGTTTTGCTTTGTATCTTAATACAGTGATTATTTTTAAAAATATTTCTATTTTGAAAAAAATAAAAATATTTCTATTTTGATATTAAAGATTGTGTATCAACAACAAAATGTGTTCAAGATGTAGTTAAGCGATTGCATTATTTTAATACTTAGAAGTGTATACCCGTATTAGATACTAAGTGCATATGCTTTTATTACTTATTAGAAAACCATTTATTTATCTCCTACATTATAGGATGCTTTCATACCTTAAGAGCAATAATTTGAGTTATAGTCATTGTTTGTCATCAAATTTCTTAGAAGGGATTTAAGGGGATATGCAGTCCTCCCTCTGTTCCAGTCAAAGTGGGACAATAAAAATATGCTTTCTATGATTTCTGTCCTCAGAAAGCTACAAAGCATATGGTGCTTGGCAAGAGGTATGGTGTAACATCGCATGGCATAGTTACTGGAAATTAATCACAGCTTTTTTTTCTGCATGTGTTCACTAATGTGCAAGTGAATGGCCAGATAACTTCATACTGAGTTTAGAATTACATAGGGCTTTTTAAAAATTATTATTTTAAAGATTTTTATTTATTAGAGAGAGAGATCACAAGTAGGCAGAGAGGCAGGCAGAGAGAGAGGAGGAAGCAGGCTCCCCGCTGAGCAGAGAGCCCAATGCGGGCTTCGATCCCAGGACCCTGAGATCATGACCTGAGCTGAAGGCAGAGGCTTTAACCCACTGAACCACCCAGGCACCCCATACATAGGGCTTTTTGATCAATAGAATGAGTTTGATTATTTATCCATTTACCACATTTTGAAAATCTATAGCAATGCCTTTATCATAGTAAGATAATCTGGCTCTATTTTTAATCTATCCCAGGACTACATCAGAATAATCTTTTTTAGATCTGTAAAAGAGATGGTGAGGAAATAGCTATCATGAACATTTTCATTGTTCTTTCATGTTCCTTTTTCCACCTTCTCTTAGACACTTGTTTCCTATCCCACTGGGGCTCCCAAAGACTACTCCCAAAACCTACCTCGAGGTATTCAGTATTTCTCTGTAGTACAATGCTAAATTTCAGTTGTTAATAATTTATTCTTCTTTATTTTTTCAATGAAGAATATCTTCGATACAGGCCTTGAGGTAGAGTTTGAGTAAAGATAAATTTTTTTTTTGAGAAGTGATTCTAGGAAATATCAGTAAGGTAGTGGGTAAGAATAGCAAGAAAGAAGCCAGCATAGAGAGGAAACTGAAGTTCATCCAGCTGGGGAACTCTGGAATATAGTAAAAACACCTTAGAATCATATCATTTAAGGGGCGCCTGGGTGGCTCAGTGGGTTAAAGCCTCTGCCTTCAGCTCAGGTCATGATCTCAGGGTCCTGGGATCGAGCCCCACATTGGGCTCCCTGTTCGGCTGGGAGCCTGCTTCCTCCTTTCTCTCTCTGCCTGCCTCTCTGCCTACTTGTAATCTCTCTGTCAAATAAATAAATAAAATCTTAAAAAAAAAAAGAATTATATCACTTAAAGCACAGGAAATTGGTATGTTCATCCACTCTCTCCCAGTAGTCATTAGTTGAGTCTTATTTGAGTCTATAAGTCTGACACTTTTGGCTTGTCCTGATTGAAAATAAATGTGCTCCCCTAGCAAGAAAAACAAAATGTAAAATGTCCCTCAGATAGGAAGTTGATTCTTCAATATAAAATGTGAGACATTGTTCATTGTAAAATATGAGTGTAGATGGGGATCTGGGCAGGGGCAACAGTATGGGCTACAATGTTGATCTGAGACTTAGTAATTATGTGGGGTATACAAAATCTTCACATTGTCTAGGTGTTAACATTAATCATTAAATAGAATAATTTTCTTAAATACACCAATTAGTATAAAATTAAAAGTACATATAAATCATTTAAGTTAAAAAATGGGACAATTCTAGATGGGAAACAAAAGTAATAAAACAAAGAAAATGCAGGCTAACTTGTGAATAAATTGTTGCATTTAGGTAGGTCAAGTTTTCTCACTTGGCACAATGTTATTCGGGACTGGATAACTTTTGAAGTGGGGGGATATCCAGTGACCAGTAAGATAATTAATAGCACCTCTACCATTAATCCATTCTTTATCCTACACTGAGTTTGAAGAAAAGACTGAGTTTTGCTCTAAGCCAAGAGTATGTAAAATATTAAACAACAATATGGAAAGAAAGATTTTTGGGCAACTTAAATTTTCTTAACAAAAATAAGTAAAACTGAAAACTCAAATACTTTGAGGCAAAAAATGATTGGACATATAGGGAATGTGGGTTCATGGGGGTCATTTTCATTAAGAATGACTTACAGTGTAAATGTATACTGAATCTGGTTGCTAGATAACGGACTTCTATATAATTTGAGCATCTCTTAGCACTGTCAAGTTGACACATATCATCAATGATTATAGAAGATAACATCACTTCTGTGATGCACTAGGTACTTAGGAGTTTGTAGGTTGAAGGATTAATGGTAAGCTAAGATTAGGTCACCTTTTAAAAATATTTTATTTTGAAGAACACCTCCTAAATTAGCAATCATAATGAAAATTACATTTTAAGCATTTCATTTGTATTTGCTTTATATGGAACTTGGCACAGATATTGAACCCAAAATTATTAAAAGAAGGGTAATTTTCTGTTTTGATAAGATTTGGGGCTTCATGGAAAAGAAACTGCTAAAGTTGAAGATTATTCTAATAAAGAAAGAACAACTGTGTTTATGTGACTTTAAACAGTTTTTGAAATGCTTGAAAATACCAAAGGTATTATCATAATATCATAACCAACCATCAAACCTAGTACACTCAAGAAAAAAGGGCAATAAAACATAGAGATAAAAAATATTTACAAGTGTGTGTGAGAGTAATACTTTTGTTCTGCTGAAACAGACTATTCTATATATTTACTTTTAATATACTAAAAATGATTGACTTCTAATTTGTTTTTTACTTAGAGAAAATTGTTAAGTCCATGAGACTAAAAAAATTCAGAAAAGGAAATTCTAGAAAATGAAATATGAAATGCAAATCTTGTACTGTTTGAAAAATAATCTTTAACTTCTTTCACAATTGTAAAAAAAAACATTGTAGTTTAATTTGAAATTCCAAAGTGAAATAAATTCTGAGGGTTCACTTCAGTTTGTTTCTGTTTTATTTATTTTATTTTATTTTATTTTTTAAAGATTTTATTTATTCATTTGACACAGAGAGAGAGATTATAAGTAGGCAGAGAGGCAGGCAGGGAGAGAGGAGAGAGGAGGAAGCAGTCTCCCCACGGAGCAGAGAGCCCGATGCGGGCCTCGATCCCAGGACCCTGGGATCATGACCTGAGCCGAAGGCAGCGGCTTTAACCCACTGAGCCACCCAGGCGCCCTTGTTTCTGTTTTAAATGAAGAGACTGAAGTTTTAAATATTTGCTCCCAGTATCAGATCAGTAATTAATAGCACACCCATAACTGGCAGTCAGAGTTTGAGTCAACATCCCATAACCTTCCCTTCTGTTTTTTTCCTTTCCTAATAACCTATTTTGGTGCTCTAAAAAAATGTATGTTTTAGGAAAATTATTGTTGTGAGGTATCTAGAAGGAGTCAAATAAGTGGAGATAGAGACATTTATTAGACACTTCTCTATGGATTTTGTCCCCCAACAATGAACCTTCTAATGGTTTCCATCTCTTTCCTTGCTTGGAGTTTTCAAGCTAGTTGTGACTTAAATCACACCTAACTCAGTCTTCCTTTTAGGATAGACACAAAAAATGGTTTCTTAAATTTATCTCTGGGGAAAAAATAGGGAAGTAAAAAAGATACAAGATAACTTAGAACTTCTGAATGCTAAGTTTTAAAGAGATTAATTCAATATCCCTTTCACTACGTCTTTTATTAGGATAATCATTGTTAATATAAGAAATGTGGTCATCTCCTTTATTTTTGTTATTCATGCTTGTTAATCTATTTTTTTAAATTTAATTTTAATTCCAATAGAGTTAACATACCGTATTATATTAGTTTCAGGTGTACACTATAGTGATTCAACAATTTGGTACATCACCCAGTGCTCATCACCAGAAGTTTATGCCTTAATCCGCATGCCCTATTTCACCCATCCCTCCACTATCCTCCTATCTGGTAACCATCAGTTTGTTCTCAATAGTCTCATTTTGTCTCATTCTTTTGTTCCTTTGCTTGTTTATTTCTTAAATTCCACATATGAATAAATCATATGGCATTTGTCTAAAAAGACAAATGTAGGTCTAAATGACTTACTCTCCCTAGATTTCTTGCTCTATTGATGTCATTGCAAATGGCAAGATTTCTTTCATTTTTATAGCTGATTAATGTTCATACTAATACACATACACACACACACACACACACACACACACACACACACACACCACTCATCTTTATCCATTCATCAATCAATGGACACTTGCTCCCACAATTTGGCTATTGTAAATAATACTACTATAAACATAGGGGTGCATGTATCCCTTTGAATTAATGTTTTTGTATTTTTAGAATAAATATTCAGTAGCCCCAATGCTAGAGCCTAGGGTAGTTCTATTTTTTAATTTTTGAATAAAAATTATTTTTCCATATTTATTCCAGAGTGTTTGCACCAGTTTGCATTCCCACCAACAGAGCACCTTCTTCATATCCTTGCCAACACCTGCTGTTTCTTGTGTTTTTTTTTTTTACCCATTCTGATAGGTATGAAGTGATGCCTCATTAGGTTTTGACTTGTATTTCCTGATGATGAGTGATATTGAGCATCTTGACATGTGTCTGTTGGCCATCTCTGTGTCTTCTTTGGAGTAATGTTTCTTCATATCTTTTGCTCATTTTTAAATTGGGTTATTTGTTTCTTGGTGTTGAGTAGTATAAATTATCTATTTTGATACTAACCCTTCATCAGCTATGTCATTTACAAATATCTTCTCCCATTCAGTAGGTTGCCTTTTAGTTTTTTTGATTGTTTCAATATCACATCATTTTGTCTAAAAGTCTTTTCTGTTTTTTTAATTCTTCCTTTCATATTTTCTTTAAAGATCTATGTATTGACACAAGAACAGATAGGAGAAAAAAAGTGTCATATAAAATGTAAGAAATATGCTGACTAATGTAAAATATCTAGTTATTTAAAAAATAATATATAGTTATTCATAATTGTCTTCATAGTTTTTTAGTCTTCTAAATGTCATGAATCTCCTCAACAACAATTCCAATATCTGATAATAATGTATTCATCACCAAATGTCTTAGCTGTTTTATTTTTCTCTAGGTTAGGAAGAATATAAGAGTATTAAGAGAAAATGTGTTGTTATTCATATTTTATACATATGCCCTCTACATGTTTATATATAACCTATACATAGGTTATAATTTTTCTAGAAACATAGCTTCAGAGATAACTGTGTGCAACATCACATTGTCATCTAGAGATCTTAGTTTTTAGTGAGATACTACAGTTGTCATCTACTTTTAAAATATTTTAAAATTTACACACAATAAAATTTATTTTTTCATGTACAATTTTATAATTTTGGACAAATGCTATAATCAAGATAGAAAATAGTTTTGTAACTCCAAAAAATTTGCTTTACTATAATAAAATTTTTCCTGAACCCCTTAATCCCTGGCAACCTGTTAAAAAATAAAGCATTTGAAGAATAAATTCTTGTGCTTGGTACTGAGAGACTTTTAAAAGAATGTAATGGTGACTTTTACATGTTACTTTAAAACTAAGAGAAAATATGGTAAGCATTTCATTATGCACCCTGTCATATTTTAATTGCAATTTGCAATTGGGTTTTAACTTGTAACTTTCTAAACTTAAATATAAATTGCTCATTTACATATAAAATCTCAGGATCACAAATGTTACTGACTTAAAAAAATATTTGATTGGAAATTGATTTTGAGTATTAGAAATTACTAAGTTAATCTTCCAATTTGTAAAGACATAATTCACAGAGTAAGGGAAAATAGAGAAACAAGGAAAATAGGGTACTGTTTTAGGACATTATTTAATCAAAAGAGTATCTCTCTGATTATTCTGTGCTTTTGTTTTCCAGGAAATATATGGAATCTTTATGTAGTCGTGAAAGTTAGAAAGTGCTAAAATATCCCAGGGTATTAAGCATATAAATGATAAGTGTATTTCATTTAGTTATGTATTTTTTTTGAGCAATGTTGTGGAAAACAGATGGAAATTCAATTTTTTCTGCAATGATTATCACCTGCGGTCAAATACATCAAGGAGTTATTTCTAATCAAGAATAAGCATTAAATAGCTTCTCTTTTAATGGAACTTAATTCTTTCAGAAAATGAGTTAATCGACTTTCTCATTCATAAAGACAAATTTTCATGACCTAAAACATTTAAAATATTAAACAGTCATACACTTATAAACAAGTTATTTTAACTCACACAGAACCTTTTTTCTTGGGGACAGCATGCAAGTAAATACATCTTGAATCATGTGTTGTGATGAGTTTATCTAAAAATTTTTTTTGGTGAGGTGTCGTTCCCATATGTGCCATATCATACCATCTTCAAGAGCTGACAGAGAAATTGTTTTTACATACTTAAAATTTCCTAGCAGAATGGCCAGAATTATGCTAAAAATACTTGAAATATTCTTCCCTTCTGCTGTTTTTCTTTCCATATGTATGTCTTAGAAGTCTGTTTATCATTCGATGAATCTCTCTGGAAATGTAGAAAAATGCAAAAGCCATATGCCCATGTAACTTTAAAAAATATTGGGAAATTTCCTTTTGTCATAGTGTAAGCTGGTTAGTTAGAATATTAATATAGAAATACTATAATTTTTATTCCAAAGTCCTTTTGACTTTTTATGATCGAGTAGAGCTTGGTTCAAATAATCTAAATTACTAACTGTACATAAACACATCAAAAGCCTTATTAAAATTTAGCTCTGTGCTTTTGGACATACATTTCAGAATCTGTGGCCCTTGGAGATTACGGGGGTACCTTGAAAGAAGTCAGAAAATGTCTGGCTGGAAGGTTTAGAAGATTCTCTTGGCATTTAGAAAATATAGAAGAGTCTTCAGGCATTTATAAAATTCCTTTGATATCATGATGTCTAGTGAGAGTTAAGGCTGTGTATATCCTCAGTCCTAGCTCCCTAGCAGACATAATGAACAGGACTTTCAGGAGGAAAAGCAAATTTTCATTCATATTGAAATTACATTTTAATCTTCTACCGAATACCATAAACCCCTTATCATTTAAAATTATTGGGGCAAATATATTTGAGGAAATTAGCCTGCCCCTGTATCATATACCTTACCTTAAAAATGTTTAATTAACTCTACATTTTTGATCCAGACTCCTTCCCAAATAACAAGCATCAAGAAGTCATACAGTTGCCCAGAATTACAGTCTTGTTTACATTACAAATAATGTAAATTAAATACGCAAAGGCAAAATGGTAACAGTTGCACAAGTAACAATGGGGGGATCTGTTAATGGATTAAAAGTCAGTTGTTGGGATGTCTGGCTGGCTCAGTCAGTAGTGAATGCAACTCTTGATCTTAGGGTTGTGAGTTAGAGTCCCATGTTGGGTTTAGAGATGATTTAAATTCTTAAAAAAAAAAACACTTGTCAGATATAGTTTGAACTTGCTTATATGAATTGCTTATATGTGAAATTGCTTATATTAATAATTTTGGCTGAAAAAAATTTTAGAGATTTATTTATTTTACAGAGACAGAGTGAGAATGAGAATGGGGGGAGGGGTAGAGGGAGAGCCTCTTCGAGCTGACCTCACACTGAGCACAGAGTCTAAGGTGGGGCTCGATCCCATGACCCATGAGATCATGACGTGAGCCAAAATCAAGAGTTGGATGTTTAACTGACTGAGCCACCGAGGCACCCTGAAAAGCAACAATTTTATGCATTTATTAGTTTTTCATTATTGCTGTAAACAAATTATCACAAATTTTAATGGTTTAAAACAATACAAATTTAGGGGGGCCTGGGTGGCTCAGTTGGTTAGGCATATGCCTTCCGCTCGGGTCATGATCCCACGGTTCTGGGATGGAGCCCATGCTGGGCTCCCTGCTTGGCGAGAGGGAAGCAGGGAGCTTCGATCCTGCTTGTGTTCTTTCTCTGTGTCAAATAAATAAAATCTTAAAAAAAAATACAAATTTATTTTATTACGGTTTTTGAGGTCAGAAATCTGAAATGGTCTCACTGGCTAAAAGCAAAATATCAGCAAGGCTCCATTCCTTCTAAGAGCTCTAGAGAGGAATCCATTTCCTTGCCTTTTCCAGCTTTCAAAGGCCATCTGCATTCTTTGACTCATCACCACTTCCTCCACCTTCAAAGGTAACAGCATAGCATCTTTAAATCTCTCTTGCCTCTCCTCAGACTCATCTTTCCAATTTAAAGGACACTTGTGAGCCCACTTGGATAATCTAGGATGCTCTCCCCATCTAAAAGTCAGCAGATTAGTAAGCTTAATTCCATCTGTAGCCTTTATCAGTGGAATAAAGTTATTTGGGGTCTCAGCTTTTGGTATTTTTCCTCTAATGTGTTCCTGTGGATTTCTGTTATCTTATACCACTGGGGTATTAAAGTGATAGTGTCGATTTTCACTTCAATCTAACCATTGCTATATTTTTCTGAATAAGCAGAGCACTTAGGTGTAGAATATAGAAGTCAAAGTATTGCACTTAGGACTTAAGATTTTTTTCCATCAAGTATCATCTGGACTTACATTCTGGCTGTAAATGAAAGTGTATCAACCAGCCTGAGTTTTCTCCCTACTATTACTTTATATAAGGTTTGTATAGAAGAGTTAATTTCATAATTTTTCTGTGGTGTCTTTTTCATGTATCAAGATGTTCCAGCTCAGAGACTTGAGTCTCATATCTAAAGTAAGCTATTAAGTGGAAGAATACCTTAGAGCCCTTGTCTTCTGTCTCTAAGTGCATTTCTCTGTGTGATACCAGATTTGATACCAACAGAATGGTTTAAATGCTAATAATAATTGCAATGTATTACTACATTGTGGACTAATATAAAATTTATATTTTCTTTGTGCATATGGATAGCTACTACTGATCTTTCAATATTTTTTTATTTCAAATGAAAATCTAAGATGTGTTGTAACAGAAAATAATTTATTCTATATGAAAAAGGTGTTTTGAATTTCCTGTCATTTTCAAGAAGTTATATTGTCATTTATTTTGGGAAATTATGCTGACAGAATTTATCCCTACCAGTTAGCCTGCTTGAGCAAAAGGTGTGATGCATTAAATAAAAAGAGATCATTCTAATGACATACAATAACTGAAAATGAATAGTAGTACCTGTTTATATAAAATTTCAATGCTGAAGTAGTTTTCCTATAATATGACTTAAAAATTATTAATCTAAGTGAGATGGATCAAAATGCACAAATAGTTTAGCTTTCATTTACCATATAGAAAAATCAGTATCCAAAAGTGAAAACTAAACAATGAAAACAAAGTTAAAATTAAGAAAAACAACAACACAGCATCTATACAAATAAATTGTTACAGAGAGTCCTATTCCTTTTCTTTACAATTCAAGTCAAATTTACACTGGCTGAATGTAATGTGGTATCCTGTATTGAATAGGAACAGAAGAAAAGGAATGGGAACACTGGGGAAATCTGAATAGAGTCTGTAATTTAGTTAACAGTATGAGACTAATATTAATTTATTAGCATTGAAAAATCTACCATGCTTATATAAGATGATAACATTAGAGGAACCTAATTACATTTATAACTCATTTATAAATCCAAAATTATTTCAAGTTAAAAAATTAATCTTCAACCTAATTTATATATGTTTGATGTAAGTGGACAAATAAATTCATTAACTCATGCAGATAATTTTCCATTTATTTTCAGCTAGACATGAGTTTCATACTGTATGTAAGAACAATAATGTTAAATCTTTGAAAATTGAATGTCTTCTATTGAGAATAATTAAGGTCACAGTTAAGTAAATTTAGGTAAACTGTAAGAAAATATCTGTTCATTTATGATTAATTGAATATGTATACTATTTATAGTGATAATGTTGATGGTGATTGTAAAATTATCAGCTCCTCTGGGAAGGTCATTTAAGCACAGATGCTATAGAGAAGGTCCATTATATGCATACATCTAAGATAATTCCCATGGTTGTAAACTAAATACATTCTTTATCAAAATACAATCTTCACTTTATATGAGTCTCCAACATTGAGAAGATTTGGTCTGTCAAAAGAAGTGATGCAAATTTAAACAGAAAAGTTATACTTTGGGCATATTAGTTTACAATTAGAACATGGTCAGATGTAGAGAATTTGCTTTTGGACACCACGTGACAAATATTAGGGAAATAAAGCTTTTTTTAATGCAACATAAAAACTATAATGAGGGGGCACCTGGGTGGTTCAGCCAGTTGAGTATCTGACTCTTGCTCAAGTCATATCTCAAGGTCCCATAATGGAGCCCCATGAAGGGTTCCACAATCAGGGAGTCTGCTTGAGGATTCTCTCTCTCCCTCTGCCCTTCCCTCAACTCATGTGCTCTCTCTTTCTCTCTCACCCTCTCTCTATAATAAATAAAATAAATCTTTAAAAAAAATTAAAAAAATACTGAAGTGAGGTATCAATACATTTCTGAGAATGAATTAGAACTGTCAGAAATGTAGTCTGAACTCTTAAGGAAAGCAGATGATTTAACTTCATAGGTAAATGATGCTGGCAGCCTATATACATAAAGGATAAAAATTCTTCAGACTTAGGGGAAAGTTGTGTTCTCTTATAGGGTTCAAAATCAGTACTCTAATTACAGGATTTAAATCCTTGGCTGCCTTGTTAGAATCACTTAGAGTAAGAATAAATTGTAAAGGAAAACCATTTAAATGAATATTTCACTATGCTTAGAGCAAGCCAATACAGGAGCTGTGATACTTAAATGGAAATCAATGGAGAAGTAATTGGTGGAGAAATACATATGCCTTCTTTAAGATCGCAACAAAAAGCTTCAAAGTTTAGTCAGTTGTTGAAAAAGTTCTTGCAAAAGAAAACAAAAACAAAAAACAACCTCTTCAGAACAAGACAATTCAAATGTAGTAATCACCTGTAATATGACAAGATAGACACATGTAAGTGTTATATGATGCATTGAAACAAGCCAGTTTTTTATGTTAACCATTTCATATGTAAAGCACACGCCAAAATAAGACACTTCTCACCAAGAGGCACTTGGCACTAGTTCAGAGACCTGCTCTTAAAATGGCTGTCACTATCAAAATTTCTTGTGTACCGTAGAACCCCTGGTTTATCACCAAGAGTCTTAAGGCACTGCAAATTAACTCTTGCGTTAACAGTATTCTACAATACTGTTTCATATTCTAATTTATATGGGAGCTTAAATTTTGTGATTCAACTCCAAAAAAAATTCTGGGAAAAAATGCCACATCTGCTTCCTCACCTGAAAAAAAAAATTGCCCCAAAGTAATTCATACTCATATATGTGAATGTATAAGTTTTTTTTTTCATCCATTTTAGGTTTCGTTACCTATATCATTGGTGAAGGTAACTTAAATTTGCTAAAAGCAAGACCTCTTTCAAAGAACATATTTTCTAACATTTTCTCATACTATTTTTCACAACAACTTACCTAGGTAGACAGGTCTTAGCTTTCACCACATTAAAATGAGTAAAAAGAGGCTTCAGGAACACTTAGGTATGAAGCTTAAAGTCTTACTATTTATTAGTTACTGGCTGAACAAGGCATGTAACTTAGAACTCCTGACAGCTATGCCATTGTTCTTTGTAGTTTAGCATCCTGTTCTGTTTGCTTTTTGTCAGCTGTGAGCATGAACTTCCCTGGACCTTTTTGCATAACTTTGTTTTGGCATAGAAATGCAACCTGTATGCTACTTGACAGAATGAGCCAGAAGCAGAAGTCTTTGACAAACCCAGTTTTCATTTACAAGAAAAGAAAGCAGGTCAACAATAATAAGGTGACAGAAAACAGTTTTAAGTTGCTCTTTCTATTGTTGTTGTTTGTTGTTGTATCTGCCAATAGGCATATAGACAAATGTGTTTATAGCCACTTGGAATAGTTACTTTCTGTGTGGTAAACCCACCACTGAAATACAGTTAGGTTTGTTTGCTTTATTTAACTATTGATTTTTAGAGATTGCTTTTAAATTTAATTTGTTTTATAATATATTTACATGAAACCAAAGTCATCCTCAAAGCAAGGTAACAAAAAATTTTAGTTTTTTTATGTCACTTTGATCTATTTCCTACTAAGCCTTATAATAATTTTTTAAATTGTGCTTTTGTTTTCCACTGTTAATCTAATGAGATTCAATGTGTATAAATCTACACAGTATCCCCTGTCAACTTTATGGTTGACATATGTAATATAAAATTAAAATGTATTTTAGGGTATATGCTATAATATGAAAAATAGCATAATGTACACCTTTTTTCCATCTTGCTTCCCGATTTAATAAATATCCTTGTGATCTACTACATAATAATACATAGAAGTGGTCCTTACTATTTTTTATGGCTGAAAAGCCTGAATAACTTCCATTATGTGGATAGACAATACCTTAATTTAACCAGTTCCTTGAAGAGACATTTAGTGTTTCTGATAGAGTGTCATTAAAAAATGTTTAGTGAATAGCCTTATGCATATAACTTGTTTGCATTTTTCAGTTCAATAAAAATTACTGGACATATTACTGGTTGGAAGTGGAAAATGCATAAGCACTTTTGCTAAATATTGGCAAACTCCTCTCTAAAGAATTGTATTGTCTGATATCCCATAATGGTAGCGACAGAATATGTTATCAAAATTTTAGATTTATAGGAAAGATTGATATTTTAACATTGCTAATTTTCATCTTATTTTCTAAGAAAATTGATAATGTTTTTATGTGATTAAGAGCTCTTTGCATTTCTTTTTCCTGTTAGCCATTCTCTTGAACATTCTAACTAGTTTTCTAATAGAGTTACTGGCCTGTTTATTTTCTATTTTTAGAAGATATTTAAATATTTAAATACTATTTTTCCCATTAGTCACTTTTTAAAAATTTTGGTTTTTCTTTAAAGTATTTTCCCCCCATGTTTTTAAGTAATTAAATTTGCCAATTTTTCCTTTGTTGTTTCTGAATTCTTAAAGTTTCTGTTCTAGTTACGGAGTTATTTATGCATATGTTCTACTAGTACTTCTATATGTACCTTTTTTTTTTTAACATTTAAACTTCTCATACATTTGGACTCTTAATTGTTTACCAAAGAGTGTTTTCATGGGATGATTTTCTTGATTTTTTTCCATCACTAGTCCTTCCAAAACTTTTATTAAAAAGTCAGCATATTTTCCAACTTAATTGAGATATATTTTTCATGTACTAAATATCCATATTTTTCTGATTTCAGTTTTGATATCCTTTTACAATAATTTATCTGACTATTTAGGTAATACCAGACTTCTAGGAAGGGGAGAGCTCTCTTCTCACCTCCTGCCAACTTTTCTGTTTTTCCTAGCTACTGTGTGTGTGTGTGTGTGTGTGTGTGTGTGTTTTCCCTTTCAAATTTTATCACTTTCATCAACAATAGACAAAGGCAAACACACAGTCAGTGGCCTTTTCATTGAGATTGTTGTCTTCGTAAGAATTGACATCTTTAAGTTGTTGATTTTTCTCATCCATGAGTATTGGATTTATTTCCATTTAACCAACTCTATCTTTGTTTTTTTAGGAGCACTGTGTAGTTTTCCTGAATAGGTTTTACACCTTTTTGCTAAGTTTACGCATGTATTTCTTTTCTTTTTATTCTATCTTTTCTATCCTTCTTCCTCCTCCTTCATATTTTATAGAAATTTCTGTCCATAGGGTGACTAGAATTATTTTAACCAAAAGAGGATAATGGAATAGTGTCTATTAAATAGAGTCTTTGTAAATGAATATGAAATCCTTTGCTTTTTTCCACCTTTGGAAACTAACACCCTTGAAGCCTTGTAAGGAGACTATAGTTTCATGAAGATTTTTAAACTTAATTATTTTTTAATGTTTTACCCACATGTAAAGCAAATTACTATAAGAACCTAGTTTTCCCCTTTGTATACAGAAATTTCTTCCTTAGGTACTCTTTCAGAAGTCCCAATATTTATCTGAAATGCTTACTTGTAGTGAAAAGGTGCACCTTTTTTCTTTGATAGTCTTCTGAAGACTATCAGATTTTAAATATAAAGTGCTGCTACTTTGTATTTACACACACACAGTGGAAGAGCTCTTGCTGCCCCCCAAGAACATTTTCAAGGGGATTTCAGTCTGTACATCTGACTCTAAACCATTCCTTAACCTAAAATTTGTAGCTTCCTGTATATGTAGCTCTTACAGGGGCTCAACCTGACAGGTACAAACTTCCACGGAGCGTGTGTAAACATCAACCTTTTCTAGGACTCTTCTTATACCTGCACAATTGTGTATAAATATTTATTTGATCACTGTGTGGTGTGAATTTGATTTCCATCTAGGAGAACAGACTAGTTTATAAGCAATGTTGCTTGACTTATAAGGTAGGCAGATATTAAAAAAAAAACATTTCATTAGAATTCATAAAACCTTACGGAATCATAATAAAAGTAGAGGAAAAATCACTAGGATTAAATAACTTATTTTTCAATGGATGGATTTACTCAACAGGATGATTTTAGTCAACATGGATGATAATCTGTATATGTTTTCTAAATTACACATGATAAAAGGAGAAACAAGATACATTAAAATTTACCTTTACACGGTCAACTGATTGTTGATACCTTTTTCTTAACTGTAAGCAGGGCAAGTCTCTCGGTAATCTGGTGACATGGGAGTCTCTATTGGCTTCTAGTATTACGGCCAGATGTACAGCCCGCTAATGGAAGGGAGAGGGCGTAAATTACTGGGTAATGTTAGTGTTTAGAACTGTATGTTGAAATCCTAAAACAATGAGATTAGATGCTGCCTTTGCAGGTTCTGATTAGTGGAAGCAACCCCAGCATTTCATCACTTACTTTGCCTTGTGCAGTGACTACTTTGTTTGGTATGCAGTTTGTCTTTTAATATGCTTTTAAAATCCATCTACTTTCTGAAAGCTATTTGAGCTCAGGTGCTCTCTAAAGCATGAATCTTCTTTTGATCTATGGCCCCATGTGCCAGGAACATTTGTTTACATGCCACACAAACTTCTCTCAGATAGTAACAGTGGGAACCAAATATCTATCTTAGCTGTCAAAATCAAAAGGTTGGGTGGGGCATGGGGGTTGTTGTTGAGAAAAAGAATAGGAATAAGCTAACACATCCTTAACTTTGTCCTCCTTGACTCCATGTGCCTTTATCCACAAAAGCCAATCCATACCTTTTCCATTCTTCTCAATTACTTAGTCTGCTTTCCCGTCCTCCCCTTTGTTCTCATAAAATGTTTTGCCTTAAGCTTAGCATAACCATCTCTCTCCCATGATTCAAAATAATAAATTTGATAACTGGCCGCATTCATACTTCCTTTATCTTATTTAGAGAAAGACATACTTGTGTTTCTTTTTGAGACTGAACATAAAGGCCAAGGGTTTTTATTGTCCTGGGCAGACAACATAAAGCACACAGTGGAATGTTGATTTTTGTTGTATTCTTTTTGATTAAAATAAGTCATGAGCCAGATTTTCTGGTTAAAAAATTATTTTTGACTGAATAGCAATATTTTCTCTTGAGGCCAGATTTCCAGGAAAGACTTTTATATCCCACAGTACAAAATTAAAAAATGATTTTGCATTCTGTTTTGAGCTGCCTTTTGATTGATTTTGACATATTACATAGCAGATAATTGGTCTATCTGCTGTGAATACCAGGATCTCGATACATAGGTTTAAATGCAAACATTTAAATTTATCCTACCATTTCACACACATACGTGTGTATATCTTTCAAATCTTTTACAGTCTATGTGTCATATGTCTCTTCTGGGATAGACTTCACACCTGATAAACAAAAACTATTGAATGAATATATACACTAACTATCAATTCCAAGCACATTAGTAGAAAACAGGTTTAGTCGTTTGTAAATGATAGTGTCTGTCATACCATGTAGAGCAAAAATAAATTATCCTTTATTTTTTCCTTGAAATTAAATTTATAAGATATTGAAATACATGCTTAACAAATTACAGAGCTTCTGTAGTAATTAGATTTTTAAAAATTTCTCATATTCTTTATCTACTACATTTCTCTTCCAAATAACTTAAAAAGTCAAAAAGCATCCAAATGCATTTGAATAAATATTTTACATGACTCTGTACATGAAAAAAATTAAGAGTTTGCTTAAAAAATAACTGTTCATATCAATCTTTTCTTAACTCTAATGCTGTCAAAGATGACTTAGCTTCAATTAACATTACACTTTTGACTCAGAACTTGTCAAACAATTCATTTTGTCATTTCTAAACTTGCCCCAAGACACAGACAAAAAAAAAAAAGACAGCAATAATCATTAACATGAAAAGCAGCACATTTCCTTGTAAATAGCAGAATGGCATAGGGTAGTGTAAGTAAGTGGGTAAATATATTGACAGTTTGCTTTTAACAAATCAACACTCTTCAACATTTGCTAGCAAGAACCAGGCAGTGTGACAGGAGAACACAGTGGCAGATGGATCCCTCTTCCCTTTTACAAACCCGAATAAAATGAATGAATATAAAGAGAAATGTGTATGGAGTTGAAAAGCCGCTTACTCGACTTTAGATACTAAATGGATCCTGTTTAGTATTTAGGCAAAAGGATTTTTTTCAAGATTTTTTTTCTTGGATAACATTAAAACAGGAATCTGAGCTTGAAGGATGCCCTTACAAGATTTTGACAGTATAAATCAGCAGCCTCAGAGTTCCTCATTCCATTAGAGGGGTCTTAGAGTGACAGACAGTTCCCATCATGGGAAGACTTCCTCACTATTTCACTTGTTGACACTCAGGTTTGTTTGCTTGGTGTTCTGACTGGGGGCTTACAAGATAAAATAATACTCAGATTTTGAAGGCAGAGAATGCATCTCTCTTGCATTTTGATACTTGCTAGTTGAGATATCTGAGGAGCCTCAACTGTGTAATGAGGATGTAATAGTTATGTGATTGCCCGTGGTAGGGAAATGCCTGAGCTGGCAACTTCAGTGTTCAATAAGTAATCGAATCCTTTACGTGCTTGAATCATTTCTTTATCTCTAGTGTTCATTTCCATAATATAGTTTTTATACTTTCAAATAAAAAAAATTGCTGTAACATAATTTAAAAAAATATTTGAGACAGAGAGCGAGAGCAGGAGGGCAGAGGAAGAGGGGGAGAGAGTACTAAGTGGACTTCCCCCTGAGCCCAAGGAGGGGCTGGATCTCAGGACCCCGAGATCATGATCTGAGCTGAAATCAAGAGTCCAAGCTTGACTGTTTGAGCCACCCAGGTGCACCCAACATAAGCAATTTATACAGCTTGTCACCACAGTGTCTGATTCTTCCTAGTAGTGGATATTCCCCCCCCCAATAGTCCTTTAGTAGAAGACAAGAATAAGAATAATGATCACTGTGCCTAATGAAGGATAAGGCAAAAAAAAAAAAATTGTGCTATAGATGTGGGCAGAAAAACTGAGTTTCTTCAACTTAGATTCTTTTATATAAAACATGAGGAACTGCTGCTTTATAAACAAAAATAGTTATTGCAGTCAAAATGGAGAAACTTTTTGTGAGCGCTGATATAACCTTAGCTCAGTAAACTAACAGTTTATTAAATTAATGACATCCATAGTATATTATTTAATAAAACAGAAGGTAAATATGTACAAACAGGTAGTTATTAACCCAAGCTTTCAAAATGCCTTGTGTGTCTAAAGTTAAAATAGTACATAGCTTATGTATGTTTCTTTTTAAAATATTTCTCCATACTGGACACTGGTACTAAATCCATTCAGCTCCTTATATGAAAATTATTTGCATTTTTCTTTCAGATAACCTAGCTACAGGATTAACTTTCATTTTAAAAACAACAACAACAAAATAAGTTGGCTTATTTTGTCTAAAACTTCAGTAAACTGTATCTCTACAGAGTAAGGTTACATTACTTAGAATAGACTTGAATAGACACTAACGTCACTTTACTAAGGACCCACAAGGCACTCAAAGGGTTTTACCAGTAAAGAAGACTGTAGTATGTAAGGACTCCAGTATTACAGCTATTTGAAAAATTAAGAATAACTTAATGCACTCTCATACTTCTCATAAATTATAGACAAACTAATGAGCTTTGCCAGTCACAAATTCACTCAGTAATTCACATTTGCTTTTAAGATCTTAAGTCTATTTACAGGCCATTTCTGAACAACAGCTTACACAGACACAAATAACATGTTTGAAAGACTTTTGACAAATGGAATGCATTAATAATGTTATTTCTATTGACTTTAAGAGCTAGAAGTAGATTGGTCATAATCTTTAGTAAACAACTTTCTAGTATATTTAGTGCATGTGTAATTTTTTTATTAAACTGAATTATTTAAAAATACTGAATAATATAGGGTGAATGTCCACAATTATTTTACCTGTCATCCCAGCTAAGAATTAAAGAAACGTACCCAAAAGTACTCTCTATTGGCTTCTCCTCAACTTTTGCTGAGTGACTCCTCTGAAAGCACTATCTTGAATTTTCTGTTCATCATTCCCTACTTTGAATAAATTACATATATATATAAAATATAAAATATACATGTAAATATATGTGTTTACTATATATAGTATATAAGTGTGTGTTTTATTTGTATAATATATACTAAGGTATATATTATATGTGATTCAGATATCACATGTATATAAATATATAATGAAAATCACTGATGATATGTTATTGATGTATCAATAGGTATAAATGTGCTTTATCATGTGTATATATTATTTTAATAAATATTTGATATATATACCATAGATAAATGCATGTAAATATTTTATATAGAACTAAAACATGTAATAGCTTCATTTATTTTGAAATTATAGAGTCTATCATATTGGAAATAGTCTTCTAGAACTTGGTATTTTGAAGCTACTCACCTATATTCCAAAAAATTTTCCATATGTTTCCAGTTTTTAGATACTCATAATTCTTTCTTTTTATTCTCTGATTTTATAGTTGTGCTGATTTTTCAGTTGTTAAACTGTCTGGGTCTTCTCTCATTGTCAATATTGTTAGAGGTATATCTCTCCTGTTCATAAATAATTTTGGTTTCATTAATCTTTATTTTCTTTTGGTTCTTGGTCCTTCCTTTATTTTTTAATTTTCTCCTTTTTTTTTCAATTTATTCTATTTTTTCCTTAACTTTTTATGTTGGAAATCCAGTGTGATGTTTTTCACCTATTAGGCTTTCATAGCGTAAACATCAAGGGCTATAATTCAAATCATCTCTTTCATTATTAAACAAACTTTTAGATAATGCTTTTATAAGTAATTAATAGATAATTTTAAATCCCATTGTAAATTCATCTTTAATTCATAAGTAAGGTATTTTTATTTCCAAGTATACAATTTATCTTAAATTTTGTCATAAATTCCTAATTTAATTTTATTGTCCTTGGACAATAAATATGGTCTGTATAATGCTACTCATTTGAATTTCAGACTTGCTAATTAAAAATTATACAGTCAATTTATATTAAAGCTCGTGAACTCTGTCCAAATCTTTTTTTTTTTTTTTAAAGATTTTATTTATTTATTTCACAGAGGGAGAGAGATCACAAGGAGGCAGAGAGGCAGGCAGAGAGGGGGAAGCAGGCTCCCCGCCAAGCAGGGAGCCCGATGTGGGCCTCGATCCCAGGACCCTGAGATCATGACCTGAGCCGAAAGCAGAGGCTTTAACCCACTGAGCCACCCAGGCACCCTGTCCAAATCTTCATCTTGGTTTTCTTTATTCTTGTCCTTCCTCTGCTCTCCCTTTCTGCTTCTGTTTCTTTCTGCTGCTTCTCCTCCATAATTCAGAGACACGTGTGAAATTCCTCAACTACTATTTTGGCAGATATGGTACTTCCTCTTGTTTTTCCCAATTTTGCTTGTTGTGATTATAATTTTTAGTGTTTATGATATTTATTTTTCAGGTGAACTTAAATTTATCATTATATAGCCATTAATAGACCAATTATTTGTTTTAAAAATGTTTTTCAATGTTTTGTCTTCAATATTTCTATGTTCTTGGAATTAAACTATATGACCTGTAGATAGCCCATACCTGAATTTATTTTTTAAAATTTAATAAGCTACTCTGTTTTAAAAACCTTGTTTAATCCATTTTTTCTTTTTATTTATTTATTTATTTATTTATTTATTTATTTATTTATTTATTTATTTATTTATTTATTTAATTTGACACAGAGAGAGAGATTACAAGTAGGCAGAGAGGCAGGCAGAGAGACAGGCAGAGAGAGAAGAGGAAGCAGGCTCCCTGCTGAGCAGAGAGCCTGATGTGGGCCTCGATCCCAGGACGCTGAGATCATGACCTGAGCCGAAAGCAGAGGCTTTAACCGACTGAGCCACCCAGGCGCCCTAATCCATTTTTTCTTGCTGCTGATGAATACCTTCTCAGCAGTTGTCCCTGTCACTTAACTTCCCTCTGTTCATTAAGGAATGAACAACTTGAGGCTATTTTTCACTATTTTTATATGCTAAATCATATTTAAATAAATGTTTTTCTTACTAGCTAAAATAGCATTATTTATTTATTTTTAATTTTTTTAAAGATTTTATTTATATATTTGACAGAGAGAGAGATCACAAGTAGGCAGAGAGCAGGCAGAGAGAGAGGAGGAAGCAGACTCCCCGCTGAGCAGAGAGCCCAATGTGGGGCTCGATTCCAGGACCCTGAGATCATGATCTGAGATGAAGGCAGAGGCTTTAACCCACTGAGCCACCCAGGCACCCCTAAAATAGCATTTTTTAGAGAATATTTTAAGATTAGTTGAAACTCATACTTATATTACATTGACTTTTATGTTTTATGAATTACAGTCAGGGCTAAATTTTAGTGGATATAAGGATTCTTAAGACATGGTTCTTGTCCTCAAGGAGATTATTATCTTGTTTTTGTTCTCTATCCATTTGATCTCTTAGAAGTCAATCTTTTAAAAATAGATCTTAGTAAACTATCATATTGAACGTCTGTCAGATCTGTTCTTGTCAACATCATAGTCGTCAATATCATTGACCATATTCACTAACTTTTATTGAGCTCCTTAGAGCATGAATATGTAGTGGTATTTATGCTATTGCAATATTAACTACAGTTAATACAGTATCATTCAACTGCTGGATCCTGGATATCTTGGGTATCTTACTCATATGCTGTCACTGATTCTGTACCTTTTTCTTTCTTTCTTTCTTTCTTTTTTTTTTTAAGATTTTATTTATTTATTTGAGAAAGAGGAAGAGAGAGCGAGCAAGAACAGGCCAGCAGAGCAGCAGGCAGAAGTAGGCTCCCCACTAAGCAGAGAACTGGATATGGGGCTTGATCCCAAGGTCCTGGGATCATGACCTGAGCCAAAGGTAGATGCTTAATCATCGAGCCACCCAGGTGCCCCCATGTACCTTTCTTTAATTACATTCCTGTCACCCTAATTCAGGTTTGGTGGTGTAAGGAGTCATGCTTGATGCAGGATGAAAAAAGGAATCATAGTTGTGATAAACTCATTCAGGGACTTGTAAAGCACGGTTAGGAATTGTGTTTTAATTTTAAGAGTAATGGAAAGATGTTGACATGTTCTAGGTGAAATGTTAACTAATGAGATTAACATTTTTAAAGTATCATTTTATAGGTATTTGATACAAACATATGGAGTTGTATATGTTTATATCACATAGAAACATATGGATGGTTAGTGGTGTGGAACCATTTAAGAAGCTGTTGTAATGGTCCAGATGGAAAATGATAATACTTGATCTAATGGGATGATGGCTAGCAAGGAAGAAAGGGGACCTATTAAAGAGTGTTTTAAAAATTAAAATAAAAAAGATATTTAATAAGAGGTTACTCAAAATATAGGTGATAATACTCATAGTTTTCTGATTTGAACAACTTGGCTTATAGTGCTATTTACTTATTTAGGAAAAATTACTACTTAACAGATTTAGAAGAAGAAAAAGTAATAAATTCAGATACAGGGTGGAATCTGAATTGATTTTGAAATTTTTGATCTCATGGGGTCCCTGGAAGGGTCAGTCAGTTGAGCTTATGACTTTTGGTTTTGGGTCAGGTCATGATCTCAGGGTAGCGAGACTGAGCCCCACGTTGGGCTTTGTGCTCAGTGGCAAGTCTGCTTGAGATTCTCTCCTTCTCCCCCTCCCCCTCCATGTTCACTTACATTCTCTCTCTCAAATAAATTAACCATAAAAAATAAATTTTTAATCTTGTGTAAGATCCTGTTTGGATTTAGACCTCATAAAAAAGGTAAGGACCAGAGATAGAAATATAATGATGAACTATAAGTGAAAATTAAACTCATTTTGTGGATCCAGATACTATACTTCCTGGGTGGGGCTGTGTGTGTGTGTGTGTGTGTCTGCCTGCTTTGCAAGATTAGCTTCAGAATAAAACTGATATCCTCAAACAACTGCAGAATAATTCTGAAACTCTAAATCAAATAAGAGTTATTAACTTTGCTCAAGGTGTTGAGTTAAGGGTTCTGTGATGGGAGAATTGCTGGAAAAAACAGTAATGTTCTCCCAGCACACCACAGCTTCTATATTTAACATGTTAAATTAGATTCTGTGCATTTTAGTTGAAAATTTTTTCCTGCAGCCTAGGGCAAACCAAAGACAGTCGAAGGAAAAAAAATGAGTGCACATTCTTTTAACATCACTACTTTCTTAGACCTTCTAGGCCAGTTTATTTTTGCTTCTTCCAAATAACAGACTTACCGTATTCCTTGTGATTGGCTTTAAGATCAGGTCTGTCTTGGTCCCTGCAAACAAGAACCATACTTTCTAGTAAGTTCAGAATTCTCAGTAAGAAGTGCATATGCCTGCACTTATGGTGTGCCCTTCTTGACTCCCTTAGATATGGAAAAATTTGACCCAGTTACTGAGGTTGATCTTACTTAGCGTTATCTCTTAGAATGTATAGACCATTTCTTAGTAGAAATACAGGAGGTTCTGTTGGTGTATCTTAATCAATGAATACCTACCTCACTGTTTTGGTTGTGAGGACACATCTTGACTTCCAGAAGGTAAATATACCTGGTATGTGTACACATAATTGCCCCTGTGATTCCTAACATACTTGATTCTTTATATTGGAGACCTGGTGACATAGATTCCACGCTGTTTATTTCTGAACCTGAACCCATATGTGAACAGTCACTTTCCCTGCCTCAGTGCTCTCACTCTACACTGGCTCTCTGGAACCTGACTTGATAATTTTTTATGATCTACCAACTCAGAGATTTCAGATGGTACAGCAACTTTTTTCTATCAAATGTGGTGGTTTTTAGATATTAGCACTTAAGTATTTAGTATTTCAATGTTGAAGTTTTTAAAAGCACTTGTCTTAGAGTAACTGAGATTAGGATTCATGTATTTCCATGTTTTCTTGTGTCACTTAGGTAAATTGATGAGGCTTCTTGGCCTTGGTTTTTAAAGTTTAATTATCTTGGGATAATAGAAATAACAGTAACAGTAGTACTAAGTAAAGAGGATAGTCATAGAAAGAATAAGCTAAAAAAAGATAAATTACTAGCAACATGACATTTTTAACCACCTTAAAAGTGTACCTAATTCTCGGTAAAAATCAAATTGAATTTCTATACAACTTCGGGTTTTCCAAATATGATCATTACTCTGATTCCACCACTAATGATTCACCAGATTTCAAAAGGATCACCTCATTTGACTGAAAGAAAATACAGTAGATTAAGACATATTTTTCAGTTATACCTCTGAAGAAATGAAACTAGGTTTTAATAATTAATCATGTGAAAATACATATTTTGCAACCTAAATAACATGTAAATCTAGCAAATTATTTACTCTGCAAAAATATTGACACCCTCACATTCATTTTTTTAAATAAAAAGCTGAGTATTTCATGCAAATTCCTTGAGGTTAAACAAATGATTCTTACATAGGGGCATCAGTTAGACACTCAGTCCAGTAAATCTCTTATCCATTTGGCTATAAGACCTGTACAATGCTTGGTATCCTTGAGTTCTGTCTTTGAGCACATGGATTTTAGTTAAATTATTTGAATAATACTTGGGTCCATTCTTTTTAAGAATGAGTACTAGACTCCCATTTTTGTCTACTTAGCACTGTAAGATTTCCAAAACTGCTGTTTTGCTTTTCAGTGACTTTATGATAATTTGATTATGGACTTGACAGGCACAGTTTTAAGAAATGAGTTCATCATTCAGTGGGAAAGTCGAATCTGTCTCATTTCTCAGGTTTTTTTCCTCCTCTTGCCCCTGGACTATTGGACCCTCTCTTCAGGGCTTTGGCAGCTCTGAACTTCATTTGTGACTAGAGCAATCTAAAGCTGTCCAAAGCATTCATGGCCTTGGACTGTCTGCTTCCTAATCAGGACTCCTTACTTGGATTCTGAGTCTCAGCCACTGCAGCTATAATAGACTAATGTCTTCAGAAAAAGAATGGCTCCCTTCTCTTAGACTTCTTTTTCTCTGGGATCTTAACCCACAAGCTAAATCCTGAGGCCCTAGCTTTCATAGAGGTACCCCCAATGCTTTCATGCATAGGTTATTGGCATATGATCTAGTTTTCCTCACTTGTTTTCATTGGAGGGGTCAGTCATCATACGTAATTCCACATTACCCAGGAGACCAGCAGAGTTTTCCTTTGCTATTCTCTTCTTCATTTATCCTGCACTTTCTCCATTCCCCATTTGCTAAGCATATAATATGGAGGAAGAGTATAAGAGTTACAAATTACAACAAATATCTAGCAACTCATGAATGTTTCTGGAGTGTTCTGGCCTTAAAATTTTATTAGATTTCCCCATTTACAATGCTGTTTTCCAAATGTTTTGAAATTGATAATGGTGATCTCATTGCTTTGATAATCGGCCTGGTCCCACATGGTCCTTCAGCTCTCAGTCTTCTCTCTACATTTGCTTTTTATACAAGTCTGCATAGAGAACATGAACAAACAGGACTGTGAAAGGATTTTTAAACTTTTCCTACTCTGGAATCCATCCAAATTTAGTTAAAATCTACTTTGTCTCATCAGTTGTTTTTTTTTTTTTTCAATAAGAAATGTCTTAGTACACCTTTTCTGAGTTAAAATTCTATGGAAAGGTTAAGATTCAAACAAATTAAAATATTTGGTAGCAGTCCCAGACTCCTAAAGTATGTATATTAAGGGAATGCTGCCATGAAAATTCTTAACTCTGTGCACATAAGCAAAAAATAATCATGGTAATTTTAGTATCAGTCCTGTCATGTTTCACATATGTCAAAAGAATTTGCAAAAGAATATCCACTTTTACATAAAACAAAAATAGCAGAAAAAAAATTCCTTTGAGAGATAATAATTGATTCTGGCAATTGCTCAAACGGCAATTGCTAAATTTCCCTTCAGATTTGGGAGTATTATTTTATGGAAGAAAATTTTAAGAATGAACTACTTTAAATGAAGTGTGAACTAAAAAAGTTTATCATAGAAATTGATTCACAGTTAAGTTATATGTAAAATGTTGTTTCTGCTATCCCATGGGATTATATGTGAGACTAACCATAGAATAACTATTACCAGGTAAAATTATCAAAATGACTCTGACATTCCAGAGTATGAGTGGAGGAATGATTTATAAATTTAAAAGATTTATAAATAATAAACTATTTTCTCCACTAAATTTCAATGGCATGGTTGTCATATATCATGTGACCATTTATGTAATGGTGAGTTCACCGATTCTGTATTTGATACCAAGGGTTTATTTGTATAGCATTTCACCAGTACCATATTGTCTTTATTACCAGAACTTTGCAGAAAGACTTGATATCTGATACTGTAAGTCTTCAATCATTTTTTTTTCTATTTTAAGATTATTTGATTATTTTAATTCCTTCAAATTTCTTGTTAGTGTTTTAAATCAGCTTGTCAGTTTTCACAAAGTCCTTCTGGGACTTTGAATCTCACTCATTGAATCTTTTTTTTTTTTTTATTAAAGATTTTATTTATTTATTTGACACAGAGAGAGAGATTACAAGTAGGCAGAGAGACAGGGAGAGGAGGAAGCAGGCTCCCTGCTGAGCAGAGAGCCTGATGCGGGCCTCGATCCCAGGACGCTGAGATCATGACCTGAGCCGAAAGCAGAGGCTTTAACCCACTGAGCCACCCAGGCGCCCAGAGGAAGAAGCAGGCTCCCTGCTGAGCAGAGAGCCCGATGCGGGCCTTGATCCCAGGACCCTGAGATCATGACCTGAGCCGAAGGCAGAGGCTTTAACTCACTGAGCCACCCAGGCACCCTCACTCATTGAATCTTTTAATCAATTTAGGAGAAGTGACATTTTTCCAATGTTGTTTGTCCCAAAAAGTGAAGGATAAGAATTTACCTTCATTTTTATAATATTTTCCAAATGTCTATTAGCAATTATTTTAAAAAGTTAATTATAGAGGTCTTATATAACTTTTGTTAGATTTGTTCCTTTTTATTATATATTTAACTCTTCTTGAATTTCAATAGTATAGTGATGTACAAATTATATTTTATATTAAGCTCTTATCTAGTATGCATCTGTGGAAATAATTACTGATTCTAATAATTTTGTATATTTTTGGATTTTCACCTACACAATAATTTCTACATCTACAATTAATAACATCTGTGATTATTGGCAGTTTAATTTTTTTATTTACCATCTTTAAACTTATATTTTTTTACAGTAAATCTCAGTGTTAATATGTGAGGATAAAGATGAAAAAGATATATATATTGATATTGACTATGAATCATTCTAGATACATTCCATACATCTCTTGTTCCAGAGGTTCAAAAACTAGAAATGTTATTTCACCAACTCCAATGCTACTGGGGCTTTGGGGCACTCATACGGGATTTCCCATTTATGGAAAATGCACCAATAGTGCAGTGTCACGACTTGATTTTCTAATCCCTGAAAAAAAGCTTTGGGTGTTTGTATTCTAACTTTAAATTTGGTTGTAGGGATGGCAGCAGTGGCTGGCAGCAATAGTAACAATGTTGATACCGTTGGGTTATTGAATTTGGCATCATTTTAATTCTAGTCTCACTAGTAGTTGCTTCCACACTGTTTTAGCTCTTCATTATTTTGGACCCAGATGAGTAATTTCAGTTGAGAATCTTTTTTTTTTTAACACTTGCATTTATTTCACTTGTACCTATTTTTTAACATATTTATTATTTTTAGTTAAGCTTCCTGGAGTACTTTATTCTTTGTACTCATCCCTCATTAATAGTGTTTTATACCAGAGTCCCTTAAATAAATTAATCTAGGGTTAGTTATCTGTCATGATTGTGGTTGAAATTAATGATGACTGACCCTCCAAATCATCATAAATCAAGTTATTTTAGCAGTTCTTAACCTGTTAGGACAAAGTTTTTCTCAAGTTGAACTTGTGGGGCATTTTTGTGCCATAAAGACTATTACTGGAATGAGAAATACAGAAACTTTGAAGTAGGTTCATAGATTGCATGTGTTCATTTCCTCAGAATTCCTGTATTGAAATCCTGAATTGTGAGGTGATGGTTTCAGGAGATGAGTTCTTTGGCAGGTAATTAGGTCTTGATAGTGGAGCCCTCATGAATGGGATTAGTGCCTTGATAAGAGGCCTCTCAATCCTTCCACCACCTGAAGTTACAGGGAAAAAACAGCCATGTAGGAAGTGGGTGCTTACTCAACACTGAGTAAACAACTGATGACATCATGATCTTTACTTTCCAGGCTCCAGAACTGTGAGAAATAATTACATTGTTTATAAGCCACCCTGTCTATGGTATTTTATTATAGCATCCCAAACGTACTAAAATAACAGGATACCTGCTTCTGACTACAATCCACAATTTAAATGAAATAAAAATATTCTGGGCTTTATTTTTTTAAAAAATTTTAGAAGATTTTATTTATTTGAGAGAGAGAGAGAGAGAGCAAACAAGCAGGAGGGAGGGGCAAAGGGAAACAAGCAGAATCCCTGCTGAGCAGAGAACTGGATGTGGGGCTCAATCCCAGGTCCCAGAGATCATGACCTGAGCCAAAGGCAGATGTTTAACTGAGCCTCCCAGGCATCCTTGTTCTGGGCTTTAAATACTCCATGAATGTCACCATCAGAAAATGAATTAATTTATATGACTACCTTAAAAATATAAGATATTTTGTACCACAGGACAAATGAAATAATAACAAATTGTGTCTAAGACAAGGGATTGTTTAAATACATTGTACATATTGTATTTTTCAAAGATGACTACACAATTATCTTCTATTCCATATGCTCTTTTGAAATGTGACCTGGAACATGCCATCAAGAGAAGTTTATTTCTTCATCCCTTGGAATGTGGACAAGCCCCAAGACTGCTTTGTCCAATAGAATAGTGGCAGAAAGGATCTCATGTCAGGATGTCAGGTCTAAGTGTCTTTATAAACAAGAATTATTTTACATTGCTATCAGTTATTACAACTTACAGAGTTGTACAGTGGCTCAAAGACAACCAAGGCCAAAACTAGATAACACGGAATTGTCTTCTTGTTCATGGAAAGTTTTCCATTGAAGGACAAGTAAGGCTAGCCTACTCTGGTCATCTTGCAACATATCAAGGTGGAGTGAAGAGAAAGAGAAGGAGAGAGCAAGAGAGAAAAAGAGAGAGAGAGTGTGTCTGATCACATGGAAATACAGAGGAACTAGACTTGTAGATGAAGGAACCATCTTGCATATCTAGCCCAGTCTAGCCTCAGTTGACTGTAGTGTCCATTGCTATATGATTACCACTGCATGTAAGATCCAATGAAACCAAGCCCAGTAAAGCCACAGTGGCACAGGCTAATATATACATTTTTTTTCTAAACTGAGAACTTTAGTGGTTTGTAACAGTGTCATAGATAACAGAATGACACTTGTTAGAAACAATGGGGTGTTGCCAAACAGAAATCTACAATATGTGGCATTGGTTTTGGAACTGGGTAGCAGGAAGTGGCCAGGAAGACCTTGAGGAAACTCATGAAGGAAGCTAGAAAAATACTGAGGAGATTATACTGGTGTCTGGGTGTAAACAGCTTGTATTAAGGAGTGTTTGAGAATATAGTAAAACTGTCACCACTTATAACTGGAAAGCAGAAAACATTTATAGAAAGTATTTAATGAACTGGTGAATTTGGCTAAAGACACTTCCAGGAAGAATATTAAAAATGCCAACTGATGTTTTTTAGCTGTATTTGACAAGAAACATATATAGAAAGATGAATTAAAGAAGGAGGCGGGGAGCCTGGGGTGGCTCAGATGGTTTAGTGTCTACTTTCTGCTCAGGTCATGATCCCAGGGTCCTGGGATTGAGTCCTGCATCAGGCTTCTAACTCAGTGGGGAGCCTGCTTCTCCCTCTGCCTGCCACTCTCCTTGCTTGTGCTCTCTCACTCTTTTTCTGTCAAATAAATAAAATCTAAAAAAAAATTTTTTTTAAAAAGAAGGAAGCATTCAATTTTGAGCAGTATTTATAGGAAATAAAAGGTAGCCTGTATATCCTTCTAGCCAAATTGTTCTCAAAATAAGAAATGGTCTCAGGGTACAGATCAAGGTCAGGCACTTCCAGTAAAATGTGTCCCCCCAGGAAGTCTAGATTAAGGATGTTGCTCTGAATTTTTTTAAAGACATTGGGAAGATTTAAGGTTACATCTCTTAGATAGACAAAAATGACTCTTGAAGATCTTAAGAGCATGCTTTCTAGACTTTATCTACTAAGCCAAATGGATTCTAAGGATCATTAGGCTATAGTGAACAATTTCACACTCAGCTTCCAGATCTCATTGAGACAGACTCACATCTCTGAGAATAGTTTGTCTTGAAGTAATTTGTGGGTATGAGTTTGGCTGAATGGTAAAAGCACTAATAAGGTACTTAGAACCAGGGCAGCTGAGTGGCACAGTCAGTTAGGCATCTGACTCTTGGCGTCTGTTCAGGTCTTGATCTCAGGGTTGTGAGACTGAGAGTTCATCGTGGATTCTGCCTGAGATTCTCCCTCTTCCTTGGCCCCTCCCACTTGGGCTCACGCTCTTTCTCTCTCTCAAATAAAAAATCTAAAGAAAAAGATTCATAGAACCATCACAAAGATTTTAAGAGAATTGGGTCAACAAAAGAACCATTGGCTTGATCTAAAATAGGCAGAGACACTTCAAAATGAAAGTTTTCATGGCTCCCAAACTTCAAGTGTCAAGAGGCAGATTAAGAAACTGAATGAGCTGTAAATATGAACTATTTCTTATCAAAAAGATGGCTGATCAGAGTTAAAATAAAAGGAAAATCAGTTCCCAAGAACAGAAATGATCCTTATCAAGGAACCTGTGAAATGTACTTAGGCAGATTCAAGTATTTCTACGGAACAGTGACTACTCTTTGCTTCTCTGTTGTCTGCTGCTTCACTCATCTATTTTGGGTGCATGTGGAGGTAGATAACTTGCCTCTTTAGTTGACAGATCTTCAAATAATACCCAGTTGGGGTACTTATTGCCTAATTTAGTTGAAAATGTTATCCATAAGCCTCTCTTTCACTCTGCCTTTTTAAAAATCAGTGGATTTGTGGAAGTTTAGAAACAAAAAAACTATCCATCTTCTCCACATACTTATTATTAGTAATATTCTTAAATATTCTTAAACTAACAATATTGCTTAAAGTAAGAGTTCCAGGGAATTCCTTGATACCCAGTCAGACTTTTTAGATAACTTTTCTCTTTTAATAATTGTTGATTCATTAGTTTGTAATCAGAACTTAACATTTTAGACCTCTTTATACCTCGTATGTGAGAGCTTCATGAGATAGAGGTGTCGTCTTAAATGTTTATGATCTTTCCAATATGTTATCAAAGAATTTTGACACACATATTTGATCTAAGGTTTCCCTGAGGCCACAATTTACTAGAAATTCCCTGGATTTATTCTTTACCCTAAGGCAATTTCTTACTTGGAGAACATTTTGTTCGCTGAAAATACCATTCAGATAACCAGAACTACAGATTTCTAAAACTTTATCTTGGTTGTTTTTTTGGTTTTTTGTTTGTTTTTTTTGAAGTTATTTTTGTTTCGTGTTTTCCTTAAATATAGAAATCATACATGGCTAAATGTGACTTCATTTTTTATGCAATTACAGGCTCCAAACTTGAGATGCCATTTTCTTCCCTAAGATCTTACTGTAATCACTTTTCAAGTGATTATTCCTAAATGGTCAGTTAAGCTGAAAACAGCATTTCCCACTGTGAGTGACTCCCTGAATCATATAGGGGGAATACAGTTTTAACAAAAGCAGATCAGATCTTCTATTCCAAGCCTCTTCTTTTGGAAGTCCATCACAGAATTGATAATAAAATGGAATTTATAAGCTTTTGAATAAGATTTAATTGTTAGGTACATGAATTTGAGGAATGTAGTTAGTACTACAAAGTCTATCACTATATTGGAATAATTTAAATATAAATGTTTTTATTTTATAAATTTTAAGATTAATGACATAATGCACATAGAATGGGCAACAGAACTTAGGTCATAGAAGAGGGTTCAGTAAATACATTCTCTTTTCCATTTCCTTGTTCCATTTTTAAAGTTTTGATTAGGAAGGCATTATCTGTGCATGATATTTAGTCAAAAGACCTATTGTACATTCCTGGGATATCCCATATCATTCAGAAGTTTTCTGACTGTACATTGATAGACTGGTTTCTAAGCCAAATGCCAAGGTTTAAAAGTAAACTTACTTATTAACCTTATCCGTGAAAATTCTGATTCAGTATTCATGGGATAGGCCAAGATTCTGCATTTTAAAAATATTCCCGGGTTGCCTGGGTGGCTCAGTGGGTTAAAGCCTCTGCCTTCGGCTCAGGTCATGATCTCAGGGTCCTGGGATCGAGGCCCGCATCACGCTGCCTGCTCAGCAGGGAGCCTGCTTCCTCCTCTCTCTCTGCCTGCCTCTCTGCCTACTTGTAATCTCTCTCTCTGTCAAATAAATAAATAAAATCTTAAAAAAAAAATTCCCCAAGGGGCCCTTTCAAAGTAAAAAAAACTTTTTTTTTTTTTTTTTTTTTT